>CM060877.1:469778-603778 GCA_030737845.1 Acorus calamus | reverse complement strand
TTCCAAACGATCTCAAAGCCCCAAGAATCCCATTTTTTATCATAAATAAATGAAAACCCTTTTAGTTCTCTCATAATTTTTTTTTTATGAATATAAGAAAAATATGTTTTTAAAAACTGTTAAAAGCAATCCCAATTTTTGAAAAAACGAAATACTTTTTAGTTAAACCACACATAAATGTATCTCCAACCAGTATGTAGGCCGATTTTTGAACTCAAGATAGGGACTTTTTAAATCTACAATTTGTATAAGTCCCCAAAAAAAACATTTTTTAAAACCCCCTGGCTCTCCATATTTGAAGCCTGCATCTTTTTGTGTCTCTAACCATCACCCCCTAAAATATCTCAAATACCCCTCATCACTTTTTGTATAGCATTTAACTTTTATGTTATTCCATATCCTTAATTTATCATTTATATTTAATAAACAAATAAAAATTTATATTCAAATGTGTGTTAATTTTTTCATAAATCTTTTTTTTTAATTTAAAGTTCAAATGCAATATTTTAAAATCGAATTATTCATTAAATTGAAAAATATGAATGACTTAAAAAACAAATGATAGAATTGTTATTTTACCATCTAAAAATAACTATAGTTATTTGAAAATTCATACAATTTAATTTGAAAATCAATTATTGTAGTTGATGAATCATCAAATATTAAATCTATTTATAAAACCTAATAATCTTATTGGAACTGAGGGATCTTCAAATGTCTAAAATACATACCTGAATAAAAAAAAAGTCTTCGAAACGAAGACTCATCAGAAATAGTTCCAATTAGCATCTCATGAAAAAAAAAAATCCTAAAATCACACCAAATACAACTTCCACTCAATTTTCTTTTCTAACAACCAAGCCAGACCATTCCTCTTATGATGGGAGTGATGGGACCAACAAAATAAAAATTATAATATTAAAAAAATCAGAGTTGAAGAAACCGGATGACAAGGGACCACTTGTCCCAAGAAAATAAAGACTTGAGTACTGTGTGTTTGGATGGAATTCATTTCATCCAGCTAAGGTTTTGTACAATTATTTCTTTTTAAATTAAATATGTGGCCTCAAAAGTTGGTGTCTTCAGTTACAAGTGCAGTATAACATTTCACCTGTCATCCTCTGATTTTATGGTTCTGTCTGTTCAGATGAGCTAATCAAGATCAGTCAAAGCTTGGTTTGAAATAATATGACTCAATAAAATAAGAATAGTTGAGACTATATGTTGAAGGTTCATGTGCCCTTCATCTCCCACTTGGATTGGACAGCTTGGTGTCCTCTTGTGCAGGTAAGAGCACTGGACATGTGAATTGATGCATTTTGTTTTATAATGTATTGATTGGCATCACATAAATGATGTTTTAAAACTTACCCATTTGGGGAAGGAAAAAGGAACAGACAGAGAACATATGTGTGACCTGACTATTTACACTCATTTATGGCTTAAAAAATAGCAAGGTTTGCATGAACACAGTTTCATGCAAGTGTATTGTTTTTAAATATAAAGTTAGGGACATACTCATATACAATATTTACAATCTATTTATGTTTTGATACATGAAACATATATTCTAATAAATAGTGATTTTTTTTATATACTTTATTAGCATGTGAGAATTGTGATTAGCGAGTGCACATGAAGATTGTGTGTAATAACAATATCTCTTTTTTATATGATGGATTAGATGGGTAGCAAGGATATATTAGGGACAGTCCTCATGCAACCTTAAGTGTGGTCTCATGTGTTCTGATTTTTTTAAAGATATATATATTGTTGATAATGAAACATATAACATAAAATATATATTTTAATGAATTGTATGAATTCACTTGTTAAAAATGTAAAAAAATACATGTTTCATTTAATAAAATATACATCTCATTGGAAATATAAATCTACAGGTGGGATTACAAATCAAATATTGTGTAACAATGCCCATACAATAAAATGCGAATTAATTTAATTGAAGATGAGTATCCATCTATGGTCCCCCTTTTTTACTATACTAGGTATATACTTTATTAAATGATTTTTTTTTTTTATGTGGAATATGGTAGAATAGAGGTGAATAAATTTAAAAAATCTATTTGTTTATAATAAATATATGTAGATATAATTATATCATAATATGTGGACATTAGCATGCTAAATCTTATTGAAATTGTATCATTTTATTCAATCTATTAATTTTTTTTTACTGATATCAAATCATTTTTTTAATGCAATCAAACGTAAAATAATTTATTTTATTGTTGTTTTTTTTAAGAGAACGATAGAATTTGTATTAATTTATTTATTGTTATAATTATTTATACTAAAATAATTCATATGACTGTCCAAACATACTCCTAAACATCAAACATTTATGACGAAATGAATATATGATGGTGATGTCAAAAAACATTCTCTCATCCCCCCTAATGTTCTTTATTTTAATAAGATCCACTTAGCATGTAATTGATCAGAACCACTCATTCCATATTCCATCATAAATAACATCGATCCGACAGTCAGATCCAAAGAAGGGCGTTTCCGTAAAAACAAACACAGTGTAGGGACTTATTTATAACTTTCCAGATCTAAAAACAGGAGTCTTTGTTGGGTCAGCCGCTTTTAACAAAAGCGCGCACTCAAAAATAAAAGCTACGGTTCTCACTCTCGCTCAAAGTCACCTCCTTTGTTTTTTGTGAGAGCTCTCGTTCTCTGTCTTCAATGGCGGACGCCGATGTGGCGGGAACTGTCGGGTCTTTCGGACTTCTCGGGATCCGTGCACGGGACCGTCGGTGCTGGTGAAGTGGGCGTTCGAGCTTTCGAAGAATTCGAGCTGCAATGGCGGATTGAAGGGGAGCCTCTCCGGGTCGTTCAAATCGAAGCTTGGTTTCGACGCAGTGGTGGTCCGGTAGTGCCCGAATCCCTTTATTTCGCGAAAGTCTCGAGATTCGCGCACCATTTCCCCGGTTGGGGATCCTAAGTTTTTTTTTGACAAAAGATACCTCGAGATTCGCGCCTCATTATTCTGCGCCAGCTCGGCTTAGAGAGAGAGAGAGAGAGAGAGAGAGCGCAAAACAAAGCTTCAACTTCCACCTTTAATGGCGGATCTCCACCTGGCGTTGAAAGGTAGTAACTCTCACTCATTTTACTCCCCCCCCCCCCCTCTCTCTCCCCTAGCGTGCGCATTTTCCTCTCAAGATCGAATCTTTTGCTTCCGCCGACGAAGATTAGGGTTTCAATCAAACAATGCAGTTCGAAAAATCGGATCTTTCACTACCAAATTGGAAAAAAAATGCTCCTCATTTTTTCAATTCGGACCACATTGAGAGTGTTTTAAGTTTCATCTACCGTTTCAGGTGACAAACCCACAAATCTCGAGCTCCAACGGCGGATCTCTTCCCGGAATCCGTGGTGGCTCACGAGGAAGTCCTGCTAACATGCGCCCTGCGTGACCCACCATTATTTCCATTTATAGTAAGTAAAGTAATTAAAGCTTATGTTAGCAAAAAATCACTGTTAATATTGAGTAGGTTTGTTGTTGTTGTGCTCACTTCATTTGCCCATGTAAAGAAAGGTCACGCCTTTGGCTTTTCTGTTTTGGAATTTCTCCACTTTGGGGCATCTTCACCTTTGCGCACCAACCGCTCAGTTCAGTCCCCACCGTTCATGCTGTGTCTTTTTCAATTGGGTTCCTCTCTGTTTGAGATTCTGACTCTTTGGTTCATCAGAGACCTTTCAATTCATTGGATCAAACTGGGTTTGTTGGGGATAGATTTGGTTAGGATGAGATTGGATGGGTCTCTGCCTTTTCTGCTTTTCTTGGCATAAAGAGAGCTCCTTTGAATACCCAGTTTGATCTTTTTCAAAATTACAAGATTACCCATGTGCCAAGGGACCAGTTCTGCTTATCTGGTAAGACTTTGTAGCTTTTCATGTCATGTTTTATGGAAGTTCATGGTTGTTGATTCATCAGAATTTTGTGATATGGCAAAAACACATGTTAGGTGGTGCTGTTGTGGAAGTTCCACTACAGAGTTTGAGTGGATATGGATTAGGAGAGAGGTCTATGTTCAATTACTATTCTGAAGTAAAAGAGAGAGACGGACTCCAGTTCTGCCTAACCAATTACTATTCTCAATTCTTCAAATGTTAGCAAGTACTTCTCACCAAGAAAAAGTCCATCTTTCAAACAGACATATAAAGCGTCTCTTGTTCTTTGTAAATTATTAAAAATTCATGCTTTCGGAGGCAAGGAATAAATTGTGGGACCTATTACTTGCTTTTAAATTTCTCTTTCCCTCTCTTTATTGAGACTGTTGGAAACTTGGAGTGGGTTGTGAGCATTTCTACAGTTCATATTCTCATAATGAAAATCATGATATGTTTTCTTGTCTACAATTAATGTAGTGGGTTCATTTTCGTGCATTGTTGATCTGATACCTTCTTGTGTGCCTTCTCCTTGTTTCAGGTATACAAGAACCATTCAAACCGATCTCTCAGAGTTCACTCTTGTCTCACTACTACTACATGGATCTTCACTTGGACCTTCGACACTTCACTTTTGCAGCACTTACTTTCTTTGTACTCCTCCTATCTCTCCCCTCTCTATCCATCGGTGATCTAAACTCCGACAAGCAAGCCCTCCTTGCTTTTTTCGCTTCAGTCCCACATGGACACAAGCTCAATTGGAATCAATCCACCCCGGTTTGTTCATCATGGGTTGGCATCACTTGTACTGCAAATCCAAGCCAAGTGGTTGCTGTTCGACTTCCTGGTATTGGACTTCATGGCCCAATCCCTCCAAACACTCTTGGAAAGCTTGACGCCCTCCAAGTCTTGAGCCTTCGATCCAACCGACTAAGTGGGGATCTCCCCTCCGATATCACATCGCTCCCATCCCTTCGTAATCTTTTTCTCCAACACAACAATTTCTCCGGTGATATCCCCTCCTCTCTCCCTTCCAACCTCAACACACTCGACCTTTCCTTCAACACCTTTACCGGAAAAATACCCCAAGTGATACAAAATTTGACCCAACTCACTACACTTAGTCTCCAAAACAATTCTCTTATAGGACCAATCCCTGATCTCAACCTGCCTAGGCTGAAGCATTTGAATGTGAGCTACAACCATTTGAATGGCACCATCCCACCATCGTTACAAAAATTCTCGAACTCATCCTTCTTGGGAAATTCTCTCTTATGTGGGTTGCCTCTAGTTGCATGTCACACCTTTCCCATTTCACCTGCGGCTTCACCATCATTGCTTCCACCACCACCCCCACAGAAAGGCTCAAAGAAAACACTGAGTACCGGTGTCATAATTGCAATTGCTGTTGGGGGGTTGGCACTGCTGTTCTTGCTTGCAATCATTGTTTTATTGTGTTGTCTAAAGAAAAAAGCTAGTGAACTCGGTGGTGGTTCTTCGAAAGGGAAGGCTTCGACTGGAGGAAGAACTGAGAAGCCGAAGGAGGAGTTTAGCAGTGGAGCTCAAGAAGCTGAAAAGAATAAGCTGGTCTTCTTTGAGGGAAGTTCATATAACTTTGATTTGGAGGATCTGTTGAGGGCTTCGGCCGAGGTGTTAGGAAAGGGGAGCTATGGTACGGCTTATAAAGCTGTTCTTGAGGAGGGGATGACTGTGGTGGTGAAGAGATTGAAGGAAGTGATAGTTGGGAAGAGAGAGTTTGAACAACAGATGGAGACGATTGGACGGGTTGGGCAGCACCCGAATGTTGTGCCACTTCGCGCTTATTACTACTCTAAGGATGAGAAGCTTTTGGTTTATGATTACATCGCGACTGGCAGCTTGGCTTCCCTTCTTCACGGTATGTTTTGGATTCTCCAACTTTATCTTTTGTGATCTTGCGTGTTACTGGTTGATGCCATGTCACCTAACGTAGTATATAAATTATTATTCTGCTGTCATATTATACGTTGTATTTTGAAAATCATAAAAATGTATGCATTCAATTCACCATATGAGTATAAAAGGAGTGTGTTTGGTGTGAAAAATGATTGAAGGAAAGACTATGTAACATTTTCTCTATTTTAAATGTTCCTAATATTGTGATTATCCTTCAATAAAGGACTGCTGGAACAATCTTCATCACATGAATTGAGGTGAACCTCATTTTGTATTCAGTGTATTTGTTTCCCAAGAATTGTACGAATCAAAATTGAAAAAGGATCTTGTCTGACTACCAATTAATGTGGGCTAATAAGATTTTGGGATTATGAAAGAATGGATATTTTTGTGGTAACATGTAGACAGATGGTATATAAGAACATTTTCATGGCACTCAAACATCCCTTCTTTATTATATATCTCGAACTTTTTTAGTCCTAACACCTCGAAGGACTGATCATAACATGTCTTTGCAATGCATAGCTACTGTAAATAGACAAAGAGGATAGCTACTTGTATCTGCCCAGTATAATGAGGTTGAACATCCAAAGATATATAGAATAGGTGTTCAGCTCTTTAATTGCATTTCTCAGCTCCTGAAATGCAAAACATGTTTATACCTTCAATCATATTTGCATTATATGGTACCATCTAATTATAACAAAGTAACAATGGTTTAACATTTTGCACGCTCTCCGTTGGAGTTTGAACAAATAATCTGTCCCTCTAATGAAGTACATGCTTTCACAAAAAAACAAGTATGCATTTTTCCTAATACAATATATACTGACATGGTAGAATATATACTTTATTATAGATTTCATATATTGCATTAGATTATGTGACATCTATGACGAACGCATCCGCCCCAATCAATCCATAATCTATTTATTATCAACAAGTTCAAACATTTCTACCACCTTTATACAGGCAACAAGACCACTGGAAGAACACCACTAGACTGGGAAGCAAGAGTGAAGATCCTTGTCGGCACGGCGCGAGGCCTCGCCCACATCCACTCCGAAGGCGTCTCCGGTAAATTCTGCCACGGAAACATCAAGTCCTCCAACATCCTCCTCTCCCCCGACCTCGACCCGTCGGTTTCCGACCTCGGCCTCGCCCCCCTCATGAACTTCCCCGCCACCCCATCCCGCACCGTCGGTTACCGTGCTCCCGAGGTGATCGAAACACGTAAATTCACGCAGAAGTCGGACGTCTACAGCTTTGGCGTCCTCCTCCTCGAAATGCTCACCGGCAAGGCCCCGTTGCAATCTCCTGGGAGTGGCGGGGAGGACGTCATGGACCTCCCGAGGTGGGTGCAGTCCGTGGTGAGGGAGGAGTGGACGGCAGAAGTGTTTGATGTGGAGTTGATGAGACATCAAAACATTGAAGAGGAGATGGTGCAGATGCTGCAGATTGGGATGGCTTGCGTTGCGAAGTCGCCAGACTTGCGACCGAAGATGGAGGAGGTGGTGAGGATGATCGAGGAGCTGAGGCAGTCGGAGGACTCGGAGAATCGGCCTTCGTCGGAGGACAACAGGGCGAAGGAGTCCAATGTGGAGACGCCGTGAGAGCGAAACCGCACCGCGGCGGTTTGGGTGGGTTTAAGTTAGTTTCAGTGATGCGTGTGTGTTTTTTGAATGATCAAATGGAGGGAATTTGGTGTTGCTGGGGGTTGTGTACAATGCAGGTGTAGTTTGTGGTTTGTGGGGTTTTTTTTTCTTTGGTGTTATAGGTGTGCATTTAATTGTTTTGTAATTGTTTGGGAGGACTTACAGCATCTCTACTTTAATGATGTGGTTTCCAGAATTTTTTTTTCCTCCACACAAAAGTCAGTTTTGCAGTCCCATTTACAGTTTAGAATTTAGAAATGATCTTTCAACTGTCAACAGATTGTGATAAAACAGAATATATTTTACTATTATAGTCTATAAAAATTTAAAAAATGTATATATATCTAGTGAATTACATTTAGGTCATGGTCGGCCTTTGGACA
Source organism: Acorus calamus (assembly GCA_030737845.1). Taxonomy (NCBI): domain Eukaryota; kingdom Viridiplantae; phylum Streptophyta; class Magnoliopsida; order Acorales; family Acoraceae; genus Acorus; species Acorus calamus. The sequence continues at coordinate 595,887 of CM060877.1, read as the reverse complement.
TATGGGATAGGAGAGGAGACAAAGGCGTGGGATCCCATATCATATATGGAGGACCCAAAATATCAAAAAAGTTATATTATTAACTATTTTATTAGGATTTATTGAATTATTTTATTTTATTTTTAAGACTTTATCCATTTTTATTCTATCATTTAGATTTGTTTGTAATTTTATTTATTCTTTGATTCAAAAGAATAAAATCTTATTAGATTATGTTATGTTTTTCAGATTCTTATTAATTTTCAAAAAAAAAAAAAATGGCAAACTTTTTTTTTGTTTGTTAAACATGGGTCGTTTTTATTATGTGTTTTATTTATTTATTATTTTTTGTTCTTTCTTCCTATTTTTTTGGATTCATTTTTGTTAAAGAGTGGTCTAAAGAATAAAATGTAAATTTAAAACAATATTCAAATACTTTGTGATACTAATCAATAAAAACATTTTGAAAAAAATAATATTACATACAACCCATTTTTTAGCTCTAATTCCAGTCTACATATATTTTAAAATTTTATAAAATCATATACATCATCTAATTAAATATATGTTTAAGTATGTGTTTTGGAATTCGACAGGACATGTAAATCCTGTGGTCAGGCCCATCACGAAGCCTACACCATTGACGTTGAAAGCCCATTATTGCATGGACCACACAAGAAGCACTGTTACACTTTGTTATTTTTATAGTTAAAATGTAGTCTTATACATTATTAGAAATTCAGTGTATACATTATTAATTTTTTTCTTACACTTATTAAATATAGAACCATGTTATTCAAAATGGAGTGATGTACATTTTTTTTTATCAAAACATATATCTCATTAAACAATGTTTACTATTTTAAAAAATGAAAACACGTGTGGTTTGTGTAACATTTTTTTCACTAGATTTTGCTGCCAAGCCCATCACGAAACTGGCTTTGGAGACATTGAGGAAAGAGCGTTGATAAACTCAGCTTGCTTTGCAAACCGTTTGCAGCCTAGAAGCGATTCTCTAGTCACCACTACGTTATTACAATGTATATTGCTCAGTCACATACGCATCATTTTCCTTAAGAAATTTTTTTTTAAAGTCAACTGTGGACATTTTCATTTCAAAGAAAATTTTTGAAAAAGACAATATTCAAATAAGAAGGAAGAATAGAATAGTAGAGTAAGAAAAAAATTAGATACAAAAATAGTGAGCTACGTAAAAAAAAGGCAAATTTTTCTTAAGAAAATGGTTAAATACAATTTTATATGCAAATTTTTATATCAATAATGATTTTTGGACCCCAATTGGTAGACCTCATTCCAAGCCCCATGAAATAGCAAGATTGAAATCCACAATTTACCATTCCATGTAATTTGTACATTTTATACCAAAACAAATCCCTTAATTTACGAGGTGATTAAAAGTAATAGAAGCCATTATTTACAATTTGACATAAAAAAGAGGGTGGGTATCAACGACCGGAAAGAAAATCTTTGGATCAACGCGTCGCCTTTACATGTTGTGATGATTGTAGTGGTCTTTTCCAATAGGCGGGAGAGAGAAATTAGTACAAATATTTTTTCAATTCTATATATCAAGCTAAAACTTTTCGATTCAGATTGATTCAAGGAATAGAAAACAAATACTTAATTTCAGTTTTCTGGGATCAGAGAAAAAGAATAGAATTTCTTGATTTTTTTTTTGCGACCTGTATGTAGTGCAATCAATGATGATTTTTTTTCTGGTTAGGCTATATCGATATAAATAAAACATTTTGATTTGAGTCGAGAATGTTTAATATTTTACATTCATTTTTAATCCTTGTGTATTTGTAAGATCATATTTTTTTAATGTAAATTCAGATACATGCCGGTTGTATATGGATATTACATGTATTTTGTGTTTAGATATGATTTGTATAATCATTTATGTTGTTGTTTATGTGTATAATTCTGCATATTGAATCATTCAACATATTTTAGTCTTGCATAATCATTTTTCAACTCATATACATTTTTTCAATGTAAATTGTTTAACGACGATTTCAGATACACGTAATGTGTGTATGAATAGTTTAGATACATGTCTGTTGTATCTGAATTTTATATGCATTTTGTGTTTAAGTACAGTTTGTATAATCGTTTATGTTGTTGTTTATGTGTATAATTATGCATACTGAATCCTTCTGCTTATTTTAGTCTCATATTATTATTTTTCAACTCATATACAATTTGTGTAATGTAAAATTTTTAATAACGATTCCAGATACACTTAATGTGTATCTGAATAATTTATCTAGCCCAATGTATTGTATGTTATGTTTATTCTGATGATTTAATTGATGTGTATCTAAATAATATTTAATTATTTTTGTCATGTATTTTAAAGATATTTATTAATCATATACATGTTTATAAATCACTTTTCTCTGATACAAAACAATGTGCATAAGATACCTCTGACGATTGTATTAATTTTTTTAGATACATCTTATGTGAAAAACTAATGTATGATTGTATCCAAATTTGCATATGTATATGAAAAAACAATATATTTATATATATATGAAATTCTAATATATTCATTTGTATTTGTAGCTATATCTGAAAAAAAAGTAAAGGTAAATGTCGGAGGAGGTGGAGGTCAGAGGAGGGCTTGAAAGGTAAGTCGATCCACCTCTCAAATGATAGAGGGCGACGAGAGGAATCCAAGGGTGGTGATGCCGGTCGTCGGAGATAAGTAGGCCGACCGAAATGAATTTTTAAAGTAGTGGATGACTCAAGAGGGTAAAAAAGAAATTTTTTAAGGGTAATGTAAAACTTCTGATGTAAGTTTTCAGGAAAATAGTTACAAATATTTGAGAGATTTTGGATACAGATGAAGGGTGCGTACGCCGTTTTCCTTGCACTTGAATCCTTAAAAGCCTGTTAGGCATCAAAAAAGAAAAGGTACATATTATTTTTTTTTCATATGTTAAATTTATGTTTGTGAATTCATGTCTTAATTTTACTCATTTTAAAATGTTGGATTTTAATCCAAAATGTTTTGAACATTGTGATATTTTCTGATTTTATTGAACAAAATCATAGACTTTTAAAATTTACTAAAATTGAATTTTAAGGGTCAAGGGATTTTAATGAATCTGAAATTAGCAGGATAACATTGAATATCAATCTCAGTCAGTTGACTCATTCAATGAAAGATTTGATAAGCTGACAAATGATAAGGTTATTTCAAATGGACCCGGCCATGGTGAGTAAAAAATTGATCAGATTTAATAAGATAAGGTTAATTGTGAACTTTGAATTGGTCATGGGATAGACTATCTATTGTGCTTTGAACTTTTTAAAATGTGGGAACAAAGGACACGTTGCAACTTTTCATAATTTTATGAGGTATAGCCACCTTGGCTAATCGCTTAAGATTCAATTTTGAATTGGTCATCTGTTTAGGATAAGCTTAAAATGTTTGTTGTGCATTCTGATTTGCCCACCTCGTGTCAGTGCAAGATCTTTTCTCGCTAGAAGTCTCGCATTGCGTCAACAATGGATTGACGATTTTTTCATAGATCCTCCAGCCGATTGCTCTTGCATTTACTACTTGGAACCTTTTTTATGACTAATAAGATTCCGTTATTCTGAATCAATGGGATGCAACGATTTATTTGTTGCATAATTTCGTTTTAATGCATACACATGAAAATCAATGAATTTATAGAACCAAACACTAGAAAATAACTTCATGTTAACATTTTACGGGGAAATAAACCCGTAAAATGATTTCAATACAACCATGGATTTCCTTTTCGAGAAAAAAATTTTTCACGTAAAATAAAATCCTTATGAAGTTAAATTACATGAAACCAAACAGACCCTAAATAAAAGAATACTAAGAGAGGAGACGGTTATACAATCCTTAATGAGGGATTATTTTTTTTTGAGTAAAAAACTCAAATATAAGGGAATTGTGATATTGTCTACCTTTAACTCAATCAGGTAATGAGACTTTCTTAACCCGTATAGCTACAAACACGGCCCATTGAGGAAAATGTAGTTTTGATAGGCCAATGGGCTGCCCACGGGCCTAGCGGGCCGGCCCATGATTTTTAAAAAATATATATTTTTAAATTTTTTTAATTCTAAACTTTAATTTTCTTAACATTACACACATAAAAATTATATAAATGTATTAGATATGCATATATACACACAAAAACATTATATATACATGATAAAACAATGATATGAGACACTTATTCAACATATTATATGTTCCGTCTACTGTGAATTGTCGTGTCGTGCTCATTAACGTGCCGTGTCGAAAGCGGCCCACGTGCCACAAGGCTGGCCCGACATGGCCCATAAACCTGAACGTACCATGCCGTGCCGTTAACGTGTCGTGCCGTGCATGTTTTTTAACGTGTCGTGCCGTACCGACACGGCCCGTTTTACACCTCTATGTATAGCAAAACCCTTTTTATATATCTTTATTTTTCAAAGTTACATATTTTATATAATAAAATATATATAATTATGTAAAAATAAATATATAATTCAATGAATCACTTTTTTTTACGCAAGAAACAAAAAATAAAATAAAATTACATGCTCTTACGAGGTTTAAGATAAAATCTGATTATACATGAAATAAATAGAATCTGATCTTGGGGTAGTTGGAGATGTGACAAGTCAATTAATTCTTTGTCTCCCATTGCCTGGTGTTGGGCCTTCTGTCCTTTTCATTCACACAGTCAGTTTCAATGGCCTGATGAATTACTGTTGATGACAGTTGACAAATTCGTTTCTGCCATGGTGGTTGCCAAATATTGATTAGCTTTGGCTTCTTCCTTAATCAACCCATTCAAGATATATATACATAGGTCTTTTGATTGCATTCTACATCTTTTTCTTCATCTTTTTCTTGTTTTTCCTCCCCAATTCCTTTTCTTACTTTTGGACCATTTGTTATAAAAGACCTAATTTTTTTAAAATAAAAAATATATATCACATGGATCTTGGTATCCTTTTCCTTTAATGGGTCTGATTGATTTTTATCACAAAGACTACTTCAAAAACACATATTTTATTCACAATCACGCTCTTTTTCAAGGGTCGATGCCGTATGAGGAAAACATTTGAGAATCTAGTGGTTAGATTGGTAAAATGTTGAGATATGTATTGTGCAACTGCTCCTAGGGTGGAGGTCGTAAACAACAAATTTGTCTTTATGTATTTTGATTTTAGGTTGGTGCCCTGGTTGCATCCTCTCCAGTTATGACAAACCTATTGCCTGCTGTTTTTCAAAAAAGAAAAAATTATAAGAATTGGTTGTTTTACTTGGGCAAGAAGCCAAAATGGAAAGAATGTAACTTGAAAATGAAGATTAGTGGGTGTGTCACCTGCCATGTTTTACCTGCCATGTTTTGGGAGGATTTAAAAAAAAAAATTAATGGATTTAGCATTGGTTTTAAATTGATATATAATTAGGGTGCATCAATTAAAAATGGTGACAAAAGGGATGTTTGGCCAAAAAATAATACGTGGCGATAAAATATAAAAAGAAAATGACATTGTTATATGCAGATTTTATATGTACAAAATTTTGTTAAATTTTCTTTATTTTTCATGCAAGATCTATGTATGCAATTTATTATGATATTTATTACATTTTTTCATAAAGAAAGATGTTTCTTTAATGAAATGTATGTAAATTCATAAAAATAAAACCATATGATATAATGTTTCTTTCACCATAAACTATTAATAAACGGTTTTGTATGTAAGGATTGCTTCTCCAAAACCTTGTCCCCCCGTTTGGGGTGGAGAATAAAGGGTGGATAGGGGATAATACAATAGAATAAGCCTCAAACAGCTGTTTGTTTGACAAGAATAAACATTGATAGTTATGTCTGGATAAGCTAGGATAAGACCTGATAACTATTCTAAGAAAATGATGGAATTGCTTATCAGGGTTTATCTATGCCAATGGATAAAAATATCATTCTCTATCATTTTAAAATATTTATCTCACCTAACACTCTCTGCACACATTCCAAAAACTGTCACATCTATCATATCACACTCATATCTCTTATACTTATTTCCAAACACAAATAATTTATGTAGGGGTATAATTGTCATTTAAAAAGTCATAAACTATTATCCTATAATTGTCATTTAAAAAGTTATAAACTATTATCCTATAATTGTCATTTAAAAAGTCATAAACTCTTATCCACCTCTTATCTACCACTTATCCTTATTTTATTCAAGGTGAACCAAACAATAAAAAGATCAATTTTACGTTTCCCAATGAGAATAACAGAAAAGACAACCAAACAAAAATTTACTTATTCAGCATGGTTTGTTATCTATCCCAGTATAGCTATCAATGATAAACAATATTTAAAAGATATTATTATATTTTTTTATAAGCAGCTTCCGATGTTTGCATATGGACACATGCACATGCCATCCATAAATATCTGAACCTTCAATTTTTTTAAAATAATTACGAAGTATAACCCAAAAGATTCCTCATTTTCATATTAAAACCATCATTTGTATGAAAAGTGTATATTAACCCTTACAAGTTGCATATGCATCAATATAAATCCCTCAATAAGCCAACTCTTGTGGGGCTTACCAAGCAAAAAAAAAAAAAAAAAACTCTTGTGGGGCTATTCCACCAAAAACAAAAAAAAACTCTTGTGGGATTATCATGTGAATGGCCTGTTAGAAATCAGTTTACATTATTTAAATAATAAATTTTATTAAAAAATATTTATAAATGCCCAACAAAAAATTTCCAGTCATTTCATATTTTGGTTAGTCCATGATTTATTTGTTGTTATTTTCAGTCAGATAAATGTTTATGAGGTTTAGACATTATTAAGGGTGTGTTTGTGCACAATCTCAAAGGAAAAATGAAGGAAAGTGAAGAAATTTGAGTCAAATGAAAAGTGAAGGAAAAAAAAAACATTTTCCCTTTGACCAGTTTATATGATGTGTGTACATGTAATGAAAAGTGATGGAAAATAAAAATAGTTGTTTGTGCATGTGATAGAAAGTGATGGAAAATAAAAATGTGTATAAAAAAATGACAGAAAATAAGAAATTATTGTTTGTGAGAGATTCACATAATCTATTTTATTGAATTTCACAAATCTTTAATTTCAAAAATAAGTGTATAAGTATATGGTTTTAATTAACATTTTAACAAATTAATTAAAATTTTTGAAAAGTTGAAAATAAAATAATATAATTTATGGTATCATTATAATATACATTACCCCCGAATATCATGTTTTACACATAAGAGTACACATTAATATCTATTATACATTTTCTAAAATAAATAAGTATTCATCGTTATTCGTAATTCATGAAATGAGATTCAAGGGTAAACTAATTGGACATGATGCAATGATTGTGTTAAATGAGTTTTATTAATATTATTTTATATAAGTTTTTCTTAAAAATATGTATAAAATATTATATGTCTTGTTAATATTATTTTTATTTTGATTCACAACGTTTCATTGAAAAAAACTAGTTAATGTATAAAATATTATATGTCTTGTTAATATTATTTTTATTTTTATTCATGTGTTTTTGTTGGTGTGTTGAGAGAAATCCATAGATTCCCTCATTTTTCCTCACTTTCCTTACTCTAGGGAATAAGACAAAATAGTAAAGGAAAAGTGAGGGAAATTTTTCTCTCTATTGGTTTGACACAAACACCAGTTTTTTGGATGGTTAAAGAGAAAGTTTTTACTTTCCCTCACTTTTCATGTGGCACAAACACACCCTAAGTACTCTCAAGGGATTTACATAAAATTAACATATTATTATTCAGGGGTACTTATTTCAATAATAGATACATAATTCTTATGTCACTGTTACATTTATTTAAAGTTTGCAATGAAAAAGCAGAGTAGAATAACAATTCACTTTGACATTAGAGGTCAGGTTTGATAAAAGTGGCATTCTTATGTCACCACATTTAAATTTGATGTTGAGATTTGACTCTGTATTTGGGGTCAACCAAACTTATCTAGAATAGATATTCTATGATTTTATTATATATAAATATGGTTTAATTGGACATTTGAAAGACCACTGTTTGAAGTGTTTAAACTAAAAAAAATCAATTATTTGTTTTTAGAGGTTTTTTCTTGTGCTTAAACCATAAATAAATAAATTTGTTTTTTTCTCAACATCTTGGGAGTTGTTTATCTGAGTCATTAACAAATTCCAGGTTGAGTTTCTGTCTTTTCTTTAAACAGAATTTTAATGTTTATATCATGAGTTTTATTATATACAACCTTGTTTTTAACCTCATTTTTAGTCTCACAAAAAATTATATGAAAATACATTCATAATTTATATATATCCTTATAAAGCAATTCTTTATAAAAAAAAAACAAAATTTGTGCAAAGATGCATGGAGCAGTAAACAAAATTTGTGTATAATATTTTCCTTTAAAAGATGTTTTTAAAATTTCATTCCAATTTCCTATCATAATTACAATGATAAATATTAGTGTTCATCACATGAAGAGTTTGAATGTGTTTTTGGCTTATTTTGATCTGTGTTTGTAGTGTGTGTGACATTTGAAAAGCGAAAAAATTTTAAAGGTGGATTCAAACGCTTTTTCATTATGAACTTTTAAAATGCCACATTTCACTTCTTTGATGTTAAAAACCGCGTGTTTAAAAAATATATAAAAATTCATTTTTTCTTAACTGAGTTTAAAACACATTATTATAAGATTTCTTTCTTTTCAAACATGCATTTAAACTGGTCTTTGCCTAAAATCAATCGAAGTATAATAATAATATGATATACAACTTTCTAGTTAGATATATATGTATTTTACATGTAAAAGAGGAAGAAAAATGTCCAAAAAAAACACACTAGTTGAATTTGAACCTGGACACCCTGTTGTTGTTGTTGTTGTCGTCATCATCATCATCATCATCATCATCATCATCATCAAACATTTTATTCAAAAGGAGATGTGAAGTCTCATTCTGCTGCTATTAAAAACTCTCCAGTCAATTTTAGGGCCTTTCATGGGCCTCATGGGGCAGCTTTGGAACTTTCAAACATAAAAAATATCATCATTTTAAACATCAAAAAATATCATCATCATCAAGTCCCCATCTCAATAATTTGTGACCTTTGTACGTATATCCATTAAAAATACAGTATCTCTCCCCCAACCCAAGTGTGAAATTGATTTGGTCAAGGTTGGAACTGATTAGGTCTACCAGATAATGACACATGATTAAAATCTAATCATACAATCTCATATGCATGTCAATGCATATGTCAATTCTTTATCAGGACTGATATGAAATTCACAAAATAACAAATAACAATCACAACTATAGTTGTACTCATTCTAGTTACTAAGCAAACATGGACCAACATGATCCAATACAGATTTTGGTGTGCCAATGATATCATAGCTCAAGAAACGTAGCCTATAATACTATAGACCATTTTGTCATTCCTGTTTTGATAGGAATTAATCCAAGGGTTTCTAAAAGGGACCTTGGATTAGGTCCAACACATGTTGGATAATTTGATGGTCTAAAACAATCTTGATTGGAGCCATTATGATTGAAATATTCTATCAAATTTAAAAATTAAAATTAAGATTAATTAAATTTTAACGTTTCTTTTTTTAGGATTCAATTAAATTTTGGGATTTTTAGTTTTAAGTCCTCATAAACTATCGAATTTAACGATCGATCCCTCACTTCTTCATATTTTGCTTTTAGTCCCTAGATTTAAATGATAATTTAGGAATAAGTCCCTGAGAGGGACTTATTCCTAAATTATTAAGTTTATTTTTTAGTCTTTAAGAGGGACATATTCCTAAATTATCATTTAAATGTAGGGACTAAAAACAAAATATGAAGAAGTGAGGGATCGATCGCTAAATTTGATAGTTTACGGGGACTTAAAACTAAAAATCCCTTAAATTTTACATCTCAAAGTGATAAGATTGGACGGACACGATCGCGTTGGATAATCAAATTATCTAATGCATGTTGAACCTAAATCAGTCCCTTTGAATGTAAACTTTTGATCACTAGCTGGAGCCTTAATTAGATATGCACGTGAAATTATTTAAAAAAAAAACACTTAATTACCATCCAAAAATAATTTATATCTCTTACAGGAATCTCATCAGTACTATAAAGTGTAAAAATCCCATTAATTTTTAGGGTTTTTTGCATGTATACCATTGAAAAACATGTTATTTATTTTTTTACCATCACAAATAGTCTAATTATTTATATACCACTAAAATGTTTAAAATTATACATTTTTACCATTCTAGTTAAATTTCATCAAATTTTCTACTAACACCGTTAAAGTCATGAAGAAATTACTATAATATCCTTAATTTTTTATTTTCATATTGCCCATTACAAAATATAATATTTATTTTTATACCATAAAAAATTATATTTATTGTTATACCATAAAAAAAATAAAAGAATTAAATTTTACTATAAAAACGAATTAAGTCATATAAAACATAAAAGATGGCTACAATAAAAAGAGATATCATAAAAAACTTAACTTACAAGCCACAACTCATGTAGCACACAAGCCTAAGTAAAGACAAAACACATTTTAATCTAAAAAAAAATTGCCCGTCATGCAACATATGGCCAAAAATCATACGGAGTCAATTAATCTATATATTATACATTAAAATTTCACATTAATGATTGTTGTTGAAAAATCATAAAAACCACCATAGTTGATGAAGGAGTAAAAAACCCTAAATCTTGATTCATAAAAAAAGGAAGGGGTAGAAGAAAAGTACAATTTGGAAAGAACAAGAAATCAATTATATTATTGTGTTTAATTATTTACATTATGGAAGATATCATGTCTAAGGTTATTTTTGTCATTTTTAATTATTGGTTAGAAAATTAACTCTAGTTAAATCTATCTTGGTTTTAAAAAGTGCCAGAATGACACATTTGTTCATTAAGAAATATTTTAGTGATATACAAATAATTAGACTATTTGTGATGGTAAAAAAATAAATAACATGTTTTTCAATGGTATATATGCAAAAAAACCCTAATTTTTATATATTAAATGATTCAATGAAGATGAAGATTTTCAACCGTTGGATGAACATCTGTCGTTCCATTATTAATGAGATTCCCATAAGTCGATTAAGCCCTATAACTCCATAAAAATATCACTTTAGTCCTCACACCAGGGACCTCGAAGTAAAAAAACATTCAACCCGAGTCTTCAGTTCACGATTTCGCGCGTTTGAATCCAATGTAACAGAAAAAAAAAAACAAAGAAACAAAAGCTGTCGTCTTTACGAAACCATGAAAACAATTGGAGATAAAAAGTCCCCTTAAAACCTCGTTTTCAATCAAATCTTTCTCTATTCGCACGAAGAGTCAAAAGCCCCCCCAAAAAAAAGGCCCCAAATTTTTTTTTTCGTCAAAAACAATGAAGTCTTCCACCTCCACCAATCCCTGCATCCGTCATATAGACTGGGTCATCAGAAACAGTTCACAAAAGCCCCTCTTTTAACTCCTGATATTGTTTTGGAGAGAGCCTATTCTCTTATATACTTGTATGTGTGTCTTTATCGATTAGGGTTTTTAGGGTTTGAAGAGGTAGTGCTCAATTCGGCCTCAAAATCGTGTCTTTTCAAGTGGGTACTCGTCGTTTCGGTACGTAATTTTGAGAAACTATGCGTTTTTTTTCATATGGGTATCTTCCAAGATCGTATTTTGTGCTTCAATGGATGTCACAAATGCTTGTTTTACGAGCTTGCTTGATTTGAGCATCTTTAAATTATCATTTTGAGTGTGCTAAAGATTGTTATGAGGTTTTATTGACTTCAAATATATGTTGGTTTGGACAGGGGATGTGATTTGCAGCATTGGTTGTTGAGGAACAGTTTTCTTGAGAAAGATGTCAAGGGATAGATATCTTAAATGGGTGCCGGTTTTGGTGGCATTACTATGTTGCGTTGGACCAATTGTGGATGCTCAGATCACTTCCCAAACGGAAGGTAAATTTCTTTTTGTTTGATGCTTATATAAATATTCCATTGGTGATGTTAAAAATGATTAGCATGTTGTTAATTTCATGATAGTTACACATGGAGAAATATGAATTGGTTGTACTTATGGTCTAGTTAGAATTGTAGAGAACTTTGAAACATCTATAGTTCATTAGTTCTATGTAATTATATTAGAATTTCCTTCGGTAAGATGTGTTGGTTTTATAGATCTGTCTGGTTTGACTCCCCTTTCTCTGTTTTTTTTTTTTTTTGTGAAGAAAACTCTCCCCTGTCTATTTTTGTTTCAACACTCAACCGGATTTTAAATTATTAGAATCCTGTATTCATCATTTTGTCTTACACATTATGCAGTTCATGTTATTTTTCCTCATCATCTACTTTGTATCTTCATGTTTGGCTTGTGAAGTCACTTGCAAATATTTAATTTATATATTACTTCCATCACAATGTAAAAGTTTGAATTACTATTAGATTTCTTTTCTACATATGTTTCCTTGATCTGTGCCAGTATCATTTGAAGAGATTGATATCATGCAGAGATGATTAATATAGATTTCCCTCCGATCAACAAATACAATCTAGCATAATTGAAAACTGCTTATGGGGCAAAAACATTTAATGGAAACTAAGAAATATCTATGCTGCATCCATGTCTTGAGTAATAAAAGTGGCACAAAGAGACTTTTTATTGAGCATGTCTTTCTTTCGTTCTCTTGTTTTCTGATTAGTACAGTTATATATTATTTCTGGAATGCTGGTTATAAAACTTCATTATCAATGTATGTTTTTATCAGTTGATGCGTTACGAGCTATTAGGCGCAGTCTGAATGATCCATATAAGCACCTAAATTGGACCAAAGGAGATCCATGCATGTCAAACTGGACTGGGGTATTGTGTTTCAATACAACACTCGACGACGGATACTTGCATGTCCAAGAACTGTATGATTTCCTTTTGAAGTTCCTTTTCTTATATAATTTTTATAGTCTTATTATCTGCCATGTTTTGTTCCTTATTACGTAGCACTTTTTTTTTTTTGCTTCCATTATTCCTGAGGAGTAAGCAATGATGATTATCATAGTTGGTCCAGTTTACATGCATTCCATTACTCAGCTTCGAACAATTGGAAAAGAACACTGAATGCAATGTATATAAAATTCTTCAGCTCTATTAATATATATGCAATAAACATAGTTTCAGAATTCCTTATAGCGATCTGAAATTTCTGGAGGTTTCATTCTCTTTTAAAGCCTAGACTTTGATGTTTTTCTTATAATGTACACCTTCAAGAATATTAGAAGGTAATCATTAGAAAAATAATACCAAGGATTTGTTTTTGCAGGCAGCTGCTGAATATGAATCTTTCTGGAAGTTTAGCTCCTGAGCTTGGTCAACTGTTGCGTATGAAGATACTGTATGTGGTGCATGTTTGTGTGTAAAATTCATTTTATCTAGTGTGTAAATGCATATATTGCATTTTTATCTTTTGTGGTAATTGCAGATGAAAAAATAATATTCTTTTGCAAAACATGTTTAACGCTTCAGTTTCCAGATCATAGAGTTGGTTATCCATGTGGCATTGGTTATTTAAAGTTCTTGAGGGATGTCCTGAATGGTTGATCACATTTCCATTTCTCTTGAAGGGATTTCATGTGGAACATGATAAGTGGCAGCATACCAAAGGAGATAGGGAACATTAAATCTTTGGAGCTTCTGTAAGTTCAATCACTGATATTTTATTTGCATAATGATAATATTGAACACTAGCTTTAGAATTTAATATGTGGTAGTTCATCTGTAGTCCCACTTTTTGTTAGTTGCAAAGATGTATGTAGGATCCCATGCTATTGAAGTTTGTTTGTATAATGCAAATCATGTTACAGCTTGAATACTGAAAGACAAGTCTATTTATTTAGTTTGATAGCTTTAGTAATCGACATTAATCAGACATGATACTTATTCTGATACTGGATGGACTAATACATATTTGCTTATTAAGAATCCTTGGGGCCATTGAAAATTTCCCAATTGTTTTGAACAATATATGCGTAGTATTATAAGCATTTTGGCTTATTAGTTATGCAGAACCTGCCATTATTGAGTCATTGATTAATTAAAGTCATTGTATTAAAGCTTTCTCAGGTTGCATGAAAACAAAATATCGATCAAATCTTGATTTACGAACCTCACAATCAACAATCATCATCTATAAGAAATTGGCTACTTGATTCTGATCTGGTGATAATTGATCCAACCCAAGCCTACTTTGTGAAATCTTGCAGTTGTGTGGATCTATGTAATGTATTGAGGTTATTTATTCAAGTGCAACAATGTAAGTTATTTCTAGTACCAGACTTTCATCTGGAACTCATATATGGCTTGCATTGTCTAGATGTCAGTGGAACTACAGGGTTTTAACATCATGATCCAATGTACCTTACATAGTTGTAGTTGAATAATTCCTTGACTCTGAACTACGATGTAGACAATTTCCGTGTTGACATTACACTTTGATCTTAATTTTGTTCCACTGTCTTTCTAGTAAAATGTTAAATTGTTTTTTCTTCAGAAAGTGCAATTGTGTTCATGTTTTTTCCCTTCAGATCTTTTAGTTTAAACATGCTCTAGAAAATAATTTTCTTTTTCATGTGTGCTTATGTTCTATATGAAATTCTGGTTTTGCAGGCTTTTGAATGGAAACCAGTTATCTGGTCCCTTACCTGATGAGTTAGGCTATCTTCCGAACTTGGATAGGATACAGATAGATCAAAACCATATATCAGGTCCATTACCAAAGTCATTCGCAAACTTGAATAAAACGAAGCATTTGTAAGTGGAATCTTGTTCACATTGTCGCCTCTCTTGCAAGAAACTCAACCTTTATCTGTGCGATTATATGTTTATGTTTTTTATTCCAGCCACATGAATAATAACTCAATCAGTGGTCAAATTCCTCCTGAGCTATCTCGATTGCCGAGTCTTGTCCACTTGTAAGTTTGGTCATTGCTTTTCCAAATGCTTATAAAGTTATAATGAAGTACTTTGACGATAATCGAATCATTCAAGCTGTCACACTATCATTGTTATTCGTCAAGCTATTTATGAGAGTGTATATTTTGCAGTTTGCTGGACAACAACAACTTATCTGGATATCTTCCAGACAACTTTTATAAGCTGCCAAAACTCCTAATTCTGTAAGTTATCTACTTGCAAATAAGCAGATCATCTTTAGGAGATATTAAATAACGGTGCTTGTTTATTATACCTGATTTTTTGTTCTTCGTAGTGTAACGTTTTTTCGTGTCCTGTATCTCCATTTGTGAAACAATTGCCTCATGAAAAGTTGAAGGCATACTATTTGACGCAAATTTACGAATTCCTATGAGGGCCGAGTAGAAATCCAATGTAAACGGAATATATATATTATTGGAATGGTGGGCTTTCGCACTCGTATATTTAATAGGAGGGTGAAAACCCAAAGAGGAAGTACATCATAATAAAACCCTACGTGTAGAACATGTAATAACATTATAAATAGAGGAGATCTCTACCTAAGATGTACCACAAACCCCTAATCAAGCAGGTAAAACAAAAGAAACCCCTAAGAAAGATAGAGAAGAAGCCCCAACACCGCATCGACCCCAGTCCAAAATAAAGCAGACCACTGAATCCCGGATATTCTCCATGTACGGAATGTTGCCACGAAATATTAAGTGGTTCCTGGTTAGCCAAATGGCCCACACGGAATTTTTATATATTAACTCTAATGACTGCTTGTATGACTTCTATTATTCACATATAATAAAACTTACATGAATATAATGTTTATTTCCATTGCTAATTCATTTATCACTTGTTTATTTGACATAAATAGTAATGCTTATTTTATTTGTATATTTTAAAATACTCCTCATTCCTCAATTGTATTACTCCCTGTTGCTTTGCATCTACTTGTATTAGCTACATAGAGTTCCATTTGCTTGCATTTAGTCAGTTTTGCTGCAGTAGCTATTATATATATGTTTCTAGTTGCATTTATCCACAACTTTTTGTCTCTCACAAGTTAAGAGTTTTGAATTGGTCCCAGATTGACTCAAGGCACTATGCATTTCTACTTCAACTGAACACCACATAAATTTTGTGGTGTATAATTCCGGATGAAGTCTAATCACCTAAGCATTACAGTGGTTGAAAAATAGGCCCGCTGCACAAACAAACACATAATCACGCTAGAGAAGATTTACGTGGTTCGAAAAAGATTGCCCTCGAAGTGGGAGAGAATTTTTACTCTTTTTCTGGATTACAGACACCTAACTCTCCTTCTCAAAACCCTAGGGCTTGTTCAATGGTACGAGAAATCCAAACTCCAAGCTTACAAAGGATTATGTATAGCTTATATACATTACCATATTTCTCCCACACATAATACATGAATGACAAAACTGTCATTAGCTTGGCCTATTTTCCATTCATAGTGGCAAAAAATATTTTGACCATGGGGATGACTCCTCTACTGCAGTTCTTCCTTGATATCCAGTTGTCTCATTTTGTGTCTTACTCATCATATTATCTATCTTATATTTATGATTTTTGTTTTATGCAGTTCATTCATGAAGCACATGATTTCAATTTATTATTGTCTAAACTGTTCTATACTTGCTTGCAGTCAACTTGATAATAACAACTTCAGTGGGAGTTCAATTCCAGCTTCTTATGGAAACATGACAAAGCTTTTGAAAATGTAAGTGTTTTCTCTCTAAGCTAATCATTCTGTCTACTATGGTTAAATTCAAGGATTTAGAAGGGTGTTGGATCAAAATCGGAAAACTGAAACTATAGCCTATTTAGACATCATCAAATCATTATTCCAATTGAGGAAGTTAGAGTGGCTAATGTTCTTTATTTCGATGCAGAGTCTTCTGTATTTTATCCTTTGTCTCATTGATTTTCGGAAAAGTTCACTACAATCTTCTGTATTGCTTTCTAAATCTAAAACACAATGCATGACGCTTTTTGTGATGGTTGTTTTACTTACAGTTGTATCAGTGTGCAGGAGTCTTAGGAATTGCAGCTTGCAAGGACAAGTTCCTGATCTCAGTAGGATACCTGAGCTTGGGTATATGTAGGTTTCCACAGACTTGTATGCTTTATATATGCAAGATTATTTTCTTTGATGGTTAACGATATGTTCATTTTTCTATGTCGTGATGTCATTTCAGAGACCTCAGCTGGAACCAGCTAACTGGACCTATACCACAAAATAAGCTTTCTGATAATATTACAACAATGTACGTAGGAGTCTCTATTATGTTTGGTTGAAATAGTTTCGTATTTGCCTATAGTAAGTTAGATTCAATTTTCCAAATGATTGATTATCTTAAACAATTACAGAGATCTGTCAAACAACAAACTTACTGGAACTATTCCTGTAAACTTCTCAGGTCTTCCTCTTCTACAACAATTGTGAGTATATAGTTTTATTTTAAGTGTTGTTTGTATTTGCTTGGTGATGAATTCATGTGTTGATGTTATACATTTCATCGAGATTTGTAAAGAGTGGACTTAATTTTGCAGCATGTGGTTCATGTGTTATTTATTTTATATTGCAGGTCTCTCAGCAACAATTCCTTGGATGGTACTATTTCATCATCGGTTTGGCAGAACGTAACTTTCAATGCAACTGCAAGACTTACCTTGTATGATTTTAAACTAGAAGCCATCCTTTTATTTTTTAATTTGATTAAAGTGTGACAGTTTTCCGCGCGTTAATTTTTGCAGGGATTTTGAGAATAATTTAATCAAAAATATTTCTGGTGTTCTGCACCCACCAGCAAACGTCACTCTCAAGTATGTTTTCTCTTTCATGTGAAAATAAGTATTTTGGAAATGGCTTTATAGAATCATGTTATTCTCTAAAGTTACTCAACATTACCTTTGGTTATGAGGAAGAACTACTAGTCAAATAGTTTACTGCAAAATCCAGTGTGTTCTAATGAAAGCTGATTCCATTTCTCACATGCATTTCATACATCATCTTCATTTGGATTCCTAATAATCATAGTTTTTTCCCCAAGCCAAAACTATGGATTTATTTTTTATGATTATGAAGAACTCAAGTCCATCATTCATTTTACTATCTACATTAATGTACACATTAAAATCTTGATGCTCATTGCCCAATGCTTTGTTATTTGGAAACTGTTTTTCATTTGTCTTTTTAATCACACACTCAATGTTATCATTCCTCGCCTCCCTTTATAGAACAATCCTCTTGTTACCTGATTTTTAAAACGATGAAAATTGGTCGTGTCAGTTAGGTTTTCATTTATGAGTTTCGTTGGCATTTATATTTATATTTCTCTTTTAATATCAGATGTTTGCATAGGCGCTTTACCATCTCATGTATTTCTATCTTTTATGAGTCATGAACAAATTTCATTTCGAAGCATAGTACAAGCTCCGATGCTGAACAGGTTATGTGTGACTGAATAGTATATACCATGTTTTAAATCAATCAGGAAACACAATGATGGCTGGAACTTCAGTTTGGATAGCAGATCTTTCCTTTTTAGTTACCAATTAGATATTCATTCTATTATAAAGTTTGCTGATTGAGCTGTATTTCAATTTAGTTCTTCATCATACACATCCAAATCTGAAACTTACTTTCTTCACTTAGCATATACATACGTGACTCATTGTAATATTGTTATTTATCTATGGCAATATATAGTGATCTTCATTAGTGAGATGCAACATGTTTCTTCAAATTATTCTCAAATTTTAATATACATGATTTTCAGGCTACATGGAAATCCAGTATGTGCAAATGCGAACCAACTGAACATTTCCTTATTCTGTGGATCTCAAAACGCAGAAGAAAAACTTGACACCCTATCAAATTCCGCAACTGGTTGCCCTGCTCAATCTTGTCCTACAGATAGTAATTTTGAATACATCCCTGCATCTCCCATTCGATGTTCTTGTGCTGCTCCAATTAGAGTTGGTTATAGATTGAAGAGTCCCGGCTTCTCAGATTTTCGACCATATTTGAGTTCGTTTGATACTTATATTTCTTCTGGACTTCACTTGATTCTATATCAGACATCTGTTGATACATTTGCATGGGACGAAGGCCCAAGGCTGCGGATGTACTTGAAAATATTTCCTCCTCTTAATCACACCCAATTCAATGCAAGTGAGATTGGACGGATCAAAAGCATGTTTACAGGGTGGAATATTGAAGATAGCGATATTTTTGGACCTTATGAACTGCTGAATTTTACTCTTCTTCCACCTTATTCAAGTGGTATGTCACATAGGCCATGCATTTCAAATGTGAATTTTAGAAGGTTATAGTTTTGATTTGAAATCTGAAATTTCTTGTGACGTTTTGATTGACATGCTTCTTTGATTGTTATGACATGAAAAGGTGTACACAGTTGAGAAAAGGAGCAGACTTAGACTTTAGCATTGGGAAAACCTTTTTGTTTTAAATTATTCCGAGAATTTGATGAATTATTTTATTAAATACAAGAATGAAGCACAATAAGGCACTTCCATGGATGGTCATTAAACAGAAGATAGTGATTTAATCAACTTTACTCCCATGCTTCCTTTTGTAAATTGTATAAATATTTTACTACAGCGACAGTTCATGCAAAATTGCATAATCTATACTGTGTTTGCTTTGAATGGTTTGAAAGTCTCTTCCTATATGACCATCCCATTTCTCTTTTGGAGATCAGAGGAACATTTTGTGGCATATCAAAACGTGGCTTTATTATTATGACTTGAATGTCAGTGCCTCCTTGAAATTATAGCTCAACTAGTGTTGAAGATTACAAATCTTTGGTATTCTATGATTTGGTTTTCATCCTAGATCATCAAATACACACACAATCAATATTCCTAAACTGTGTGTCAAATTGTCAATGAACTGTGAAGTTCATTTTAGAAATATTGTTCAACTTAAAGATTATTCAAGTTCCAGACGTTGAACTGATACACTAGTATTACTTCTACGCCTTTGTAGTTACTGTGGAGTCCACCAACTCTGGTTTAAAGAAGGGCGCGGTGGTGGGCATTGTATTGGGGGCCATTGCCGCTGCGGTTACTCTATCTGCAATTGTATCGATCATCATTTTGAGAAGGCGTGGTGGATATCACCGTGGAGCTCTTCGAAAGCGTCCATGTAAGTTCTTTATGTAATCTAAGAAGCAGATATCATAATAATTTATTAAATGAGTTATTCAGCTGATCAAATTAGCTGATCGTTCTATGTCTGTCATGAATATTCGTGGACCTTAAAACTACATGCCAGTGAAGATAATTTCAACACTATATATGCTTTATGTTCTTGGTTTAGAGAATCACCTCCAGAGAACCTCCATTGTCCATTTGGTTTTGGTGTTTGGTCGAAGTAACACCTTTTTTTTTAATTGAGGTATCATATTCACATTTTAACGTGTTCTAATGATTGTATGCATATCTATGCAATGCCATCTTGTTTGAGTTCATTCATCTTAAAATAAGTTTGAAACAAATAATTCAAGTCTTACTTGTGTTCATAGGATATGATTTAACCCGAAAATAAAATAAAACACTTGCCTATCAAAAAATATTAATAATTCAAGAGGCTTTTATACTCGATAACATATTTGGCAATAAAATTATGGTGGTTTTTTTTTTTAATTGAAGCACCTCTTGTTATCTGCAAGCTTCATTTCCATAGGATGCTTGGATTGAGCAGATTCAAATATTTACATATGCAGTGTCAAAGGCCCAAATGAAAATTGAAGGTGTGAAAGGATTCACTTTCTCAGAAATGTCAGCAGCTACAAATCATTTCAACAACCAAGTTGGCCAAGGTGGTTATGGTAAGGTCTACAAAGGCATCCTAGCTGATGGAACTATTGTAGCAATAAAGCGTGCACAAGAGGGATCGTTGCAGGGATCAAAAGAGTTCTACACAGAAATTGAATTACTTTCAAGGTTGCATCACCGAAATCTTGTTTCCTTGCTTGGATATTGTGATGAAGAATACGAACAGGTATCTATTTAATTATGGGGTCATCATATGCTTTTATGAATTTCTATTATTAGTACTAGTTCAATGACGAAACTGTTTATACATTTGGAAAGTTCAGAGGCGTAAGAGAGTCATTGGTGTATAAGTGTGTGGTATGAGGTATGAATAAGTTAGTAATTCATGTCACATACTTTCATTGATAATAATATTATGATATCACTATATGATTCATTGGATTTTGAAATTTTGGAAACCCGTTATGTCACACACTAGTTTCAATTCTTCATTCTTGTTGCTACACTAAAGAAATTTTGAAATACGTATTTATCTATACATGCTCTCTGGCTCTCATGCTTCCTTCTCTCAAGAGATGTCAATGATTTTTTATGGTGGCAAGGTTAAAAACATCTTCATTCATTTATATTTCTTTCCATTTGCAATTATTAAACCATACATTAATTTTAGTATAGTAGCTTTTTCCATCATTTTATAGTCTCTTCTACTTGCACCTTCAACTTGTCTTTTGTTCCATAATGTAACACATGTCAAGAAATGCTGGAATTGTGATTTGAACTTGGAATGTGTGTGTGATGCAGATGTTGGTCTATGAGTTCATGTCCAATGGAACGCTCCGTGATCATCTTTCTGGTAAGTCTTTGCAAACTATTTTTGTCCATTCATGTTAGTTTGTTTCATGGACCATTGTGTTCCTCTCCAGAAGGGTTTGCTGAAGTTCTTTTTGCAGCTGTTGCTGAAAATTTCTAAAGCACATTTTTTAAATTTAATTATAAAAAAATATAATATCATATCCAAAATTATGGACTATCTATATAAAACTTTGAAAAGTGTACAACTTCATGGGTACCAGATGGAAGGAGTGGAATTTACATGGAAGGAAGATTAAATTTTCAACGTTCACTTTAAGATGTTTGTGACAAAAAATGATTGGAACTCTTTCTATTACAAGAGAAAACTTCTTTAGAAGTTCTCTTATTCTCCACCATGCATACTCTTCAAAAATTGTCATTTCCATTCCTTGCAATCAGGTAGCATTTGGAACCAGTTAGTGGATTTATTATGCTTTTGCCTAATTGGATTTTCATATAATTGGTTCCAAACGATCATTGTAGAACCAATCATCCTTAAAGCTAGTAATAGATTTTCTGAGTAAAAAGATGTGAAAAATAAAAGCTCCTTTATGAGCTTTTGTGTTATCAGTTATATCGATTGATTATGAAAAAATCTGTTTTTGCTTAGTGGACCCAAATACCTTAGATTATTGATGGACTTCCAAAGTGATCATTTTTTTTTACCAATGTTCTTCACCATTTTCTTCTTGACAATGAGTTCTAAATTTTTGGTTTTTGTTTTATGGAAGGTAAAATAAAAGGGACATTGAATTTTTCCCGAAGGTTGCGGATCGCATTGGCTTCGTCTAAAGGTATCCTCTACCTCCACACAGAAGCGAATCCACCGATATTTCACCGCGATATCAAGAGCACCAACATATTGTTGGATGAAAGATTTGTAGCCAAAGTAGCCGATTTTGGGCTCTCGCGCCTCGCACCACTTCCAGAAGCTGAGGGGGTTGTTCCCGGTCATGTGTCTACCGTGGTTAAAGGCACTCCGGTATGTGTATCTTTGATGTCTTCTATTAGCCTCTAAAAATGGAAAATTTTCACATCTATACATACTGATGGGATTTCCATTTGTATGTGTATGGGTGAATGACGTGTTCATCAAATAATTAATGGCCATCTCCATAGATTAAAAATCAATTGATGGAAATAATATTAATTCCAATTGATGGAAATGTGTCAACCATCCATACATATACCGTCCATCCGATGGAAGTCCCATCAATATGTAATGACATGAAAATTTTCCCTAAAATGACATTTTCCTTTGTTCCTTGCAATCTGATCTCTTAAACATGCATGTAGTAAAGCTGTCGTGCTTCATTTGACATTCAGAAATTGTTCAGTCATGTTGTATGAAAAGCCTTTGGAAATAAAGGAAATGAATATCAATTGCAAATTAGTACTCTGATATGTCAATACAATTTTCTAAGACAACACTATGGCGCATATATGTTTTGTTTTCTCTTGTGGATGTGGTGCACATATAAGACTAGTATGATATAGGTGACGGGATAAGGGGTTAAAGAACAGCTATCGTGTTCGTTATAAAAAAAAATCATGATAAAGTACTGACAATTGTCCCAGTTTTGAATCGAAGGATTTTTTGTTCCGTGTAAATGGTAAAATAACATTTATCCTAATTTTCAAAAAAATACATTTATCATTCCTTTTACACTGATTTTGACAAATATGAATAATGACAAAATGGATAGAATTTATATTCTTTAAAATTGGGATAATTTATCTAATGTAAATTAGCGCTGTATGTTTCGGTTTTGAATATGTGATCTTATTGGCAGGGATACCTCGATCCGGAGTACTTCCTAACCCACAAGTTGACTGACAAAAGCGATGTATATAGCCTGGGTGTCGTGTTTCTGGAGCTCTTGACAGGGATGCAGCCCATTTCACATGGCAAGAACATCGTCCGTGAGGTATATACCATTCTTACTATATGTATAATCAATCATTGAGTCATCTCTCTATGTGAACCTGCATTTCTCAGCATAATGTACAAATACAACTATTCTGAAGATATATTCATTTCATTTTCTTGGATGAATCAATATTCAAAATTGGATGAATATATTGAATTATGAAGTTTAATGCCAATGAAATTGTGCAACTGCTTTTGAGTTTACTTAATTCCTTGCTAAATCTTTTGACTATAAAGCATAGACACTTCAATGAACATGTCGTGTCCATTTCTCATACATATTGGACTCCTCCTTGTCCAAAATTTAAAATAAAATTATTATAAAGATTTTGGACATGTGCAGACGCCGGATGGAAACGGTGTGGGCACACGACACTTACGCAGTATACAGCATTATAATTTTTTCCCTTATTAACTATGATCAGATTTATGCTTACATGAACCTAAATGATGTTAAAATCATAACCAACTGTACCAACTTTTTATAGTTCAGGATGTAAAACTGTTATTCATTCATTCATAAACATCGAGATCTTAAACTTCTCTGATCATTTTATGGCCAGGTGAACAATGCTTACCAGTCGGGGATGACGTTCTCGGTCATCGACGCCAACATGGGCTCCTACCCATCCGAATGCATCGAGAAATTCGTTTCACTCGCCCTCCGGTGCTGCAAGGATGAGACCGATGCCCGACCATCGATGGCCGAGGTGGTGAGAGAGTTGGATATCATACAGAAAATGACACCTGAAGCTGATTCTACTACATCCTCAGTTTCCATGGCAACAGATCCAGAGAAGGCCAAATCCCTGAATCCCTCGTCTTCGATGGCGACCGAGCACTCTCTCACGTCGATGGTGGACGTCTCTGGCAGCGATCTTCTCAGTGGCACCATACCGTCGATCAGGCCTAGGTGATTCGGATACGTGGTCTGCATGCATCTGTGACATGAATATCTGTATAGGATAGCTTACGATAATGTGTATTTTTTTGATAACGGAGGGACCCCCTTTAGCTGGTGACCCCCTGTAGCTGGTCTTACGGCCGAGTTGGATAGGTTACCTTCGTATATGTACCCTCAAACCCATAAATATACACAGAGATTAAGTCAGCACCAAGACTATGTGCGTGTATGTTATATATACAATTATGTATATATATGAAGGATGATTCATGCACTCGAACCGCATTTAATTGATGTCTCTAGTGTTGATGCTGCTACTGAATGACTTCTTTGTGTTATGTGCCATGTCTAGCTAGCGAGGCTGATCAAAATAAGTAGGAATTGTATATTTGGAGAAAAAAAAGCTAAAATAGGATATCATGATAAATTGAAGATTTTAAAAAAAGTTATCATCTCTTTCATCTTTAAATAACATAGAGAAATAATAAAATAATGTCGGCACTAAATCCAGTAAGGATTCATCAAACCTCAATAGGAGATTTGAACCTATGGTGTTGTGAGAATCTTCTCAAATTTTTTTTCTAACCGTTTGGAAACACAGATTGAAAAGTAGATTTTGGAATAAAGCTGTTTTTTAAGATGATTTTAGACCTTTGACTTTTTTGGATGCTTTTTTTTAATTCAGGAATCAATATTTGGAAGGAATTTAATGTTTGGTAGAAAAAGTTGCTTTTCAATTCAAAAAATCGATTCCGACCAAAAATCGTTCTTTTTGAGATTTTAAAAACACGGATTTCGAGAGAGAAATTAAAAGGAATCCAGCTTTTGATTCCGCCAGAATCCGACCCGTTTGGTTGCGCGTTTGGGCGGAATCCGCTTTTTGAAAAAGCGGAATCCGCCCAACGCGGAACCAAACGGGGATTATTTTGATCTTTACAATTATTATTTTCTATAGAGGTGATTGCATGATAAAATTTGAGAAACATATTTTGATTACTGGTTGACAATTATTTTCTTTGTTCTTTTTGCTTGAATTTTTTTTATCGTTATCATGCAAGTGCTATGATCTAATTACAAAGAGACGTGAGATTGAGATAGCTTTTTAAATCTTTTTATGAGGTGTCAATTCAGTAAATGAGTTTTGTAGCCCTAGTCATAGAGGTGTAAAACGAGCCGTGTCAGCACAACACGGCACGACAATTCACAGTAGACGGAACATATAATATGTTGAATAAGTGTTTTATCTCATTGTTTTATTAAGTGTATATAATGTTTTTGCATGTATATATGTATATGTAATACATTTATATAATTTTTGTGTGTATAATATTAGGAAAAGTAAAACTTATAATTAAAAAAATTTAAAAACTATTTTTTTTTTAAATCATGGGCTGACCCATGCGGGCCACAAAGTTAATGGGTCGGCACGACACGGCCCACTAGCTTGTTAGCCTGCTTCCTTAATGGCCGTGCAGTGTCGGCCTGACCCATTTTACACCTCTGTCTAGTCATCATGTAACTAACATAGTGTATATCACGAATCATAGTATATACCACCACAAATATAAAAAAAAAATTAAATTTTATCATGTAAATATATATATCATTTTTCTTTGCTGCAAACAGGGATAACAAAAATATTTTGTTTTTATTTTATTTTTCTTCAATGACATCCACCAAAAACAGAAACGCCAAAGATGACCAAAGCATTGCCGAGTGATAGGTGGTCTTCATATAAAACAAATAGAAAGACAAAAGGCCAATTTTTTTTTTTTTTTAAGTCTGTCGGTGCTGAAAAAAATAGTAAAACAGGATATCTTTCAAATAAAATTATATACATTTTTTTGTATGTAATAACAGGTTTCATTTGCAATTATGAAATTGTTCCAATCACCTATTGACCTACACATATATTGTATCACAGTTTATGAAAATTATTCTTTATAGACTTTTTGTACCGTTGGACCTTTTTTTCCTCTCAAATAATTTTTTTTAGCAATTCACACTTAAAAATATAGAAAATTTTGCAATAAAAAAGAACTCCCATAAAAAAAAATCCTTCACGGTTCATTATCATAGTACAGTTGGAAGGACATTTTAAACAAAGAGAAAATTTTGCAATAAAAAAGAACCCCATAAAAAAAAGATAAGGATAATGTTAGCGCTGTCTTTTTTTCGGTCCTAAGAGCATCTTCAAAAGACTCTCTACACCACATTTTTTTCTATATAGGAAGTCAAAAACCCTAAAATCCACATCCAAAAGCCTCCCTCACACCCCTCTCTACCATATTTTTTCCCTACAAGGCTCCATACATGTATGGAGCCTTGTAGGGAAAACTACAATGCAAAAATATTTTTTTACCCCTTTCAACAAAACTCCATTTTGTTCAACTAACTCTCTCTCTTCCCATTTTCTCCCCCAGATGTATAAAGATTATATTTTTAATGATTAATATTTTGAATCACCACTTTGTTTAATGATTATATTTTTCATGTTTTATTAAAAAAAATTTAATTTAATTTTTATTCATTAATAATAATTTTATTTAAATGATCTTTATTCCAAGTTTTGATAAATTTTAGAATGTGCTTTGATTAATTTGATATTTGAATATCTTGTAATTTATAAATATGAATTGGGGTAAATTGGTCATTTGAAATGAACGTAGGGTAAGTATGAGGAGGCTTTTGGAGTGATAAAAAAAAAACTCCCTATATATCATAGGGAGCCTTTTTTTCCCCCACAATGTAAGGAAACATTGGAGAGGCTTTTGGAGATGCTCTAATATTAATTTACATGTGTTTTGAATTTTTTAAAATAGTATACATCATCTAATGAAGTACATAATTTTATAAAAAAATAAAACATATACTTCAATTAATGATATGAATGGATTTTTAAAAATTATGAAAAATTTATATCGAAACAAGCTACTGTGATTTCTATCGACATATAAAGCTGGCAAAAAATTGTGTGTAACAACACTCAAAAGCCCCGTTTGGATGTGGAATAGGGGTCGGTTAATCCTGAAATAAATGGGAATTGTGGATTTTGGTTGTTTGAGAGCCTTGAATACTCATGGATAAACTATGTTGGAATAAACTTATATAAAGTTGTATATTCCAACCAACTTAGAATTAAAGTTATTCCAGGTTATTTCACCCAAAGAATATGTGGGTCCACTGTCAAATCAAATGTTATCACTTCTTATAAATCACCTGTCAAATCAACTATCATCATTTTTTCACCTTTTATAGATTTTTATCCGCACTTTATTCACATTTTATTTAAACAACAAAAATTTTATTATTACGTTTCTCAACGAGAATAATTCAAAATGCAATCAAACACAAAATAACTTATTTCACTGCTATACTCACTTATGCTGGAATAATTGTATATTTAAAAATAAATCATATTATGTATGGAAAGGAGACTGATAAGGTCTATAATCATGGGACAGTTGGAAGAACATTTTCATCACCACCAATAATCAATACATTAGAAATGCCTTTAATCATCAAATTGTACTTTCACATTCTTATATAAACCTAGGGGTAGCTGGACATAGTTTTATTAGTGTATATAATTAATTCATTTATAAATAATCACTTTCGAAGGTACCAAAGGACAATTTGGGGAGGGACCAATATAGCTTTGTGTCCCAATCTTACAGAAGTCTTCAAACATTAAAAGTTGGTTGATCAAATGACGGAAAAGTCATTCTAATAAATCTAAATGGTTCTAGAACAAAAACAATTTTGACTTAAATAACAAGAAAAGTACATAGTGCATTCACATTGAAATGTAAGCTTAATCCATCATGGAAAAATAAAACATGCTTTCCCTTTCATGAGTCCATTTAGACTTGTTTTTATTAAGAAACTGTTGTGTGATTGTTTCTTGGAAGACGCCCATGAATGACCGGGTGGCTCCTGTCAAAAACATTCTGACGTGAGAATTTAGATTTTTTATGAGACTAATGGTCATGTTGAGAGCTTATTCATGTTTTGACACTTTGGGTAAAAAAAATAAAATAATAAAATAAATTCAATTATTTATTTCAGTGTAAATGTGAATTATGTCTCACACATGTTAAGATACTGTTTAGAACGGATTTGAACAACTTTTAGATATTTTATTTTTACAAAATGTATTTAATCCAAACTTCTTTTCAAACACTCCATAAAGTTTCAAATTTTATCAATATTCCACCCAAAATCGACCCTAAATAAAATTCCACCCAAAATTGACACATTGAATGCATTGGTATGAATTTCAACTTCATGTAAATCCATCCACACCTCTCTTGACCAGGGGTGATAGACGAGCTCAGGCTCGGCTCGTGTAGTATCAGACTCGGCTCGTGTAGTATTAGACTCAGCTCGGTTCGGGAATGAGCTTATTTTTGTGTTCAAGCTTGGCTCATGAAAAGCTCGGTTGAAGCTTGGCTTGGCTCATTTGTTAAAAAGCCGAGCCGAAGCTCAAATCAAGGCTCGACTTGAGCTCGTTATACTATAAAAAATAAACCTTGTTTAGCATTTGAGAAGTTATATTTCACAAATCACAACACCTTATACATGTAAAAATAACATAAGCTCAGGTTTGAGCTCGGCTCGTTCCCCCATTTTATGTTAAATAAACGAGCTCGTTTAGGCTCGGGCTTAGCTCGAGCTCGACTCGTTTATAAATCGAGTTTTAAAAATTGTTCAAGCTCAATTCATTTGTCTAACTGAACGAGTCTAAATGAACTTTAACTGAGTCGAGCCTGAGCTGCTCGGCTTGTTTACCTGTCCTACTATTTGACTATATCTTATATCTCCCCTGATTTTTTTTTTTAAATATCTTCATCAAAGTACATTCATCCACTCATTCTGAGATTTATTTTTAACCACCCAACAAGTGTTTGATCCTCTCCACAACCTCTCTCTTTGACTTCCTTTTTTGTCTCATTTTAAATGCATCTCCGATGCCATGTCGTGCAAGGTTGTCGCATTGTGAACAATTATAAACAATTAAAACATATCAAAGTATAGTTGAACTAATTAAGATTAATTATGTATCATGATGAGCTATGTGAACAATTAAATATATGGTCTAATCTCTATGGATAAGTTATTGTAGCCTTAACGGTTAATAATATTTTAACCTCAACTGTTATTTTAGCCTCTATGGGATAAATTAATTAATTGAGCCTTGCAAGGTTGGTGATCATAGAATTAAGAATAATGTAAGAGACAATCTTATATATGACCACCAATTAAAGTACCACTTCTGTTATAAAGATGTGAAATTCATATTGAGATTCATTTTTTTTGTTAATTTTTTTAAATATTGTATTGTTGCAATGTATAAATAGCTGAGAAATTACTTCTAAGTTTTGGACAGTACCCATAAAAAATTTGGCTAGGCACGGATTGGATTGGATTGGATTATTATACTCACATTAGATACTCACATTAGACACCTTCTTCCATATTTTATTATAAACACTGTACAAACAAATTTGGCTAGGCACGGATTGGATCATGAGACGCGTGGGGGGAACAAACGTGTTTGAATTATTATGTGAAGATTTGTCCATGTTAGAGTAGTGGATCTTGATTATATTGCATTATGTCAATATGATAATAATCAAATCATATCATATCATAATAATAAGCTTGCTTAAGTGGGGACCCTTTTTTTTTGACGAGTACAGCTCAAAAGATAATGTTGCCAGATTCTTCCATGAGGATAAAAGTAGGTACAAATCCAAATTTTGGTTTAAGTTTTTAAATTATTATAAAAAAATCGTATCTACAAAATAAATTTTTTTTTTATGATATTTGAATATCTAAAATTATTTATAATAACAATGTTAATATTTTGTGAATGTTAATAATGTATTGAAAAATGTTAACAGCATACTGGAGATACTTAACAATATACTGAAGAATATTAACAGTGTATTAAAAAAATTGGTCAGGGTTAATTTTTTATATGTTTGACGGACACAATAATGACATCCGATTCCATAAACTTAAAAATAATTTTTCACCGTTTTCGGGATTAAAAAAAACTTAAAAAACTTTAGGGACCAGAAAATAAATAACGGGTGACCATAGGCACCCCTAATTTATTTTTGCTATATATTATGAAATATTATATATGGTCGTGTCACATACTATTTAAATTCAATATATTGTATAATTAGTCATAATAGTTAAACATTAAATAATCAATGTATTTTTTATATATATCTAAAAAAAGAACGTTTTAATATTCAATTTTTTTAATTATATCATCACTTATTCCTAATATACCACCTAATACTCTTACTATTATGCATGTTTAGACATATTCATTATCCAAAAATATATGAATATTGACATTTTAAGATCAGATAGAAATATCAGGGTGTGTGACTGTTCACCAAACCTACACCTTCCTGTGTGCTTAAACAAGCTCTACATAATCAAATTATACTAAACTAAGAGAACAAAAACAGACAAAAAAAAAACTTGTGACTCTACCAACTCACATATTTCTAAATTATTGCATTTTTAGGTTTATCCTCGCTCTCTCTCTCTAATAAAAAGGGATGATCTTTATTATAAAAATTTCTAGTGGATCATATGAATCCATTATAAAAAAATATTAAAAATTTCTAACAAGACATGTGCATCATTTATATGAGTATATGATGTTAAAGATGTGTATAGAATTCTAGTAATGAAAATTAATGCGTGTAACTGTGATTTAATGTGTTACAAATGTCAGTCTCAACAACCCATTTTTATCTAAAATTTGGTCACCTCCTCCATCTATTCACCCGACGGCTATTAATTATCCATTCTTTTTTGACAACACACCTAACTTGAGAGATTTAGAAATGTGTTAGGTTAATGACACTGACATTCCAATTGTCACTATCAATATGTCAAAAATTATATTTGAGTCCCTGTCAACCAAAATGGGGAATAAATGCAAATCATATTTTTTGGGCTTAGTTTAGTCATTGTCAGCTTTCAGGTTTGGTTGGAGTTCTCCTCCATTTTAGTATGTTATTTTATAATATCAAATACATGTTTTTTTAATGTAATAATAGGTATATGATTTTAAATTTACATATTGTTTTTTTTGAAAAAATGACTAAAAAAGTCTCTCAAAAGTTAGAAATATCTAAATCAGCCACTTTTTAAAATTATACTTAAAAAAATCTCATTTTATAATTTTGAAAACACAAAAGACTAATTTACCCTTATGCAATTAAATGTTTAATACATTCTATATCTCTTAACTTTGCTAAAATATTTCATCTCTTAATTTTATTAATATATTTTCACTCATTTTCATGTAGATCAATTTTTTTTATTGTAAATTTTTTGTGATTAGGTGAATTTTGTTAAATATGTATCAATATAATTTGAGTTTTTTATGATGAACTCCATTAAATATTGATGTTTTTTTTTAAAAATGGATATGTACTAATGATATCATAAAAATATGTAAATAGCTAAAAAAAATGTAAATAAAAATCTACTAAAATATCATCTGTTGTATTGTGGCACAACATATATTTAAATTACATATTATGATTATACACAATTAAAAATGGTAAACAATATCATGTACGATATATATAAAAAACACATAGCATGATATATAATAACAAAACCTCTAAGATGATTGATTTTCATCATGTATAGAGAGATTGTTGTTTTGTAGGAAAAATAAGTTTTTAGTGTGGAATAAAGAGGGATATTAAATATTTAATTACATAAGGGCAGATTAGTCATTTATGTTTCCAAAACTATGAAATGAGACTTATTTAGGTATAATTTTAAAAAATGACTGATTTGGGTATTTCAAATTCTTATAAGATTTTTTTGGTCATTTTCCCTTGTTTCTTTATTATATTAAATAATTTTAAAATATTACTTTGTTGTTTTCATATAAATGTGGACATTACAATGTTAACATATATATATAATATATACACATTTTATTAATTGTACATGTTGCATTACGCATGTCAAAATTCAAATGAAAAAATTCTTTAAGTGAGACATCACAATTCACAGACAATCCTGATTGTGAGATAGTCATACAGATGATGTGAGCGATTGATCTCAGCATGAGAGATTTAAAGTTAAAAATCAATATTTTTTTTTATGAAATCAATTTTTTTTGTTTATAATGCATGCATATAAGATTAACATGCCTCGTAACATTTGATCTGAAACTCTGTTTCAATTAAAGATGCCGAAATTCATTCATGTAGTCCCAATCAAATACATGTTTATATGATGAATTACAGAGAAAAAAAATTTATGAAAAAAATTTATTTGAATAGTTATTTCACTTTTTAAAATTATAAATTCAATAGACAATTATCTATGTACATTTAAAAAATTCAACATATATTAGAACTTTTTGAACCAACTTTCAAATATCTGAATAATAATAATTCTAAAAAGAATAATATTAGATTCAGTCTTTTTTTTTACCGTCTTAAAACACAAATTACATATATTTTTATTTTTAAAAAAATAATAGACATCATCAAACGATATATATTTTTGATAAAAAATACATATCAATGAAAGAATCTATTTTTAATAAATACAATTTTTTTTATATGTTATTACATTTTAAAAAACTAAAAAGCCTGAATATAATAACATCTTTTAAAAATATTTTATTACTGTAAGATCTGGTTAGAATCAGCCGACACGACATCACGATTCACGAAGGACCTGTTTTTCAATTATTTGTCCGAACAAGTACCAGACAGTAAAGTTTCCCTTTTTTATTTTTGTTTTTCAACCGCGCGTATTATTTTGATTTAAAAAATTCGTCTCTTTCAACTCTCTCTCACCCCTCTCTTCCAATTATCAAAAGGCGACCGCGCAAAAGTCATCGGAAGGGATGATAAATACGTCCTCCTTTGGCGGCTGTTTTGGGTTTCGTCAGAGGCACATCGGAACGTCTCGTATTCGGTCTCCACTGGGTTTTCAGAGATTCAGAGATTCAGAGCTTTTTCTCTGTTGGTACGGATCTTTTTTTCAATGATTGGGGCCGACCCTTTTGAGTTCGGGACCTGATTTTGGGTTTTGATGAGTTTTTTTGAAGTGGGTTGATTGATTTCGGGGGAAAAATCCGATCTTTATTGCTTAATTGGGTTGCTTTTGGATCGTCGATCGGTATAGTTTATTGGATTTGTGGGTTTTTTTTTCTTCTGTTTTGATATATTTGTTGGGATTTTAGGGGTCTATAGAGAGAGATTTGCGATTCTAATTTGAATTCGTTTAAAGAATGGAATTTGGTGTTTCTGTTTTATCTGTTCATCAAAAACTAGATAAGACTTGCTATTTCATCAATTGATTCACTTGTCTGGTAACGCATCGGGAAAAATGTATTCTTGAATATATTACAGAATATACGTGAATTTCTGAACATGGTAAGTAAGTTGTGATTTACATTCACATCTATATATAAAGTAGACATTTTCTAATTTTCTGTAAATTTGAAAATTAAATCGCATTGTAGTTCCTCTCTTTCTTTGTGTTTTTAATATTTTCTACGTCTTAGTATTTATGTTTGGTGTTCTTTTTTCATACAATATAACAATATATATTTGTCTTGTGACTCGAGGACATCTAGCCTTTGAACACCTTGATTTATCTGTTTTAATTTTTATTTAATTTATCTAGTTAAATTATCTCCTATTAAGGGGAGTAAGACTCAAACTCAAGACCCTTGATGAAAAAGAGTACCTCTACCAACCCGCGAAGAGATGGTTTAATATCTGATTAATTCATTGAGGTTGTGTGCGTGCTTTATAGAACAGTTTCATAATTAACATTTAACAAAGTTGTTTCCATGAAGTATTTTGTGACATTGGATATGTGCGGTATCTTTTGGATTTTATTTAATCGATTCTTTCATGACTATTGAGTCTTATCATATCCTTCAAAGATTTCCGAAGAAAAACATACACCCAAAAATTGAGGCTTAATTCCGGATTTTAAAACTTACTATAAGCTTCTTCACGTTCGAGAATCACATAGACTGGTTTCTTGAAAGTAATTAATGTATTTCCAAGTAAATAAAAGCATGCATTGAATTCATAGTTCCAGGGGAAATTCCCATACATTATGCATAATTTTCTTTTCTATTAGAGCATTTTGTGATTCTTTTGGGACTCATTTGGCTTTTCATCTGTTTTTTGACCAGATATATAGTGGACAACATTTATCGTGGATCTTGTTATCATGATTTCTCAAGCTAGAATGTTTGCATTGAAAGTCATTATGGCTACATCCTTGTGTTGTTTTGTGCTATCCGTGGGTGCGCAGGACACTGATCCATCAGAAGGTGATTTCAACCGAACATAGTGCATTCTTATTGTATTTCATTGTTGCATAATCTCCTCATGAGTTTATTTATTCTGATAGGCTGATAGCACATGCTGATACATATGGATGCCCACATATCATAAATGTGCACTCTTCAATAATGCCATGCCTTCTAGTATTTGTCTCTAAAAAGTTTTTTGTTATTTCATCAAATCTTGGAAAAAATTTATGTACAATTTCGAGACTTTTGTCAACTCTTTTCTAATCCAAGAAGATCCACATCCACATTCGGCAGATTGGTCGGTTTTGGATGTTCTAATTGATGTTTGCATCTTATTATTCCAGATCAAGCACTTTTATTTTTGTCTACTAACGTGTACATGCATTTGCATAATGTCCAGAACATGATCAACATCCATAGAGACCAGAACATATTGTTTGTGAAATTCCAACACTCTTAACTATATTTATGTGCAGTGGGTGCATTGCGAGCTATTAGAAGCAGGTTGGTTGATCCCAATAAGTATCTTAATTGGAGCAAGGGAGATCCCTGCAAATCTAATTGGACGGGTGTCTTGTGCTTCTATGGGCCACTTGATGATGGACATTTGCATGTACAGGAAATGTACGTTTTAATGTTTTTGTTGCTTTCATTACCTTTATCAAGTTTTGTTGAGTTGGTGTCATATGAGCTTGGTAGCGCACAATATGACCTGAAAAGGATACAAAATTACAAGACATGCAGAGTTTTGGGGGGCCTAAAAGATGACATGTTGGAGAACATAATCACATGTGCTGCATGATCTGGTGCCACATGATAATTACTGCATGAGATGTCTTCCCTTCATTAGACACTTCATATATGGTTCTGCCAGAAATCAAACCTCCACCACTACTGTCCCCTACATTGATTTATTGAACTCTCTTCTTTCCTTGTGTCGTTATAACTTTTTAAATTCTTTATTTAAATATTATGGTTTCATATCATTTCCATAGTGATCAAGGTTACCCTGCTTTACCATCTGCAGACTTCTACTAAACACGAATCTGTCTGGAAGCTTAGCTCCTGAAATTGGTCAGCTATCATACATGAGAATATTGTGAGTTATTTTTTCGAAACACTCCTTGTTTATTTATTTATTTATTTTTACAACCCACAGGTGTGATTATAAAATTTTATAGTCAACATGTTATTGTGTTAGATCTGATGAATACTCTATTCTTTCGAAAGGGATTTTATGTGGAATCAGCTAAGTGGTAACATCCCGAAGGAGATTGGCAACATCAAATCTCTCGAGCTCATGTAAGTGGACCTTGGAATCCAACATTGCAGAAAATTAAATACATAAATGCAGCATGTATGAGATTATATAAGTGTAATTTTCATATTGTTCTCTTCTTTATAATTTGATATCCAACTGCTGAAACTTGAGAGTTCCAGAATTTAAATAATATAAGACTTATTTTATTCTTGATGTGGATGCTAATGCAGTGATGTCTAATCTTAGAAAGGAATTGGGATGAAGTGCATATTTGAGAGCTCAAGGTGAGAGTAGTAATAGGGAAAAGAGAAATCCAGGGTAGGAATAAGATGAGTATTCACAAATGAACAAACAAATTTTATACAACTCATCAAAAATCAATGAGTCCTATATAACTAGACTTTCCATGTGCTATTGACTTTGACTGTTGCAGGAATACTATAAACCCTCTCAAACTAGTTAAAACACTTTGACAATGAGGGACCACTGACGGGCCTGAGCAAATACTCGACCCAGTAATTTACCAACTAAGTATATCTTAAGAAATATTTCGACAATTGCATGAAACTAATTAATAGATCATTGAATCTCTTGCATGATGAAAAAACTTTTTGAAAATCCTAAAAGATCTAAAATTATCATGGTCCACTAAAAACAAAATATAAATTTTTTATTCTTCTTCTTGCATTAGCTGCAAATAGAAATTACAAATTGAATAGTAAATGCAGCTAGATTTAATATAAATCCATATCAGATTCATTTTCATTTTACTCCATTTTTTTCAATTTCATGACTTCTACTGTATGTGCTCAAGGTATTGCTAGTCAATACTGTTAATCTTAAGAGCTTTTTTTTCTCTGTTTCTTTATTTGCATTTCTTCTCTTGTTGCACTCATATTAATTACCATGAGTTAGGGGAATTTAATGTGATTTCAGTTTCTCCTATTTGATATGCAGTATATTCATTTTATCATGTATTGCCTTTTTATCAAGAATTCATTTAGATGCTGATGTTCTGTGAATTATTAAATATCTGCAGGCTATTAAGTGGAAATAAATTCTCTGGTTCTTTACCTGAAGAGTTTGGTTTTCTTCCTAACTTGAGTAGGATACAAATTGATTCAAACAATTTATCAGGACCGTTACCAAAATCCTTTGCAAACTTGACAGAAATGAGGCACATGTGAGTGAGTATGGTTCTCGGAGAACATTTTTCTATCAAATTATAGTACATACATCCTCTCTTTATGCATATTTTTTCCTTAAAATATATTTTATTTTTTCTTCGTTTCAGCCACTTGAACAATAATTCGATAAGTGGGCAAATTCCGCCTGAGCTTTATGTTTTACCAAAGCTTGTTCACATGTAAGTTCAGTTTCTCATATCTTCTATTTAAATAACATGTTGTTGTACCACTTTCATTTTTTTAGTTTTATGTTTTCATGGTTAAAATCGTTTTAATTGTGTTTAATTCTCTTCTCATGAAGTCACTCTTTACAGCCTGTTGGATAACAACAACTTGTCTGGGTATCTTCCAGAGGAGTTCTCTATGCTGCCAGCTTTGGAAATTCTGTATGTTTCCAATTCTTCCTTTGTACATTCTCTTGTTCAATTATTCTGTTCTCCTACATAGGGGGTCTGACTTTCACTTGAATGTTAAAATTCCTTTGAAAATTTGTATGTTTTCGTTTCTTATTGATTTGATGGTCTGTTTGCTCTTTCAGAAGTTCAGAAGGACCATGTTTTGATATAAAAAAGAAGGGATATTAGTGATCTTGATTCCCATTCTATTTTAGTTGTCATGTTGTGAGCATCTTTGCAATTTTTTGGAAAGCCGTTCTATATGTTTTCATCCTTATACTTTACAATTATGACTTGCCAATGACGTATAAAGGTGTTGGTTGCCATTTTTATTTGCATTTTCCATATGCATCAAATCAATATTATTGATCTTTACCTATCTTTTGTAAAATGGCATTTAATTTCCTTGTCATTTTTCTATGTTATTCGTTTTCTTGTATTATTATCCCTCTTTTATGAAATAACCTTATCTCCTTGATTGAATTATAAGGGCCAATCAGTACACAATTCAATATTAACATTCTGACTTGGGTGATTTTGTTATGGTTTCCAAAATAGAGTTCCACAATTTTTAGCAGGCATCATTATCTACTTCGCATAATGCCTTTCTATTTATTTAAATCTGTTTTCCACGTGTTACTGATTCTCGTTCATCTAGCTTGTAGAACATTCAAATGTGAAAGTTGTCCTTAAATTTTTTAGTGCATGAATAAATTGTAAAACACCAAGGCTCGTTTGGGACCGCGTCAATCTCCGCATTTGGTAAAGCATATGGCCATATAGAATCATTGTTTCTAGGGCGTCTCAAACACGAGCCATTTTTTGCCTATGAACGCCTGTTTTTAGTTTCAAATGCAGATGAGGGTTTTTTGTTTGGATCCGCGGTGATTCCTGCCACAGAATCTGCCTCATCGTGGATCCAAATGGGCCCTTAGTTTTAGTGCTCGTTGGTTTTATTTTGGTCTCTGATTTTCTTGGCAGCCAACTTGATAACAACAACTTCAGTGGGAGTCAGATTCCAGCATCCTATGGAAACATGTCCAGACTCCTGAAATTGTGAGTGCTCTCTCTGAATCTCTGCATAAATTCTATTCTATAGTTTGTTCACTAAAAACTGGCACACTCACATACACACACAAGCAGAAAAATCTTCAGAAACTTGTAATTGAATATGTCAACCGAAATTTGTAAAGGAGTTGTCATTGTATAGTATCATCTACTAGATAAGCTGTCTAACTTCTTGAGATTTATATAGCATGAATTTTCAGCACGCCACATAGAATAATGAAAAGTGGGTCTACTAGATGTCTCATGTTACTCAAATCATTTTTTTTTTTTGCGCTGTCTTTTTTTTTTTTGGCTTCTTGTTAGATGTGATAACACTGCTTCTGGCAATAAGAAAATAGTCTTTTCTGATTGATAACCTACTGTGATGTTGAACTAAAAAAACTTAATTTTAAGCAATTGAATGCAGTGTTTTAAATATCGATATATCGATTAGGGGTCCAATCGATACATCGATTGGCTGATTTTTTTTTTTTTTTTTGAAAAAAAATGGGAAAAAATTGAAAAAACAGCAAAAAAAAAAAAGATAGAAAATTGTGGAAAATAATGAAAATGAATAAGAATAATTTGATATGAAGATATTAATAATTTTACAATGGTTTTGGTTTGAAATAAAAATACATAACTAATTAACTACAACATAAAATTATATGCCCACCAAAAAAACATAAAACTATAAAAGTGAGGAAATTTTATTTAAATAGATAATTCATTGAATTGGTTACAAAATCCTCTCCTTGGGTTCCACCTAATGGTGTGCCATAACGATTATACTGATTGTACCAAACTTGATTGGATCCTATAACAAAAAAAACTAAGTAAATAAATAACATTTTTTAAATTTAATACATTTTAAACTATAAAAAAGGAGATATATGTGAGATTTCAAAGGATAAATTGTGTTTTTTTTATTACTGTAAGTTAATATTTGAAAAACGTTAGACATGGATTGAATATAAGGTTTGATGCAGTACACACTTTTTTTATATAAATAATACATTTTATTCAATGAGTTATTTTTTTTAATTAAAATAAATACTCATATAGATTGACTCATTCATATTTATCCCATAAGTTATGTGTTTTTTTTTAAATACACATATTCTAATAAATGGTATCAAATCATTTGTAAAAGGTGTAAATTTTTTCAATAAATATATATTTTATTAAAATATAATAACTAATAAAAACATACTAGATTGGATCATAAAATTATAAGGATATAATACTACTTTTTGTTAATATTATAAGGATATAATAACATGGGTTTCCCCCCCCCCCCCCCCCACACACACTCTCTCTCTCTCCTACTCAGAAGTCACCATTCAATCCATGAAACAACAAAAACGTCCACAATTAAAACTTACTTTTATTAAACTTTGTGATCCCACTTTCTCAAAAGAAGACCTGCTCACATGGTAAAAAAAAAAGCGACGATATATTGTTGGATTTCGATATATCGACAGTATATCATCGATATATCGCTGACGTCAGCGTGGTTTTGATAAAACCTCACGAAATCACCGCGATTTCGTCGCCGAAAACAATATATCTACTGATATATCGATATATCGTTCACGATTTAAAACACTTATTGAATGTACAAAAGAGGAAAATATTAAAAATCCCATATGTTTTTGTACTGTCATGTCCCACAGAGGATATTTTCTCTCAGATATATATATAGGTGCGCACAAATATTTTGTACAGCATATGAAGGTTTTTCTAGAGACCTGTAAATATGTAATTCAAATATTGAAATATCTTTCATGCTATCTTTGTTATTTCCTTTTT
This sequence comes from Acorus calamus, assembly GCA_030737845.1. Classification (NCBI taxonomy): domain Eukaryota; kingdom Viridiplantae; phylum Streptophyta; class Magnoliopsida; order Acorales; family Acoraceae; genus Acorus; species Acorus calamus. The sequence goes on along the minus strand of CM060877.1, from coordinate 555,265 downwards.
ATGATACTACTAGCTGTATTTCCTATAATATTGGAATTCTTTTCAGATCATCATTGTTATTAATTATAAATTAGAAAGTCTGTGAATGTTTCTTTAATATTTTTTCTGATTATTAGTTTTACCAACATCTTGATTGGCTTAACAGGAGCCTTAGAAACTGCAGCTTGCAAGGACCTGTTCCTGATTTGAGCAAAATACCTGGACTTGGATATTTGTAAGTTTTTAGATTTTCTCAAAGTTACTTGTTGATGTTAAGAATACAGACAACTGTAGATCTGTTAACAATAATATAAAATTTTACAAAAATTTTATATTTTATATTGTCAACTGCCTAAACTTTTTATTATGCCATTTATTTCAGAGATCTCAGCTGGAACAGCCTAAGTGGAACTATACCGTCAAACAGACTTTCTAACAATATTACAACAATGTATGTAATCTTCAACCCATGGGCTGACTAATCCCGACTCCAGATACTTCATTTTTGAGCTTGGAAGTATTGCAACTTCTATAATCTTTTCCTGCTTTTGTCACAACAACGAGAATGATATTGAAGAATAATTATGCAGTATCCTCTCAAACAACCAGCTTAACGGAACCATATCAAGGAACTTCTCAGGTCTTCCCATTCTCCAAATATTGTAAGTACATACCTATAACTTACCAATTCCATGTACTTGCCAATGATTTTCAGATATGCAAAAATCAGTCAAGATGTACATTAATGTTATATTTTCTTCTGGTGTAGTTTGACTTTCTCATTAAAAACTATTCTTGATGCATTGTACTCTTTGCCTCTTTGGTATCCATATAATGTACTTGTTCATAATTTATAAAGTTCTTTCAACAGCCGAAATGGTCTACATAATAATACTTGGGATATGATTGCATTCTGTTGGCCATAAAAAGTTTCTTAGTTTGCGTAAGTGGGTGCTAAATACAAGACTTAATTACAACTCACTGTTTAGTCAGATATTATCTTCTCATATTACAGGATAATATGAGAGTATGTGTTGTATAAACTGAGTTTTTTCATTTATCCAGATTCATCCAAAGTGGTCCTAGTTGCTCAAGATGATACCTAATAATATGATGGTTTATATAAACTCAGTTGTGATCCTGCTTTGACATAGGTGAAATTGTTATTGATTAGTTAATGGAAGCCAAATGACGTAACTTTCTATGAAGTAAGTTAGATTGGAGGAAATTTCCTAGGTTGTAGGATGTATTTTGAATATCAAGTCCCAATATACTCATTTAGTTTTTCAAGTAAGATTTTTTATTTTTTATTTCCCAGAGGGTACATTATTATAGTTATAATCACAGTATCTTATTTTTGTTTAGTCTCTGAAAAGAAGCAGTTTGGACATCATTGAATTGGTCTATGAACACCAAGTGCATTATATCTTATGTGCTTTTTATTTTGTAATTGCAGATCTCTTGAAAACAATCTGTTGACTGGCTCTGTTCCATCCAATGTGTGGCAGAATATGACTTTCAATGGAACTCAACGACTTATCCTGTATGAGCTGAGAACAGAAAATGCTGTTTGAAGTAAATTTCTGTTTATGCTTAGCTAAACATCTACACTATTTTGCAGGGATTTTGAGAACAACTCACTAACAAGCATTTCAGGGATTCCAAGCCCTCCTGCTAATGTCACTATCATGTAGGTTTTATTTTCCCCTTTTGTGGTATGATAGTCATGCACTCTTTTTTGCATTCTCCATTATGACTGCATTAATAGTTGTTAAACATAAAATTTATGACTAACCAAATAGGTGAGATTTTACTTGTTTGATCTGAAATTCAGTGACATTGCAACTACTGATTTCACGTTTTTCATTTGAGAAATATATGGAACATTTTCTAAATTCCTTGCAAACCCAATATTATATTTAGATGATAATAAGTTGGAGCATTTGGTTTATCTTTAATACTGTCTAAATGATAGTTATTGCTATTCTTTGTTATTCCTGATAACTCAAGTGTAATATTTTGGCTGGGTAATATTAATTTCACCATAAAATTAAATGATATTGAGCTGCTATTTATCCTCCCTCTTAGTTTGCATGTTCTCATGAGATATATGATCTTATTCTTTTCATCTTATCTTCTTCTTGCGCTCCAAGTTTGTAATCATTCCTAATCATGAATATGCGATGGAATCTATACACATTTTGAACTTCAATTTGTAGGAATATTGGAAATTTCCAAACATGTGATTCTTTTATGTTTGATGTAAATTGTTTTTAATTAATTTCTAGTCGTTGATAATTATCGTAGACTTTTGAATTCCTTTAATAAAGTTTGACATGTATACAGGCTAAAGGGGAACCCAGCATGTGGAAATGCAAATACACTGAATATATCCCAGTTCTGTGGATTTCAGGACGGAGAGTTCACATCACTTGAAAGCTTAACAAACTCCTCGAGTAGTTGTCCTTCTCAGGCATGCCCCACAGATCAATCCTACGAATATGTTCCTACAAATCCTATTTCATGTCGTTGTGCTGCGCCTATTAGAGTTGGATACAGGATGAAGAGTCCTGGATTCTCCGATTTCCTTCCATATATGGATCCATTGGAGCGTTTCCTAGCTAATGGGCTTCAATTGAACCGTTCTCAGCTTTATATGGATTCATTTGCTTGGGAAAACGGTCCAAGGCTAAGGTTGTATATAAAGCTTTATCCTGACAATTCCAGCATCTTCAATGTCAGTGAAATACTTCGAATCAGGGACTTGTTTACAGGATGGCACATCCCCCACAATGATGTCTTTGGACCATTTGAACTGCTCAACTTTACCCTTCTAGGACCATATGCTTATGGTATGTTTTGAATAACATGCTATTTAGGATGGTAAATGATATATAGATGTTGGTTGCTGTGCTACCTAGCCTACCTTGGTTAAGGTCCCCTCAAGCAAAGATAGACAAATTGCATCTTATTACTTTAAAGTATTAGCTTAGACCATTATTGTGATGAACAGCGACAACATACTCAACTGTACTATTGTTGACCATGTAGTAAAAATCAAGCTGCTCGTTTGATTTGTACTATTCATCCACTCTTACTCCAAAAGGCCATGTAATCTATATCAGCATGACATTAAGTAATATATCATTACAAAGTCTGTAGTGTTTCTGGAATAATCTTTGGATTGATTTTTTTCTCTATAAACTAGATTAACAGGTTTTGGTGTTATATATGTCTTGAAAGATTAGAAAGTTATATAAAAAAATTTTGTTCTGCAGCAATCTGATTTTTGTGGGAAGATAATTTGCCAAAATTTTGTAAAATTGATCTTACTTTGGACCCGATATCTTGAAAGTTAAAATTAATTGTTTTTCTTGTTTAATGTTGTTTTGCAGTGATTCCCGCTTCTCAAAAGTCAGGGTTAAGCAGAGGTTCTTTGGCAGGCATTTTGATAGGGACAATTGTCGGCACAATTACACTATCTGCAGCTATTTCTCTTCTTATCAAGAGGAGGGGGGCTGGATATCGTCACACACCATCTAGGAAACGTCTATGTAAGCAGATGCACAACCATTCTATATTTTCAAGAATTAATCTTGAATTTACCTTAGAGTAGTTTTTACAAGTGGAACATTTCTGTTCTGATTTAAAATTATAGAAAGAAAAGTTTATAGACTATACAATTGTGTGCCAAAAAGTGATATTTAAGGATGTTCATGGTATTTGTTTATATCTTTTTGTTTGAAATTTAATTATGACAGGCTTAGTTTTTTTTTTCTTTTGCAAGTCTTATGCATCACAGATTGAAGTTCAACATTAAGTGATCTTGATGTTATCCTTATTGTTTCAGTATGTTATTTTATTTCTGTTTTTTTCTTAATTGAATCTACCTGTCTACTAAATTGAGTATAAATTTAACAAAAGGATATTGCTTTATCATTTCAAGATGTTATCCTTCAAATTTTCATTGTAGGAATTTTGATTTAGAATAGGCAAAAAAGAATTAAGAGGAATTGAATTCAATTTCTTTTGCAGTGTCAAGGGTACAAATGAAAGTTGATGGTGTCAAAGGCTTCAATTATAAGGAAATGTCATTAGCTACAAATAATTTTAGCGACTCCGCCCAAGTTGGCCAAGGAGGCTATGGGAAGGTCTATAAAGGCATTCTAGCTGATGGCACAGTTGTAGCCATAAAACGAGCACAAGAAGACTCCCTGCAGGGTTCAAAAGAATTTTTCACCGAGTTAGAATTGCTCTCAAGATTGCATCACAGGAACCTGGTTTCTTTGGTGGGTTATTGTGATGAAGCAAACGAGCAGGTAGTTCCCGTCTGTTTTAAGTTTTCTATTTGTGTCAATGATTTAATTATGTCTTTGAGGGGCCATTTTAGGAGCAATGATAAAGTCTTAGGCAAATAGGATAAGGTCCTGGGAGCAACCACTATGCGTAAAAATGTCATAAGTTAAGACTGTATCCAGTCTCTTCCTTCCCAACACCCTGCTATATGCGGGTTCATTTTGGGTAACAGCCTTTTCATTAACTATGCTTTTGAACTTCATCATAAGCTTATATAAAATATTTGAGATACAGAATTTGCATAAAAATTCGTCAACTTTATTTATGGATTAAATACCACTCCTTTATTACATCAATAGATACAAATTGTATATATCAGATGAGATCAAGCTATAGGTGCTTTGGCTCTGTGCTGAAATATGCATACCCAATTTTATTGTAAGATATTTCTTTCTTTTAATACTCTTAACTTTAAGGATTGAAATTGGTATAGTAATTCTTTATTTGAGAACAAGGGCAATGGGGTCAACCAGGATGACTAATTTAGAGGACTTATGATACGCATCCAAGAATCTTCTTCCTACTAGAATTTTCATGGAAAATGGATGTTGGACATTCATGCAAACGATAATTGTTTTTTTTTTTTTTTGAATAAAATGCAAACGATAATTGTTGACTTTCTTGCAAAATGCAAGGGCTAAAAAAATGATAGTCTTTTGGAGCACTTTCATGGAATGTTCTTTTCTAGAAATCAAACATACCTTGGTTTATTTTATGAGCCATTGTCTTTATATAACCTTTTAATACATTTAAATGATCGAATTACACAGTGTGCAAATTGAGAACGGCATGCAAACAGCTAGTAGGAAAAAGTACCATTTATTAGATCCTTTGACAGTTTTTACTCCAATGTGTTTACAACTTTGTAAACAGTATGTTGAAATCAATACTGATACAAATATCACTAATATCATAACTTATTGGGTATGACAACGCATGCTTAGAACACAACAGAGTTACAAAACACAACTAGTTTATGACTTTTGTGTGCGTATATGTACTTATATTTTATTTCTTTCTATATGTGCGCATTTGCAGATGTTAGTTTATGAGTTCATGCCGAATGGCACCTTGCGCGATCACCTTTATGGTAACTGATCTCTTTTTTCTTCCGCATCCCATCACTCCATTTTATCTTGTTTTATATGTGAAGACATTGTGATTTTGCCCGCTTTTTTAAATTAACACTTTCTTAAACAAATAACATTGGTGCAGTTATGCGAAATGGTGTGCTTTATTAAGATGGAGGCTTATAATGCTGCATCATTCTATGACTTTAGATTCTGTTTCATGTCTTATGCAACCTGCCATCATGATCATAACTAGTACATAAAGTTCATGTTCTATTTAATTATTCATTAAGTACTAATTCTTTTTTTGTTTTCATCTAAAAGCTAAATCGAAGAAGAATCTGAGTTTTTCTATGAGGATGCGAGTTGCACTTGGTTCTGCAAGGGGCATTCTCTACCTCCACACTGAAGCTGATCCTCCCATATTCCATCGTGATATCAAGGCCAGCAACATATTGTTGGACTCTAAATTTGTCGCCAAAGTTTCTGATTTTGGACTTTCACGACTTGTTCCAGTTTTGGAAGAAGGGCATGGACCTAATTATATATCCACTGTTGTGAAAGGCACCCCAGTAAGCATAACATCTACCAAATTTTGCTTGATTTTTTACTTTTTCTCCCAATATAATTTTCCTTTTCTGTTTTCTTTCTTTTTAAGTCCATAGGTTTGCTTCATAAAATTTCCTTAACAAGTTTGCTTGTTTCATTTTCTGACCATTCATGTATTTAGAGAGATAAACTAGTCTCTAAATTAGGAGTTATGGATTATGAGTTTGTGCACATTTATTAGTCTATATCTGTTATTTCATCACTCTTCAAAATAAAATAAGATAGATTGTTCTGAGTGGTTCAATTTTTGAATCACGTGCCTTGCTCAGGTGTTATAAAATCAGACGAATGGCTTTGTAGAGTATACAACTCTGGCATTTTGTGTGTTTTGTAATTGGAAATTTTACTTATCCGCTCTTTCACTGTAGCCATGGGTTTGCCCCCAGAGGTCTTACAGTTCAACCGGGTGTTTTACTTGATGTACATGATTTGTGGGTGATTCTATGCATCATGGATTATTTCTTATTAATGTTGGGGTTCTTCGTCATAAAATAATGTTTATTATGCTCCATACAAGATTAGAATTTCTGCGGCATAATTCAGGTGCTTGTGACTTTTCGTTGGGTGATGATGAGTGGTTTTGAGTGTCGTTTCTTGCAGGGTTATTTGGATCCACAATACTTCCTTACCCATCAATTGACGGACAAGAGCGATGTTTATAGTCTTGGGATAGTTTTCTTGGAGCTTTTGACTGGGATGCACCCAATCTCTCATGGCAGAAACATTGTTCGAGAGGTATGTAAAGGATGCTTGTAACATTCATAATCACATTCATTGTGTGGCAAATATAAGACAAAGGTTCCATTTAATATGGTAAGGGTAGATTCATAAATGATACAAGATGAGTACGACTAAAGTGTGGAGATAATTAAACCATTTTTTAAATGTATATATTATTGCCATTAATACTTGAAATGCATTCAAAATCTTCTATATATCAGTAGTTTCTTAAATTTCAAAAATATGATAAATCATCCTAACTAAACAGATATTCAAATCATGAAGATACTACATGCGTAGTTCAGTAACCAAAAATACATTCGGAAAAGTTCGAGCTTTTTGTAACCATGACAAGAATTCCCTTTCATGAAGGCATATGTTCTCGTTATAAATTCCCAGGTGTCAGTTTTGATTTCAAATGTGTGAGCGGATATTTGAGGACCATGAGAGAAAGACAAGTCATCTTTTGGAGATAAAGGCAAATGTGATGCTCTGTTCTTTTATAGCCCCGTTTGTGGCATGCAAGCATGTTGATATTTTTTTTAGTACATACTTGGCTAATGAAGTGCTTTTTTTGTAAAAAAATGATTTAATGAAGTATATACTCATATGAATTGAATCCATATGTTTTTACGTTTTTTGTAATAACATATATATTCACATAGTAAAGTACGCACTGTGTTAGGTGATTTCATGTACTTAGTGATGTGGCGACTGCAAATGGGAATGCATAAAGGACTGAGTGTATCAACGGTCTTTGGAGATATAATCACGCATTCACAATGGACCTTGTGTTGCTTACAAGTTAAACCTTATTGTATATGCTTTTTACAGGTGAACACTGTTCATCATCAGTCAGGAATGCTGTCCTCCATCGTAGACAGTCGCATGGGAGACTACCCGTCTGACTGCTTGGAGAAGTTCGCAGAATTGGCCCTCAAGTGTTGCCAACACGAATCAGAGGCTCGACCCTCCATAACAGAGGTTGTGAGAGAGCTTGAGATGATAATGCACATGATATCAGAATCTGATGTAACTCCATCAGACACCAATACCAGCTTCTCAAGTGGTGTTTTTACACCAGTTTCTTCATCATCAATGCCTACGGGGAGTGCATCAATGATATCATCATCGATAACATCAACGATAACGAGTACTAATGGGAGTGATCCAATCAGTAGGGGTGTCTCTTCCACGATCGTCCCCCGTTAAGACATTAACGCACAATTTTCTTGCCATTGTGAAGGTTTACTGAATAGATAGTAGGATCACAACTGCTTCAGTGTTCTGTTCAAAATTTATCTTTGGTGGTTGTGACATGAGTTTTATATAGGCTCCATTGTTGCTTATGTAATTGCTATGTTGGCCCTGTTCATTGTACAGATCATTAGTTCTTCAACACACAACATTAAATGACATAAATTTTTAGTGAATTAAGCAATGTTTTTATTTGTTTGTTTGAATGTCTTTTGGGGGACAGAATATCAAGGTGATAATTCTACCATTGTCACTATGTTATTGTACAGTAAATATTTTCACTAGGATTTGCTAGAAATACATTTGTAAATCATATATAGGATAATCACGAAGATATTAAATTATTTTTTGGATGTATTCTGATTATTAGTAAAACTATGCACAAAAACCTATTATGTTGAGTATGAATACAATAATTAGCATTAGTTCTTTCTTTTGAAACTAAATAGAAATTCGGATTTTGAAAGTAAAAAAACATGTACTATGAATAGAAGTATGTTCTGTCGAAATTCTCTGATATTTAGATTTGGTACTGTTTAGATAGAAATATAAGTTATTATAGAGTTTATGATTATTCTAGAAATAAATAACTATATTGGTGGAATTAACTAATTTTTTTGTTGTGTTGTGTTTTTAATTATTTTCGTTAGAAAATATAATAATAAAGATTTTATTATTTAGTTAATCATGGATAAGTCGTTGATAAAACATAAATACATGGATAAAATTTTATAAAATGTGAAAAAATGATTTAACATATAAGCTACCGATTTATAAGAGGTGATGACAGTTGATTTGTCATGTGGGTCCTCTTATATCAATGGAATTGATTATGTACAATAATAAATTTCCAGTGGAGACCTGGAATACAAATATCAATTTATTCTCACATATTCAGACATTGCTATACCCATCTATTCTTTCCACCCAAACAGTTTTTTATACTTCTTCTCCCACTATTCTGTCCTATTCTCCCCCTGTTCTACTGCCCCAACGGCACCGTAGTTTTTACCATTTCTTCACCCCCCGTTTGTGTAACGGAATAAGGGAGTATAAGGGCGGTATAAAGGTGGTATAGGAATGGATAAGAAAAATAGTTGTTTGTTTGAATGGTATAACTTGGTATTATTAAGCCAGTTTAAACGAGTATAAGAGAGTATAACAATTCTAAGCAACCCCTAGGATAAGCTATACTCACCTTATCTATTCCCATGGGCCCACATGTCAAATCAACTTTTTACACCTCATCACATCAAATCACCTATCAACACCTCTTATACATCAAATGTCAAATCAACTTTTTTACACTTTATTTATATTTTATTCTTTATCAAACAAACAACTCAACCTTTATTCTTACGTTTTTCAATGAGAATAAAAAAAATACAACCAAACAGTAAATCTTTTATTCTTGTAGATTTGTTATCTATATTGACATAGTTTTTAATCAAGAATAACTCAATTCCGCTATCCAAACGGGGGTGACAGTTTTATCCAACAAAATTGGAATAGACGTCCGATTTTGATCTGACGGTTCAAATGCAGTAGACCAAATCATCTGATGCCGTGTGACGCCTGTGCATACGTCACTCAAAAGTGGAGACCAAATAAAAAAGGTCCACTGATCTAACGGTCAACGCGGAATCCTATATCCCTAACTTCATCTTCTACCGTCCACTAGATGGTCCCTAGCTTCCGACATTTCGATGACATTGTTATATAAATCACATTGGCTCTCATTTTAGGGTTTCATTGGGTCCCCTTGAAAACCCTAGCCGGCGAGAGAGAGAACCACATCCGATCGACGCCATGGGAAGGAGTAAGTGCTCTCCATCATTCGCGACTTTTGTGTTGTCTCTTTCCATGGATCTGGATCTCTATGTGAGCTTTGCTGGCATTGAAATGGTTTGCTTGGTGTTCGTTTTGGATTTATAATCGTTATGTTCTTTGTGCATTGTGCGTTTTGATTGCTCTATATATGTCGTTCAATTGCATAGCTGTTTTGAGGGTTTTGTGTGTTCTCTCGCATTTCTTATTGAGAGTTTCTGATGATTGTGGTCATGTCGGTTTGAGATTTCACATTTGATCCTTTCATGCTGAGGGAGGGTTTGATTTTGGTTGTTTTTAAGGATGGTTGGGTGACTGAAAACGAATCAATTAATGTAGTTCTAAGAAATAAATGTTTGACTGATGGAGGGAGGGAATGCATTTCGCAGTTGATCTGTTTGTCTTTGAAAATTGCATTCTAATATGCTTTTTGGATGCATGCAATGGGAGGATTGAATTTATTTTCTCTTATTAATTGATGGACATGCAATGGGAGAGCCCAACATAATTAGACACTAATGTTTTATGGATAAAAATGTTGGGATGTTTGGAAATTACATGTCAGGAGATTATACATAGTCATGATGATGGTTGTCTTACACATTGGGAAGGATCAGCGTATGACTAGATATTAGGAGTGATATTTTACAATGTTCATGGTTAGCTTATCATTGCATCTAAAATTTGTAAAATTTGGCACCAAGGGGCACCCCACTTTTGTGGAGGGGGGAAGATCTACATTGTGGTGAGGTTGGCCCAAAAATGCACATGCCCGCCCGGCCAGGTTTGCATGTGAAAATTATTTTGCAAACTGACTTTTGGTTAGCTGGCTAGCACTCCCTATATCCGAATAGGAGGACGGGGGATAAAAAAGGCCCACTTCGCCAAATGTGCACAGGGGAGCACCAATTTTCAAAAAGAAAAAAACTGTCTAATTTTCCATTTTTATGATATTTAAACATTCTTATTGGTGATTTGAGTGCATATAATTTTGCCATTCAATGTTCTTGTAAAAGAGATGAACAATTTAGGGATATTTGTTCTTATCAAAAATTTTTTTTGGGGATATTTGTATTGAAAGAGGAGAGAGAAGAGGCCAGGTAAGGTATGGATGGGGTAAAATAGGTATCTGGGGTGTTTATGGTGTAGGATTTATAGTGATTCCACTATATGTTCATATCATATTATTATGTTTTTCACTTCAATTATATTGTGTATAAGATTATATTCTGTATCGTTTTATACATAGTTCACCCCTCTTCTGCATGCTACACATCGTTTGGTCACCTTCCTTTCTGTAGTTCTCCTCCTTGAGGTTTGTGAGTCTTTGTTAGGTCTTTTGGTGGGATTGTGGATATGTGTTGTATCTGTTCATCTTTACCTTTCTTGTTTTGTTCTCTGTAGATTATCAATATTAATAATATTTGGTGAACACCGTCTTCTTTTGGAAAAAACATTTTATACAATGTGACAAATGTTCATTTTTCAAATTAAGATTGTTCTCCAATGATATCTGTAATGACAGAAAATAGGATTTGTAGTAGAAATTCATGCTTTTTATATTTGTTAGATTCGTAGATTTTGTGATGAATGTTTATTACTTTTTTATTCATGAGGTTGTTTTGGAATTTGTTTTTTGTTTTGTGTTTCTTGCTACTGAGAATTTATTGCATAACAGGATATGTGCAGCAGAATCCAACTTATTGGTAACAGTCTGTGATTTTATCATTTTTCTAGCATTGATGATGCAGTATTTTTAATTTGGATCTATGCATTTAAAAGAATTACCGACAGTACTTTTGTTTTGGTTTAAACTATAAATAATTATTTTTCGTTATTGAATTCCTTTGCCTTACACTTGCAGGACCAGCAAGGTGTTACCGCCAGATCAAGAACAAGCCCTACCCAAAATCACGGTACTGCCGTGGTGTTCCTGACCCAAAAATCAGGATTTATGATGTCGGTATGAAGAGGAAGGGTGTCGAAGAGTTCCCTTTCTGCGTCCATCTTGTGAGTTGGGAGAAGGAGAATGTGTCGAGTGAGGCTCTCGAAGCTGCTCGCATTGCATGCAACAAGTACATGACCAAGTTTGCCGGCAAGGATGCCTTCCATCTGAGGGTTAGGGTCCACCCATTCCATGTCCTTCGCATCAACAAGATGCTTTCATGTGCTGGGGCTGATAGGCTCCAGACTGGGATGAGGGGTGCATTCGGGAAGCCTCAAGGGACATGTGCGAGGGTCAGCATTGGTCAGGTTTTGCTCTCTGTCCGATGCAAAGATGGCAACAGCAACCATGCACAGGAAGCCCTCCGTCGCGCCAAGTTCAAGTTCCCTGGACGCCAGAAGATTATCGTCAGCAGGAAGTGGTATGTATATGTTCCAGACTCATTGAGATGGTTGTTTTCCTATTAAAAAATTGTCGCTTTTAGTGTGTTTTGTATGACTGCCCTAGTGAATTGAGTTTCTATTACATATATTACATGTTCATTTTCAGTAGAATTTGTGTGTCCTTTTTCACATCCATGACACACGAACCTTGACCGTGTCAAATATATATTATTTTTAATTCACAGGCCAATGGAAGTCTGGATTAATGTTTGATGATTTATGTTAAATTGTCCATACATGTTTTATGTGTATTTGCAGGGGATTCACGAAATACAGCCGCACTGATTATCTGAAATGGAAGGAAGAGAACAGAATCGTGCCTGATGGTGTCAACGCCAAGGTTTGTCTTTCTCATTAGTAGATACCTTTCAATTTGTGTTCTCTTAGTTCTGTAGTCATATCTGGAAGTCTACATGTCAGTTCAATTTGCCTTTCTGTTTTGATTCTCTATTTTGTTTTGCATGGAAATTTTCTGGGCGAGCTGGGTTTATCATTATTGTTACTACTAAATTTGACTTCATATCAAACTGAAATAAAAGCTTAGTAACTGCTCAATCTCCAAACGCACAAAAGTAGTTTCAACGACTGACTGGTTTCACTGTTTCTATTGCGCAGCTTCTTGGATGCCATGGACCTTTGGCTAGACGGGAACCTGGACAAGCTTTCCTATCTGCGGCGGTTTCGCAAGCTTGAAATACTTTGTCGCGCACCTTCTATTTGAGACATGTTAATGACATTTAAATCTATATTAGCCTTCATTTTGGTGGATGTTAAATGGAACAAATTAAAGAGCTGTTGTTTCGCTCTCAGTTTGTCCAAAATCTATTGTTATGATTTAAGTAGTACAGTTGACATGGTTAGAAAGTGCCTTAAATATTATGTTCCTCGTATTATTTTCATTTTTCCTTGTGTTTACATGGGTGATGATTTGCTATGAAAGTTTAAAGGTTAGTCTCTACAAGGTTTGTAGTGACTAAGATTTGATAGACATAATGGTTAGGATTTGATGATTTGTGATAGGATAATGTTACATCCGGTTTTATTTCTAGCCTCAATTCCAGTTTACATGTGCTTTGAATTGTTTAAAAATAGTATACCTCATCTAATGAGGTACATACTTTTATAAAAAAAATGAAGCATATACTCTAATGAATTGCATGGATACATTTATAGAAAATGTAAAAAATTTCTTTCGAAGCATATTTCTTGTTAACGTGAGCATATGTTTCGATAGAAATCTATTGACGCATATAGGGTTGGAATTGGGGCTGGAAATAGATCTGAGTGTAACAGCACGTGATAACCGTTATAACTATGTAGGTCAGTGGTGTTAGAGTAATGTTCTAAAAGCCACGACTTATGTAATAAACTCTATTATTAAGATGGTCTTAGCATTTTGATGAGAATTATTATTGGTAAATGTTTGCATTATATTGTTTGAAATATTGTGCTTGTTTTTAATTTAATCCTTTAATTTACACTGTAGATAATCTGGTGTGTAGAGTTCGGCTTACACACAGAAGATCAGATTATCGGTTCCCTGTGAATTATAAGTTGAGGTTCACAACCTTAGATGGACTTGGATAATCCATTGGATAAAGGTTGTAGTGCAGTTCATCTTACGTAGCTTATCTTGACTATAAAAACCGGTTGATAGGTTTTGGGTGATTGTACTAGTACACCTTATGTGTATCGAACAGACCAAGTTGGGGTAATTATTTTTTGTACTGACTAGATAAAATAATTTACACCTAATGTTCATTATGATTGTTTATGCTCTTAATCCTAAAATGGTTCTTAAACATGTGCATTTGTTATTTGTCATTTTGATTTATTAAAGAGTGAGATTCTACTGTGGATCAATAGGCTCGGTAAGTTGGGTGACAATAATGCTTGAATGATGAATATTTGCTATTGATGGAATCCACGTCTCCAATAGGAGGTTGATGATACTCTCTTGAGGATGCTTATAAGTTTTGATTATGTCTAACCCGGCCGGTGGATTTAATTATCCGACATATCAAATAAATTTAGCGGAAGATCTCAAGGAAAATAAGATGTTATGAAATAATATTGTCAGTAATAATTATTTCATAACGAGTATTGGAATCTTAGCATGAGGAGATATTAAGCATATAATATAAGGAGCTCGAAATATTATTTTGGGATTAGTATATTTGGAGTGCAGTCATAATTCTTTAGTGGATTGAATTATGACTTATGAGATTTTGGTTTTTAATTCTAGGTTGAGTTATGGTACCAAGCCCTTAGGAGTCAATTACTGATTTCTCCTTTAGATCTCTGCCCTAGCCTATAAATATGTGGCTTCCTCTTTCTCTCAAAGATATATGATTTCAGCTGAAATCAAAACCCTTACCCTATAAACCATTTAGGATCTCTAGATCCAGAAAAGGTGAGGAAAGGAGAGAAGGAGAGCAAAGGGATTTGTGGCTGTCGTTCGAAGCAAGAAGGAGACCACACTCCGTCTCAGATCTACAACATAGAAAGGACATACGGTAGAAGATCTGAAGGTTCCGATCAAGCGATTTATCGTCCTTCATCAGATCCGATTTTCCTCTTTGACAGAACTTTTATCTAAGTTCTGAAAGTAAACCCTAATTCCGTCTTGTAGGGTTTACATTAAAAAGATTTAATAAAAAAAAAATTTGTTATCCAATCTATATCTCGATCGACGGATTTTGACAGTCAGGATTTGTTTTTCCAACCAGTGGTTGATTTTGGGTCATATCACCTTTGGCAAATTGATTTACATTGATATTGGTGTTTGTTTTTGCTTATGTTTGATTTTGGGATGGAATGAATGTGATGGCCTTTTTTATTTTCTGAAGGCAAGAGAGCAGTATGGATTGGCATCGGGGTTAGCTTTTTTTTTTTATGGTTGCCAATGATCAAGTCAAATCAAGCATATTTTTATTTATTTATTTATTTCAAAATATAAAAACATTTTAGTGGTTGAGTGTTAATATATACGCATTATTACTTTGGGTCAAACTTGGCTAGAATGATTAATAAATTGAATCTTTTTGCACACTCGTTCAATTGTACGTCTCTTCGTTGTGGAACAACTTTTCTTCTCATCCACTTATCAAATTTAAATGGTTCTTGAGTATATGCTCGGTATATGTTTTTATAAAAATTTATAATCTTTATAAATGTATTAATACAATTCATTAGAGTATATGTTTTATTTTTTTATAGAAGCATGTACCTCATTAAATAATGTATATTATTTTAAAAATGAAAAAAATCCATACAACACCCTGAAATCTAACTGAAATTCATATAGCCCCCTAGATTGTCTTAAAATCCAGATAACCACTTCAAAACACCTAGTAAATCCAAATAATCGTCTGAATAAAATTTTCATTATTAGATAATGAATATTTTGTGAAAATTTTATCTGGTTAACACTGACTGAAAACACTATACATTAAAAATCACTGCAATGTGTTAAAAATATGAAAAATCTTATAAAAATGATGATTTTACTCTCTCTAGATATATTATAAAATCCTATCTGGGGGGTAAAAGTGTCATTTATAGAAGATTTTTCACATTTTTAACACATTGTAGAGTTTTTTTGATATACAGTATTTTTTTATTAGAGTTAACCAAATATAATATTCACAAAATATTCATCATCTGTAAACGTAAATTTTATTTAGTGGGTTATTTGGATTTACTAGGTATTTGTAGAGGGTTATATAGATTTTAAGAAAAGTCAGAGAGTTTTATGGGTTTCAATCAATTTACAGGGGGTTATATGGATTTTTTCTTTTTAAAAAATTTAAAACACGTGTAGACTATAATTGAGTCTGGAAATAAGGTTGTACATAACATATTCATTCATGAGGGCACACATATTCAAGTAGTACAGACAGAGACCCTAGCGAAAATTAGATTTTTAGTTTTATAGACAGAGACACGGATTTTATATAAAGGGAGTTAATACGGATTCAAAATATGATAAAAAATTTAAATTTAATATAAATTAAATGAGTTTATAAATTATTGATATTTACGTGAGAAAACTTTGCCTACAGTTTTGTGAATATCTAATTAAATTTTATAAATATTTCAACTGATCATTCTAAGAAACTTATTATAATTAATTAATGTGAATAAAATCTCCGTAATTAGATAACTTATAATAACATATTAAATTAAATCCATTGATTTATGTTCTTCATTAACTCCATTTCTTTTTCTTTTTTTGGTAAACCATTAACTCCACCCAGGGCGACCCTAATTCAAGTTTTTCACTCACTGCCCCTCGCTTGTTTGTCATGAAATTTGAATTTTAGATCCTAATTTTAATTTTTAACAGTGATTTGAAATGAGCATGTGAATTTTATATGTAATGAAACAATTTATTCTATTATTATTATATGTAAAGAAGGTCGAATCATACACGGATACACCAATGCATTTTGTATACACTTCTTCTAAAATCTAGTATATTAAAATCAATTAGAAAAATATAAAAGTGTACATCAAAGTTCAAATTTTGCTTACACAATCATCCAAAAAAAGTATTCTAATGATAAGAAATACCAAACTGGCTTTTTTAAAGAATCCTATTAAAAGAAGTCTTGTTTAACAATCTCATAATTTAAAATGACACAAATAACTTTTTATCTTATAATTTTTAAAATCTCTCCCACCATATTTAAAACTCTTCACAAAATCATTTAATTAAAAATAATATTAATATAAGAAATGATTTTTATTATAGAGTGATTTTATCACGTTTAAAATAAAATAAATCCCAAAACCCATATTTATAAAGTTTAAGAATATCTAAAAAATATATTTTATAATGAAAAAAAATCAATTATTTATAATTTAACTTTTAATAGTGTATTTAGAATTACAAAAATAATAAAAAAATTCATGCACAAATAAAAAAATTTAATTTTCTGTAATTGAGGTGTTAAACAATTAAATATGTGTGATGACGTTTTTACTTTCTAAAATTGTGATAGAATACAATACTTAAAAGTAGCTGACTTGAATTTTTCCAATATTTAGATCATTTTTTTAGGTACTTTCCTTATATATTATGATGAATACTATATTTAAAAAGCACAAAAAGGGGTTGGTTATTTCACCGTTATTCACCCCACCCCTCTAAAAAATAAGACTGATTTTTTTAAGGGGTTGAATTCACCCTGACCTATTCAATTTTGTGAAGTCGTCCATTATGTTTCATGTCAACATTATAGAGTCGAACTGATTACATAGACCTAAGGCTTTTTTTTTGCTCATTCAACTTTGTATAATCATTAATTATATACTTTGTTCAACATTACATAGTCAAACAGGTCGCAGAAACCTAAAGCTCCATTCAACTTTGTGAAAGTAGTATATTATGTTACATGTTAACATCACAGAGTCGAACTGATCATAAAAACCTACGTCCATTTCAACTTTGTGTTTTGAACAATATGCTGTGTTCACGGGTTATAATGTTCTCAATGAATAAATTTTCACCACTTTAAGACTTAAAAAACTTAAAAACTTAGGGATATAAAAATAATTCACAGGGCGATGACATGCACCTTTAATTAATTTTCAAAAAAAAAAAAAAGTTATTAATATTTTAACTTTGTTGAGTGAGGACGACATTCCTTCACAGAACTGTGGGTCTTCACAAAAACATAAACTTTTCATTGAAAACAGCAACACAGCATCCGCGTTTTCTTCTCCCACAGTTTTTGTTTCCTTCTCCAACAAAAAAAGTCAAAAAAAGTCAGTCTTTCTCCACACACAACAGAGAGAGAGAGAGAGAGAGAGTCGGAAACCGGAATCCCAACAAGACGGAAAACCGATTTCCGGTCGCCGGGAAACCATTTTCCACGTAAGTGGTTTTTGTTTTTCCTTGGACTCAGAAACCATGTGCGGCTGACTTTGCTTCTTTTTTTTTTAAATCGTTTTGAAGATTTCGTCTTTTGGGGATTTGGGGATTGTTATATCTACATTGGGTACCGTTATTTTTGTTAAAAAATTGGGGTTTTTGAGGAGAGTTGGGGATTTGATTTGATTTGATCGTGATTTGCACCAATATCGACTCGGGGGTCCACTGGGTCGGATTGTGTTCTTGTGGTTTCTCTGCTGGGTTTTCTGGGGTCGTCGATTCTGAGGTAATTTGAGATAAATTTAGGGTTTCTGAGAAATGGGTTTTGGGATGGATTGGGTTTGGTCCCCGAAAGTTGGGTCCTTTTTTGTTGTTTTCCGGCATCGATGATGTCGAAATATTCTTTTCAAATGGGTTCATGTTCAATTTCTGTGGTGAGACAATCGGAATTCTCTTAAAAATGTGAGCTTTTGGGAATTCTGTTGGGTGTTCATTTGATTGAAATAAAAGAAATCACATTTAATTTTATGACCCATCTGAGAAGACTGAAGAGGAGTGTCTAGAATGTGTATGATTTTATTGTCCTTTCCATCATCTAAGCCTTTTGAAAATGTTGGCATTTTGTCTTCTCATTTGTTCAGTTGTTCTAACAGAGATTCTTTAGAGATACATTGGCATGAATGATGTTAGTTTCTTTATGATATATGTGTTGCTTTGTGTTCTCTGGCATCTAATATGTTGTGATTTTATCTCTTCCAACTATTTATTAATGAATCTTTTGTTTTTAATCAATTGCTTGCAGAGATGCTACGGATGAAATCTACGGACTTTCAGGTTTTCTCAACCTATCATTGTGCGCAGTGTTAAGACTTAAGACAATGGTTGTAACTCGAAGTGTGAAAGAGGGAGGGACATTGCATGGGTCTAGATGGTTTTTGTGATCAGAGAGCATAATTTTGATATTGATATAGTAGAGTTTCACTTCAGGTTTTAGTTACGTTTTACAAATACTAGGTGGGGATCTGATTTTCTCAGTTAAAAGCAGATTTTGGCATGCCAATTGTTTAGGTGAAAACCATTTGAGCAATGAGGGCTGCAAGATTTGGACCAGCTCTTATCATTTTATTCTTCATTTCGACTTTTTGTGTGTCTGTATTAGGTGAATCTGAAAATGAAATTATCAGAATTAGAACAGCTCCACATAGGAACATAAGAAAAACCGTTATAGATGGTACTGGAACAGAGCACGAATACAACACTTCTGAGGATGTTGGTGTCAATGAAAGGAACGGCAGAAGAGTTTCGGTATCAACAGTTGCATGGCTTACTCTTGCGATGGCGGCAGCTACGGGATTGGGTGCTGTGCCATTCTTCTTTGTGGAATTAGAGCCTCAATGGGCGGGCATTTGCAATGGAATGGCTGCTGGAGTGATGTTGGCGGCGAGTTTCGACCTTGTGCAAGAGGGACAGACTTATGGGGGTGGCAGTTGGGTTGTTTTGGGTGTCCTGTCTGGAGGGATCTTCATTTGGCTTTGTAAGAAGGTACTGTGTCTGATGTTTCAGAATACTTTTTATTAATCAAATAATTATGCCTTGCATATACTAGTTTTTTAATCCTAAATGAATATTTTACATACCTTTATTTGTTTTCTGTTGCTATTGTCAGTGAATGCATGTCTTTTCTTTGCTACTTTGAATTGGAAGCTCTTTTTGTTGAATTTTTATTATATGAAGTTGCTTTTAGAGCCGATAATAGATTTTACATTCACTGCTAACATCAGTGGGTTCTGAATATCTTGATATGGGTCACTGGTTGTGGGAGGAATGCAGTATCATTTCAAGAAATTGTTCATGATATGTTTTCATAATTCATTCATGTAGAATATTAATAGGACCTGCAAGTATTTTTGTTTTTGTCTGCATCCTCCGATATTTATTGACATGTATCTTGTGCAGCCATTCGTCAATTGATTGACATATGAACATATTATGCATTGGGCCATGCGTTTATCTGCAATTGAAAATGATTTTTTCTTGAAATAGTTTCTATGATTCAATTGTATAACTCTGGATACACTGGGTTTCTTATTACATACCAATATTTTTTAAGCGGGTGTTTTGATGATGAGATTGTGAAGCACACTTGTGAAACTTTGTAGTCAATAGAAATGAAGATTGACCTAAATAATATGGAAATTGTAATCTGATGCACTGAGCTTATTAGTTAACAGGAAGATTACTTTTGATAAGCTGAATCATATCTTAAGTTCATATATTATATTATAAAACATGTGGCTAGTGCATCTCTTGTTTTGTCTTCATGATCACTTACGATGAGGTTGATATTTTTCTCTTTATGCAGTTTCTTGAGCATTATGGGGAAGTAAGCATGTTGGACATAAAAGGTGCTGATGCAAGTAAAGTTGTCCTCGTAATTGGAATAATGACTCTCCACTCTTTTGGGGAGGGTTCTGGTGTGGGCGTCTCCTTTGCTGGCTCAAAGGGTCTTTCCCAGGGTGTTTTGGTTACTTTGGCTATAGCTGTTCACAACATACCAGAAGGATTAGCTGTCAGTATGGTACTTGCATCGAGAGGAGTCTCCCCACAGAAGGCAATGTTGTGGAGTGTAATCACATCTCTGCCACAGGTAACTTTTTTGGCATAATCCGATTGATTTGTTTTGGAACTATGACTCTACAATGTGTGGAATCATGAAATGATTACGAACTTACATATACCATATGTGGATGTTTGCATTCTTTATTTCATTTGTTCACAGGTTAGCATTCTTACTCAAATTTTCGCAGAACATGGGATTTAGACTACATGCAGAGATGGATGGGCAAATGCTAAATAGGAATTTCATTATTCATTTACTTGATCAAACTTAGCATTTTATTATGATAGAAGCTATCCGAGATTATTCAATGAAAGTAGTACCAAAAAAGTGGCACTTTGTATGTGTCCTTAACTCCTTATGCATGGCCAAAATTTATGATTCACAAGCGGGTGATGAAGTAATCAGAGTCATCAGATTTCAGATCTTCTATTGGCCATGCAATATGTTTCGCCTATGACAAGAATCTCCGCATGGCCTTGGTCTTAATTCTAGGGTTGCCATACAAGCAAATGGTTATGCTCCATTCCTCACTATTTTAATAATTTATTCTCAAAATTAGTTTGTCGTGAGCATCAAATTAGTTTAGTTTGACCATGCATCTCACTCAGGCAAAGTAAGAGTCAATATGAATTATATATATTGTGTAACTTATATATAAGGTTGTGGATCTGCATGTTGGTTTACATATAGAAAAAGGAGATTTTCAGACGACCAAGATTTCAGTTGGGGGTTTATATATGTGGAATTCTATATGATAAATAACTCAAACAAATTTTCTTCAGATATTCATATTTGCTTACAATCGTCCATCAGTTTCTAAATGGAAAACTTGCTTATTTTTG
The DNA here is from genome assembly GCA_030737845.1 of Acorus calamus. Taxonomy (NCBI): domain Eukaryota; kingdom Viridiplantae; phylum Streptophyta; class Magnoliopsida; order Acorales; family Acoraceae; genus Acorus; species Acorus calamus. The sequence goes on along the minus strand of CM060877.1, from coordinate 533,719 downwards.
TTGCAGCCCATCGTAGCTGTCCCCTCGTTCCTCTGTGCGGATACATTCCACAAGGTCTTGCCATTCTGTACTGGTTTTGCCGCCGGGTGTATGATTTGGATGGTAATAGCAGAGGTGCTCCCAGATGCATTCAAGGTATTTATAGAACTTCTTTGCTTGTCTATATTATCTATGTATGGTAATATGGTATCCATCATTTCTAACAGGATATATAACTGCAAAATGTTAGGACTGTATTTATTGTTCTTCTAGGTGATGAATAGTGCGATGAAAGAAAATCAACATGTGATTCCTTGTTTTTTTCCCCTTCTCAGGAAGCCGTTCCTTCTCAAGTTGCATCTGCAGCCACCCTCGCAGTCGCTTTCATGGAAACATTAAGCACGGTTCTCCAGACCTTTAGCAATGGCTATAGGTAAGCTCATTCCCTTTGAGGCCATCATTTTAAGATCCCTTGGAATTGATTCTGTTTCTTCAAAATCAATTTTCAGATAATTTATTCTAAACGGGTTTTTTAAACTTTGGTTTTTGGTTTCGTATTTTGGTTTTATGTGTTGAAAGTCAGCAAAGTAGCATTATGAAGAAGATGTTTTTAAAAATTGGTTCCTAATGGGGTCTAAGAGCATGATTAGACGTTGCATTGCACTTGTAAATATTAATAATAGCTTCAACACTTCAATTATTGTTGAATTGGTTAGCAATGATGTACAAAAAAAATACCCATTTCATCCATTAGTAAATTTTTTTTGCATTTTGAAAGTATTTGAATTTTTTTTGAAGTATATAGTATATACTTTTACAAAAGGTGAAGTACATACTCGAAGAACTGAATGCATAATTTTTTTTACATTTTTACATTATACTCTATTATGTTAGTATATACTCTATCGCAAATATCATATACAGCGTCACATGAAGAGGCATTTGTAAGAATGACTACAAAAGCACCCTAACAAAAAAATGATACTCTTTGAATTGCAGCTCTGAGGATGCATCGGGCTTCCTAGTCTCGCTCCTTTTTGGCCTCGGTCCCCTCCTCGGGGGCTCCATCCTTGTAACCGTCGCCCTCACATTCCGATTCTCCCACTCCCTCCTCACCGGCATCGCCTCTGGCATTGCCCTCGTTCTCTCCGTGTGGAGACCCCTACAACTCCTCTCCTTCAAAATGTCCTTTCTCACCCTCGCCTCCCTCCTCCTCCTTGGCTCCACCCTCTTCCACCTATCCACATCAACCCTCCTTCGCTTCGCCCATTCGAAAAAGACCTCCATCAATGACATCTCCTCCTCAGCCTCGGCCATCTCTTTTAGCGCTCTCACCCTTCAATCCTTCTTCGCATGCTTCGCGGTATCCCTCCATGCCCTTGCGGAGGGGCTTGTTCTCGGGGTGGCGGCCCCCAAGGCCTATGGGCTGGGCCGGCACATGGTCCTCCCCGTCTCCCTCCACGGGCTCCCCCGTGGGGCGGCGGTCGCGAGCTGTCTATTGGGCGCCACCGACAGCGGGCGGTGGGCCCTCGCCGCCTCCGCCCTCATGGGCTTCGCGGGCCCAGCGTCTGCCATCGGAGCAATATTGGCGGGGATTGATTACAGCGGGCTGGATTACTGGATGGTGTTCGCTTGCGGGGCGTTGGTCCCGAGCTTCGGGAGCGTGTTCAGGCGTGCGATGAGGTTGGGCCCGCGGATGAGCGTCTACGGGCTTTTGATGGGGGTCGGGTTCGCATCGGTGTGTCTGATGTTTACGCGGCTGGTCTGCCTCCACACGCCGTACTGTAACTCGGCGCCGGAGGCCGTCACCTGAGAAAGGATGTGAGAAGCTTTGGTTTGAGAGCAGGTTTTGGTGTTGTCTGGTGTTTACAGAGATTTTAAGGCCTTATACATGGACTGGGAAACAGAAATGAGAAATCAGAATTTGTTCATTATACCAGGTTGTTTGTATTCTGTAAATTTTTTTGCAACTTGCTTGCCATAAATGGGAACTGGTTGGGTTATTGGTGGCAGGGATGTATTTTAATATTTTAATTTTGAAATTTAATGATAAATTTGGTATAAAAAAAGCGGGGTAAAGAGTCATTGGTCCACCTGTCAGATTAAAAGAATTGATTATCATCTGTTTAATTAATATTAAATAAAAATTATAAATAAATAATTCATAACTTTTATACATAATTTTGCAGGAGGATAAGATTTTAAAGATAAGTTATCCTAATTCTTTAGCAAACCTTACAAACTGTAAGATGGATGTAGTTATCTCCACCCCCTTGATTTTTTACCCCACCCCAATAGAAAGAACATTATGTTTTGACAAACATTAATCTTACCCACACTCCCCCCCCCCCAATCCTCTCGTGGAAGGCCACAGAGGAGGGCAATAACGGTTGTGGTGGTGAATGAGAGGTTAAAAATATATGGAATGAAGTTAAGTCATCTTCAACCCTTACTCAAATCTATATTCAAATTTCACTTAAAATTCGAATAAAAATTTGATTTGATATAATGTGTCTCCAACCATCACTTGTGTTTTACTCAAATTTTTTAAAAATTTCACATCTTCTTCTAATTATTTTCAATAAACATTTTCAAAGTCTTTTTCTCAAACATTTGTACTACTCAATTTTTATTTCCTTCAAAATATTTAAATTTAAAAATTATTATCATTTTTTTTTTAAAAAGGTAAAAATATTTTTTTTTTACTTGAGTAAAAATAAGAAGTTAAAAAACAAAGATGAAAACTTAAGAAAAAAGATTTTTTTTTTTGAATTTCAAGAGATAATGAAATTTTTGAAGAGTGGGAAAACATCTAATATAATTAAATTAAAGGTGGAGTTGAAAGGAAAAAAATGTGACATTGGAAGAAAATGTGGAGATAAAGGGAGAAAAAAAAAAGTTAAAAATTTGGGTAAAAATTGAGTCTTCCTTAATTTGAGTAAAAATTTAAGTAAAAATTTGATTTGGTATGAGTTTAGATAAATGATTGGAGATGATTTTAGGTGATTTTTACTCAAATTTAAGTTTGAGTAAAGATTTGGGTATAAGACTGAAGATGCTCTTAGATATTAAAATGGAATGTATACATGGGAGTCGGATTATAGGTTACAAATTTTTGTGGGTGGGATGAATAACGAGTTGAGGGCGGTCATTCATATAAATTTTCAATTTTCTCTTCATCTGATGGGCATCATATGATGGGATGTGGGACCAAAGTATACATTAATATTCCATCTCTTATCTCACCTTTGATCCAGTATATGCAATCTCACGTGCCCTTTGGCTAACGAGTTATATGATTCATGAGAAAGGATTTTTTTGCATGTAGATTGAGCCATTTTCATGAAAATACACATTATATGTTTCTAAAAATAATAAAAATATGTGAAGACTATACATGAGATTGCAAACTAGACTAACTCGAACATTATCCTTACAACAAGGTTTAGTTGGGTCATCATTGAAGCCAGGAAAACTTCAAGTCTATCTGGGATGAAGCTTTATCAAGAAGGGCATACAAAACACCAATCTTAAAGATTATCTCAGCTTAGAGAGCTAAAGGGACCCACTGACATTGAAAATCAATGCATTTATAATATGCCCTTACATAGCAAAATCACACTCAACAAGTCAGAATAAAATATAATAAATCTTCTTGAGTATTCAACAGACCTTCACTGTATGACCAAACCTAAAGTTATAGCAAACAAAGACTATGAAAATTATTTTCAAGTTTTGTGTCTACACACAAAAACTATGAAAAAGAATAAGAATCTCACTACGCAAGGGATATAGATTATCCGGCACCGCAGTCCCACCCCAATAGAAGTTTGAAAAAGAAAAAAAATTAAGTAGCTAGCTCGAGAACTACTTGATCTCATATTCAGGAGTATAACCTCAAGAACCACCAGAGAAGAAACAAAGAACACTCACCAACCTGTTTTCGCGCGTTTCATTCCATTCGTATTGAAAGGCGATAAGCTCCCGCTTGGGCATGGACTCTCCTCTCTAAAATTGGAATTTATCATTGCCAGTTCCCTTAGTTGTTGCCTCTTATAAAGTCCTGTGATTCATCCTGCAGACAGTGGTGATAGTTATTCTTGCAGATGTCATGTTACCTATCACAATACATGAAATCACCTAATGCAGTATATATTCCACTAAAATTGTATCCATTCAATAAGTTCGAGTATGTACTTCATTTTATTTTTGTAAAAGTATGTATTTCGTTGGGTAAGTATATACTTCAAACAATATGCAGTCTGCAAAAATGACTGCAAGAATGAGTTACTCCGGTCCTGAAGAGAATGCCTCCTTTCCAGGAATACAAACTCCATTATGATAACTTTTGTGGGAAGGGGGAATGAAAAAATATTTGTTTGGGATGACCAAGAATGAGCATTGGAATGGTATATTCCAAAATTTATCAGCAGTTTCCAGAAAAAGGAAAATGAGAATGAACGCTAAAATTAGCCCTTGAGTATAACATTTGAAAACTAGTTTAGGCAAGAGTGCATACCACAGGCTTAAGCAACTCTTCTATGATTTCTTGTGCCTGTCTCAATCTGGTATCCACAATACTGACGGGTAGCTCGGCTTCCACCAGGATGTGCAGCGGGTCATTTAGATGTTCGTAGCCTGGTCTTCCTCTTAGTTTCTCCTCCTGTTAAGTCAGGAAATAGTTAAAGCAAATAATATATGTCATACCCTCAAAACATAAGAAAAGATTGAAATTTTGAAACAAAACTCAATCTTACATGCTCATACACATAATGTAGTTTATATTGGTCTGCAACAACAAGCTTGGTTTTCATAAGGTGATCAATAAAGGTTTATAGAACTCATGACTGATGTGATGTCGCTATAATTTTCAAATACAGTGATATTAGCAGGATTTTTAAACACTGACAACAATGATTTGGACTTCAAATTTTCAAGTGAAAATATAAGCCTGCCAAGGTGTGAGAGAACTTCTGTGACACACACCAGGGTGAAGATTGAAAGACTACAAACAAATAAATCAATTAGATACATTCGACAAGGAAAATGTTAGGGACAGTCATAACTGCAATCCCAATTGTAGCCCCCAACATGTTTTGATTTTTTTTTTCAAAGGTACATATAATGTAAGTTTATATACTCAAATGAATTGAATGCATACCTTTTTTGTATTTTTCTTAAACTCATACACACTGGCCTATGATAGGAAAAAGTAGGTTGCAAAAGGGATTGGAGGAATGACTGTGTATATCCTTTACCACACACCAAACATATCAAAAATATCTCATCTACCAAGCAAGCTCTTCCTTACTTTCAAGATGATAAATTTTCATATCAGTACAAGTATGGATGGATATATCCATCGAAGTGTATTGATGGGATTTCCATCAGCGGGCTTTTAATCCATGGACATTTGTTAGTTATTTGATGCACATGTGTCATCCATTTATACACATACTAATGAAATTTTATCAATATGTATCTATGTGAAAATTTTCCATCTCAAGATAAGCTGAAAAGTGGTACAAGAAATTTTTGATACCTTGTCTGGATCTTTTATAGAACCTTTTCCGCGAATGTACACTCGACAGCCCGTGGAAGCTTCCACCCTTTTAAGCGAGTTGCCCCTGGGGCCGAGAAGACGTCCAACAAAATTGAACTGTAGTGAGCAGGAGTCAACCTCACATTCAAGTACCCAGAGAACAACATATAGAAGAAAGTCAGATGCAATCTTTTATTTGCAGTCTCATTTACAATTCGTGCACATTATAAATTTTTTTTTTAAGTGTACAACTTTACAAAAATGAAGTCAGTTGAATATCTTCTTTTTCGCAAAAAACAAAAAATCATGTGCTTCATCTAATGAAGAATGTGCCTCATTAGGGGGAAAAAAGGACCACAACAGGATTGCATGTAACAGTGATCCAACAAATATATTAGGCGTACACACATAACAGAAGAGTAAAAGCATACATTGGGATAAGTATCTACTGGAATTTCCAAACGCAGAATTTTCTTGACAATGTATGAACTTGGGCTTGCAGGAGCTCCTTGCCAATCCATATTCATTCCTTGAGGCAGACCTAACCTCTGTGACAATATGAAACTATTATCTTTGACAAATGGAAGATCGATATATATGACATCAGAGAATATCATGAATTGAATGTACAAGAAAATGAAGGAAAAAAAACAGAGAAAAACTCAGTTTATTATCAACAAGTGGTGATTTTCACATATCTTTTAGATTGAGAATAGAAGTCCAAGTTCAGATCCAACACGAATTTGGTTTGCATGCGTCTAGTCCTGTTTTCTAAGAATGAAAATGAATGCTCTATGAACTAAATGATGAACCTTGTCAAAGCATCCAATGTAAGAAAGGTTTATTTCATTGGTATCGTTATTCACCAAAAGTGCTAGTACTAATACTTGTCACAAATTCTATTCTTAAGATTCCAGTTCTTTCCCAGCATCAGAGTATCAGACACCTTTATAAGTCCAACCCAATCGAGAGCACTTAATACTAGTATGAATCCATAGGTTTCACCTGAGTATGTGCATAGTTATGATTAGCAAAGGACATGAGAGTTGCAACTGGCAACAACATTTGAGACTTGGGCATCTAACAATTCTTTTCACCATAAACACTTGCACTTAAGGTATTGTTATCAGGGAGGAACACTACCCCACATTATTTGATGCAAAAATAAGTGGAATAAAACAGACTAGTAGAATGATATATGTACTTGAACAAAATAGGGAGCAACACTAGCCCATGCACTTGATACATGAGATTGACATTGATGTTAACAACTGACAGCGATAGCAGAATCTTTTACACTTGTGCCAAATTCATATTTATAATAGATGCACACAAGCCTCTAAGTATGCTAAACTCTACTGGCTTCCTAGCTACAACCTTATACCCTTAAGAGGGCATTTTGTACAATCAAAGGTCTCAGAGATAACAACAGCATCTCCAAAATCACTGATATTCAGACACAGTTTTATAATTACACGTGCTTATAAACCATATGCCCGAATTAATTTCAAAGAACCACATCAGCACAAACCAAAGACTGCATTCAAATGTTTGCATGACAAGTTTTACCTCTTGTTGGATGCTATTCCAACCAACCAAACCATTTCCTGCAACACTTGAGATTAGGTTAGCAGATGCCAAGGGACTTTGCCTCTCGTACTCAAAACCTTGGTTGGACCCCATGCTTGATACACGTAAAATCTCTAGTAACACGAAAAAACATTAAAGTGTAAGTACATGAGAGAAGCACCTTCATAATAGATTGAGCATGACGGAAAAAAATCGAAGATATGGACTAGAAAAGGTGATTCCAAGTTTACCAGTTTTTAATAGTAACAATTTTGTTCTCATTTAATATAAAAGCCAAATCTCGCAAACAGAAGCGCATGCACACACACATCAAGTCCTTGAGTTGTATATTCTATGGTTGATCCTGGAACCAATTAATTATTCGCATACTTTGTTTTGAAGCAGACGAATGCATTCAGTAATATATCTAAATCAACTAAATGCATTAACACTGTATGGGTTAAAATTATAATTTCTTTTTCCACTAGATATCAATTCACACAACGGATACTCACAGGAATAACACGCTCTTCGTCTTGGATCATCAAAACAGATGATGCTTTAATTAAGGTGGATAATTACAACTTCCAACAAAGGCATATATACAAGAACACGCATATTCCAGCAATTATCATTCAGCTTGGTCAGTTGAATGTGTGGAAGTACCCCACACATGATTTGATGAGAGAAAGACTGATAACAAGCAAAATAGCACAAAATTTATCAAACTATGACCTCCACATCAAATGCTGACCATTCATTTCCACTCATAAAGAATCAGAAGCAGAAATATCTTTATTTGATAAGAGTGAATTCAACAATTCAGCACATACTACATACAACCAAAACACGTAAAACTAATGCCCAGCAAAGAGAACTTCTTAGGCAGAAAAAATTTCAACAAAGCTGAAAAGAAGAACAATTGAGAAGAATCAACACAGGGCATAGAAATTACAATCCCAAGTACTGAAATCAATCGAATTATTCAAGTCGGTATCCATAAACAAATATTTCATGTGTTCAATTCATCGATTACAACAAGCAAAACCCCATAAACCGAAACGACATGCGAGAAAACGCAAGACCCAGATCTAAAACACAATATTTATTAGTTTTCAAAGAGACCCATCAAATAAAGGACCCACCTTGATGCAATAATCTGCTGCATATGGGAAGAACCTGAATAAAAGGTCCAAGCTTTTGATGCTCTGCCAACAGTTCTGCCAAATACTGACTAAAACCAACAAAAAGATTACAATAAATTGAAAACCCAAACATCAAAAAACACAAATAACAAAGAATCCATCCATCTATATCAATACATCTACCTCTCTCTATCTGGGGTGCTTCTTATCTGTGGAGACTGGGCTCTTGCAGGGGAGAAGCCATGATTATGCATTCCGGACATCCTTGTATGAAAGTCTGTGTTGCAGAGGAAGAAAGAAAACAAGGGAAAACAAAAAGGAGAGGAAGATATGAATGAAAGGTGAAAGAAGAGGACTGGAAGTGACAGTTTTTCTTAGCTTTTCTATGGACACTTTCAAAAACCAAACAACACCAACAACAAATATGTGTGCATAGATATGGGTGGCTATTTGGACACTTTGAGACAGTGAGAGAGATAGAGAGGTGGGTGGGTTTAAGCAGGGTTGTGGTTTGAATATGGTTTTTATGGTGATGTAAACAAAAACAAAAATTTACAGCGAAAGAGAGAGAGGGGAACAGAATCCAATGTGATTAAATATCTTATTTTGCATATACTGTACTTTGGATTTTATTTTATTTTTATTGAGATTTTAGTGGTGACGGAGACACAGACAAGAATGGCCACTGCAAAGACCTGGGTTCTATGTATGCTTTTGTTGACAAGGCTTTTAAGTGGCATCACATGAAAGAGAATGCCCATGCAGTAATAATGAGGAGATGATATAATCAGACTCTTCTTGTGAGGGGGGGGGGGGGGGGGTGGTTTTGTCATGTTATTAACTTATTATAAAATATCAATTAAGGTCGCATGACTATCATTTTAAAAAATAATAATAATACTTATTATAAATTGAGATTAAAGATAAAAGTTTTCATGAACCAAGGAAAAGTGCATGTGGTATATGTGGATGTGAAGTGTGATGATATTACCTATACACAAAAAAAAATGTATGGAAACTTACTGGCATGTTCATCAATTATTAAAATTATACTGTTTTCATGACAATAGTGTTGCATGAATGAGCACACATGTGTTTGTCTTTTGGACTTCAAGAACTTTTCATTAGTTCTTCAACCAATTCTTTTAGATGATATATAATTACTTAAAACAAATAATGTATAATTTATTTAAAAAAATAACAAATGATCATATGGAATATAGTTTTAACCCACCAATGAACATTGCACAAGCACATCAACAATAACCATATATATTTGCATTTTCCCTTGTAGTATATGCTCTTCAAACTAAATGCTTTGATAGTAAAATTGATTGAGTGTCATCAATCATATTATTTTTTCATGTGTGAAAAGATTTCAGCTAGAGTCTCCTACTTAACTTATCGACAGTCAGGGTCAGGTCAATTGTTACAATTTTCATCGTATTAATTGTAAGGGTAACCAAACTACGGAGGAGGAGCACTGGATCATATTTTCAATCATATATCCATTCTTGATGGTTTCAAAAATCAAAATTATAACACCATGGTAACTCCAGGGAGTTTGAAGCATAGGATTCCCACATTTCTTCTATTTGTAAAAGCATAATAAGATGGCAATGCACGTTGGGGGGGTCAGAGGGAACAACCATATGGGGGGTTGCAACAACAATGCATCACTTCATTCCTACCCTCAATTATTATAACAACACCCCCCCCCCCCCCTCTCTCTCTCTCAAAAGTAGTGTTTGGAAACTAAGTTTAGACAATTTTAAAAATTTTACTTATACATGGATTATATTCAAAATTTAAACTCGTTTTCAAATGCCCTTCAGGAGTCTCAACTAATTTAGACTAAAAAAGGAAACAAGTTTTAATTATAAAAGACAATTTTTCAATAATCTAATAAAAGTGAGCTTTCATTCTTATTGAAGGACCAAAATCTTGCAAGAAAAATAAGTGAGCGTAATTATACACTTCCTTCATTTAGATTATATCTTTTTATAGGTTGTTAGAAGTCTTCCATGTGAAACCCAAGTGATGTCATATGGTTTTACATAGAATATTTCTCCATGCTTGTTAGATGTGCGTAACTCATGTCAGATTATAAAGTTACTGGATTTAGTCAAGTAAATATCAAAATCCGTCTTTTGTCTTATTCGTATCCTAGTACTTTGGAATGACAAAAAAAAATTCTCCATATGGGTATATATGGTAAATATCATAGACTCATTTGTGCATGTTTTAAATTAATCAAAGTGGTATTATGCCTTGCATCAAACATGTGCACCATTATAGTTGAGACAATTAAGTCAATGTTTTCATTCAACTTGAACGAGTTTTTTGGACTATGTTTTTTTCCTCCCATATGCTTCACATTTTTAACACTAATAAAATGTACCATGGGGAACATCCCATGCACCTTTTTTTTTTATATCTCATGTGCATGTTTCCTATGGTTCTATCTTTCACTAATAAGAACATTATTAAGAATGACTATAGATCCCATAAACAATGCAATTAATTTGGGGCCAACTTCAAATGCATAATTTGAGTCTCATGTTTCAAGTGATTGGTTCAATCACAACATTTATAAGCATTTTTTTTTGCCCCACCATTGTTGAAAACTTGAAACTTCAAAGTGACATAATTTCTTCAATGACATCTTTTTCATTTCAAATTTTCAATAGACAGTTTCAATTAATGCTTGTTATCTCCATTGTCCACGGAAACCATATCGGTCTAATATAAATTGTTTATATACTCTTCTGATAACACATATGCAAATTCAAATAATCTTCTGAGTTAAATTTTATTTGACAAATGATTAATATTTTGTTAACATTCTGTTTAGTTAATTCTGACTGAAAATACAGTATTCCAAAACCCCTTACAATGTATTACAAATGCGAAAAATTATTTGTAAATGATGATTTTACTCCTCTGGATAAAGTTTTATAACATATTTCAATGGGTAAAATCATCGGTTTTTTGTATTTTTAACAAGTTGTAGAAGAGTTTTGGTATACTGTATTTTAAGTCAATGTTAACCAAAAAAATATTCGTAAAATATTCTTCATCTGTCAATGAAAGTTTAACTCATGGGGTTATTTGGATTTATGTATGTATTTTTAAAAAGTTATATAGACTTCATAAAAAGTCAGGGGTTTTATACGGATTTTTCCATTTTATTTATTATGTTAACAATCACCAGCACATGGTCCTTGATGTTATATCCCTTTCATTCATCATTCATTCTAATAAATTGCATATACTGTTCCACATTAAAAATAAATAAAACAGAGCTTCGCTACACATGCCTCAACATATAGGCCCCTCCCACAGATTTCTTGAGTTGTCAAAATGTCATTAGTTGTGTTATTTCTTTTTACAAAATGGCAAAAAAGCTAAATACTAAAGTACCCCTCATTAAAACCCATTCCTTGGTTCGTCATTTTCCGCTTTTTCAGTTTTTTCCACTCGTTCCGTCCCTCTTGGCCATTCAAACCCATTCGAAAATATTTGTGGTTTCCAAAAACTCAAATGTGAATCGAAATCACACCAAAAAAAAAACATTTTTCTAAAATGGCGAAGAAAACCTAAGATGTCTTTGAAGAATCGATTTGAAAAAAAAAATGTTCTTCTGCAACACCAGCCAAAAAATGAGTACAGAACCCTTTTTTGGTATTTCAGAAAACCCCTTTGTTATATTTGAAGATCTTATGATTCCATGAATATGATGTTTTTTTTTCTAGGGTTTTTTTTCGAATAGTTACAAAAAGTAACTCACTTTTTTTTTTTTACAGAAAACTTAAATATATGTTCAATTTCTGTTTTTATTTTGAAACTGTAGCTGACAATCAGAACAATGTAATCAGATTTAAGTTACATGTATTTTCAGTTTGTTTAATGTTACTGTTATACACAATATAACCATGTATTAAATGTAACAAACTGTAAGTAGATACTGGTGTATATAAGTATTCAGCAAATGTAACTAACTATTACAATATATTGCTGAATGTAACTTTTTTAAGAGTGCAACCAACTTTCTTCAATGATTCTAATAGTTTATTGTTTTTGTATGTACGCATGTCACTATTTATGTTTCTTCATCATTACATTGTTTTTGTTCATATTGATATACACAATGTAGCTAGCATCCTTGTATAGTAATTATATTATGTTAATGTAAATTTCTTTGTATTCATTTTTAATTAACTATGTATTTTCAGTTTGTTTCATATTACTGCTGTACTGAAGGTAACTATCGTTAAAATGTAACTAATTGAGAATATCTGAACAGCAAATGTAACTAACTATTAGAAGAATGTAAACAACAAAAATGAATATGTATAATAATGCCATCATGAATTTAACTTGATTGATAATGTTACTTTATCCTGAAAAGTTATTTATAAGGGGTAGTCAATTAGGATTTTCATAGACAAATTGTCCATGTCCATGGATTTGTAAATTTTGTGTCTATGTAAACAATAATCCCACATCTTCTGTATCAAATGTCATTCCAACATATTGCTGCTCAACTTCAACAATGAAATTTTTTTGCGGATTGCCTTCCTCAGAAAATGTAACTAAGTCCATTATATTTCCTACATTCAAATGCAAAAAAAATTAATAAAACTAATATATTGTTGTCATCACTAAAAATCAGATAAACATAAAAAGCTAAAAGTAGAATAATATGACTCATAGATCCAAGATCATACTAAGAGTCGTTAATATTTTAAAATGGAACATTGTTTCACATTTATATTGCTCTAAAGTTAGTTACATTTGTCAACATAATTAGTATTATTTACAAAAAAAAATTAATAAGCTAGTTGCATTTACAAAAATGTAATCAAATCACAAAAAACCGCAAAAAAGGTCCAACAAGGGAATAATTATGTAATCGACATTCAAATGTCGATTGAAAAGGTCCAACTGATGTATCATGTTCAAAACCACTTTTCACATAAAAACAACCATAATTAACATGTAAAAATGAAAAAAAAAATTGAAAAAACATACAATAAACATGCACCAAACCTGAATCGGCAAACATTTCAAATGGTAGCCACAAGAATTCAATAACATTTGTTTCTAAACGGCCTGAACAAAAAAAATCTCAAATTTTACCACGAAAACGAATGCACAATTCAAATGCTGAAATTCAAAAAAGGAAGAAAAACAAAAATGAATGCCCAGATGCGTGATTCTAGGAATTAATTACCGTCCCATTAACAAACCTCCCCATTAATTACGTTGAAAATTAAAACATACACTTAAGGGGTATTTTAGATAAGGGAGCTGCTACCTGGGCCCCAGAAATTAAGCCCCATTTGTGAGCCCCAATAGGTAACACTCTCTTATTGGTTCCCTATTTGACTTTTTCTAACCACCAAAATAACAATAACGAGACTACCCTTCTTTTAATTTTAAAAATTGGTTACAACTAATTAATATCCCCATTAAATCTCGTAACTGAATCCCATAAAAAATGGCATAATTAAATCCTCTATCTGACTTAACATATTTTTTAAAAATTTGAATTAAAAAGAACATCAACCACATGTTATCAATTAAGATACAGTAATGTATATGAAAATCCAAATAAACAAATATGGTCTACATGCTACTGAGAACTGCACAGAAAATTCATAAAAGGTTTTCAAAATGTTAACAATAAGCAAATAAATATTAATAAGCTATATTAATCAAATCCCTAAACATAAAAATAACAACTTTCAAAAAATAGGAATTCAAATTCAGATACATGTGTATCTGAAATTTGAATGAATAAATACCGTGAAAAAATATGTTGGAATTCAAATTTAGATACAGGTGTATATGGAATTTGAATTAACAAATACGCATTCCATACAAGAGAATGTGCATTGGATTTGAAATCTTGAATATGAATGAGTCGAATAATGTTGATATAAAGCTAAAAAATATGATGAATGACACATTATACATAATTATACACAAACACACAATCATAAACGATTATACAAATCATATATGATACACTTCAATGCATGTAAATCAAGATACATGCCATGTATCTTAATTTCAAATAAAATTCAGATTCAATACATGTATATGATGATTCAAATGATTGACAAAAAATCAAAATAATGTATTCAGATCGAAAAATGACAATCTTGAATGGATCGTCATTGTTTGTACCACAAATTGGTCACAAAAAAAATTAAATGAATCAAAATTATTCTCTTATTCAGATATTGAATTGAAACAAAAAATAAAATTCGATGTTTGTTTTCAAATCCACCAATCCATCTGAATTTGAAAATTAAAATATCCCAAAATCTAGTAATTTTTTGGATCTGAAAACATAAAAGAAATCACATATCACAATCTGCTTGGATCCAAAATAAAAAAATTGAAATACCTCTCAAGAAATGGAATCGGATCGTTGTTTATGTTTATGGTCATTAAAAAAATCAATGAGAATTATAAAATGGGCTGCTGATGGGTGATAAACAATTGACTTCGATTGTTTTTTAATTCTTCCATTGAATTTGACTGGATTTTTTAAAAAGAAAAAGAAAAGAGAGAAGGAACAAATAATCCCAACAAATCATAACCGCCTAGGCTGTTATGGATCGGTTATCCAAAAATTCAAAAAAAACTCAGTAAAGGATAAAAATGGAATTATACGTGTGCCACCTCATGGGGCTTATAATGGAGTCTACAAGTTAGGGCCCAAAAATCATTATTGTTTGGATAATCTAATCTATGCCATATCATGGGGGTTTACGAGAGGTGCCTATGAAATGGAGCATGTCAATCATTTTTCAATAAAAAAAAAACTTTCTCATATTGTAATCAGAATTGCGTGTACAAGCTGCCCTCCATACATACGTCCAACATTGTAATACTAAATGAGGAGGAACATATTTTAAAATTTTAAAAGTATATTATTGTCTAAGAAATGCATAATTTCACAAAAAAATGAAATTTATACTCGCTTGAATTGAATGATAATTTGTTTGTATTTTTATTATTCGAATCATATGAATAAATGTTATACTTTAGTCATTGCTAAAGTCATCTTTACAGATCACACACAATTTAAATTTTGGGTTTTTTATATGTATATCATCCAAAAACAACTACTTATTTTTATACCACTCTAAAGAACCTTTTTTTTTGTATTATTGAAATATGTACAAATTATGCATATTTATCATTTTTTTATTTTGCATGTTTTACCTTACCAAATACAACATTTATAATAAAAAAAAAATAGTTTTAACATGAAAATGATAAATTTCATCTAAAATCCAAACATAAAAAATTCAGCATACAAACAATTTATTATTTAAGACATAGTATTTAGTAATACTTACTTTAGTAGAAATGAAATAAAAATATTTTGAGAATAATTAATCATATATATTACAAATGAAATTTTTTTTAAAAAAACCTAGATATTGATTGGAAGAAAAATGAAAGAAGATATAAGGTTAAATAGCTCATGGTTGATTTGGAAAGAACAAAAAATTAATTAGGTTATGATGTTTAATTATTTACATTATGACAAATATTATGTTGATATTATTTCTATTATTTTTACTCTTTGGTGAAGAATTAACTATGGTTAAGTTTTATTTTGATTAAAAAGAATGAAAAGAGGCATATTTTTTCATTAAGAAGATTGTAATGGTATAAAAATAAATATGTTATTTGTAATGATATAAATAAATAATATATTTGTTGATGGTATCTATGCAAAAAAGCCTTAAATTTTTATGAGATATATATTTATCTAATAGAATGCATAGTCGAATGTATTGAATGCATATAGTTTTACGTTTTCATATAAATACATACTAACATGGTATAGTACATATTGTGTTAAATGATTTTAAGTAACATATTGTCTCCAAGAATTAGTAAGAAGTATTTTGAGTGTAACATATTGTGTTTGATTTTACTTTTCGATCACTTTACGCACGCATTTTGTTTTTATAAAAAAAACATCGTTCAATGATAAACTATATATTTTTGAAATAAAAATAAAATACATTTTCGCTTAAATTAAGGAAAAAATGCATACAACCCCCATAAAAATAAGGGATATTCAGATCAACCCGTCGAATATCTAAATATCCATATAACTCCTTCACTTTTACCATGGTTTAGGGGCAGAGTCAAGGAGGGGCGGGCTGGGGCCCGCGGGCCCGCCGTCCCCCCAGGCTAAAATCATGGGTGAAAGTGATATTTAGCCGTGAAATATTTCTTTGATAAAAGTTATAAATTCACTGGTGAATAGTGTTATCAAGGAAATAATTTCACAGCAAACAATTCCCCTACTAAAACATATTCCTTGGTAAAATATTTCCTTAGGTAAAAATTTCGTATTAATTATGCAATGTAAGTATATATTACCTAGCAAAAGTTTTCCTTGGGAAAGACTATTTTGAAAATTGAATTATTATTATTATTTTTAAGGAGTAATGAAATGAATTGAAATATTGTGTGAGTATTGGGGTTGAAAATTGTTATATTCAGCCTAGTTCGTAATCTTATTCGCATCTCATACAATTTTTTATATATGCTTAACTAATTAAGTATCTTTCCTCATAAAAATTAAATATATGCTTATATAAATTAATTGAATGCATATATTTTTATTATATTTTATGTATAAAAGATATACCGAGATAGTGTAATATATATTGTGTTATATGTTTTATATAATGCATTAGTTACATAACTACAAATGGGTTGCATTTTTTTGAAATTCATAAAAAATTTGGTTTAAGGGACGGTGGTTCAAAAACCATGGCTATTTATTTGTTAATGATTTTTTTATTTTTTATTTTTTTCATGATCGTTAATTTGAATATCTCGGGCTTTTTTGGAAGTTGATTTTTTAAATATATGCTTTAAGAGTATCATAGTGTTGTGATCAATTATTTTTTCATATTTTTTTTTAAAAAAATTTCAAGCTTATTATTTTTAAAATTTTGTGTGAATGTAAATAATGAGATTGCAAGTTTTTTTTAAATAAAATTTTCAGATTTTCTAAATGTGAAAAAGGTAGTAAACATAATTTTTTATCTAAATTGTTCATTACTTCAATGACTCGGTCATTATTCGTCAATTTTAATTATCTTAAATTACCATATAATTATGTTGTTTTATAAATACATTTTTTCTTATTCTAAGTATATTGGTCTCACAGCCCCCCCCCCCCCTTATTTTAATTCCTGACTACCTCTGTCGTGGTTAAATAATTAACCCCCTCAGTAAAATATTCGTTAAATGGTAAAGAATATTCCCATAATATTTCATCCAAAGAACAGAACCTGAAAATGTATATCCAAATAAACCCTTCACTTTTCTAAAAAAATAAAAAAGGATAATAAAAAAAACAAAATGCCACTGTCTAATATTAATGATAAAGTACATAATTTTTATGTTTTTCATGATGATAAAGTACATACAAGTGTTGATACACTCAGTTCATTTTACAGCTTAGGTTATAGCCCCATACATTATAATAACGCAGTATATACCGCATTATCATTCCATCACAGTGTGTGACGTAAAAAAAAATTTTAATTTTTTTAAAGTAAAAATAATATATTATTGTATCTTAATATATACTTTATTTCGTATAACAACATATATACTTTTAGAGAGCTTTTGGTAACAATGTTTGAAGGTGATTCTACTTTTTAATTAAGCAGAAAACTCAAATGTGCTACTAAATGCGTTTTAAGAAATAGATTAACATACTTAATTAAAAGTTACTTACATTTTTTAGTGTAAAAATATTATTTTTTAAAATAGAACAGAAAATGCATTTTTTAAGAATCAAAGTATATTTAAACCATTTTATTCAAAATCTTATTGTTCAAACGTGTTTTAATATTTTCAAGTACATATGACCCGTTTGGATGAGGAAATAAAGGGTGGAATATGAGGATAAAGAGGAAGAGAAGTAAAAAAACTGTTTGGGTGGGTGGTATAAAGAGGTATAGCTATGCAAAATTAAATGAGAATAAACTAATATTTGCATTTCAAGTCCCTCTTATGAAATTGTGTTATTCCTTCACTGGTATAAGGGGATCCACCTATTAAATCACTTGTTATACATTAATGTGACTCACATGTCAAATCAAATTTTTATACATTATTTACATTTTGTTATTCATCAATCAAATACTCTAATTTTTATTATTACGTTTCTTAACGAGAATAACTAAAAACAGAACAAAAAGAAAATCGCTTAATCCATCGATAAAATCAACATTCCGATAATAAATATACCCAATATAGCTTATATACCCATCTAATCCCGTACTCTGCAATGATATAATGACCAAATTGCCCATGTCTGGGACAACATATTTACGGTCCATTGCCCCCACATCATCTCATCTCATCTGAGAGAGAGAGAGATATTTCGCTGCTGCTCAAGGAGGGAGCTTTAATGGCGAATCTGAGGTGGTTGGAGGCGGCTCTTCCGCTGGGAATCATAGCCGGGATGCTGTGCGTCATGGGCAATGGCCAGTACTTCATCCACAAAGCCGTCCGTGGCAGGGTCTGTCGTTCTTCTTCAGTTCTTGTTTTTTTATTTGAAAATGAGGCCTTTTTTTGGGTTCAATCGATGACTGAATGTTTTTGGGGTCCTATTGTGTTCGTTTTGGATCAGCCGAAGCACATTGGGAACGACGGATGGGACGTGGCGATGGAGAGGAGGGACAAGAAGATCGTGGAGAGCTGCAACGCCTCGTGAAAACTAAGGTTGGATTTGGACTTCTGGGTTTACTTTCTTTTCTGAATTCGTGTCTTTCTTTGGGTTTCGATTTTGGTGTTTTATGTGTTTTTTTTTCCATGTTAGGGTTTTGATTGGTGTTTGGTGATGAAAGTGTTGGAACTGTTGGTTGCAATTTGGGTCTTTGATTGACATTGATGTTTTGGAATTGTTACCCTCCATACTTGTTTTCCCTCACATAGTTGAAAGGGTGTCATTCGGTAGTCAGTACAAAAGTGTACATCATAAATCTTACGAGATAAGTATGATAAAATATGAAGATGCGATGCATTATGATCATCGGTACGAGAAATGCAGGCAATTTTTTAATGTTGGGTGTGAAGGTGGCATTGTGTCAATGACAATCAGGGTTAGTTTGTTAAATTCTGAACAATGTGATACATAGTGACAATTCTTGTACTGCAGATAATTGGGAAGTGTTATGTTTGGTATGATATGCGTGCATTCATAAATCATATGGGATAAGTTCGGTAAAATACAGAGTTAACTGAACTTATTTTAAGATATTCTCTGTTGAGATATACATGCAAAAAATCATTTGTTGGGTGTGAATGCAACACCGTCGATTCACATTTACTTTTTAAATTGTGAAATATATGATAAATCATTCAAACTAAATAAATATATAGTTTCTGAATGTACATAATGCATAGTTCGAAGAACAAAAGTACATACAGCCGTTAAGCATGGGAGGTAGCCAATCGGAGTACTTTTCCAACATCTGGAAAAGTTCAAAGTAATTTTGTTCATACGATGTGATAAACTATCCAAACTAAATGGATACCCAATTTATGATGATGCTAAATGTACAAATTGATGAACAATAAGTATGTTCGGCCAATAGTCACAAAAATGAATACTTTAAGTATGGTTATGTGGAATGGAAGTGGGGGAGTAGATCAGTGTCTGATAATTGCCAGATTCAGAATCAATTTTTGATCTATACTGCTTGGTTTGGTGAAGAACATATACTTACTTGGCTAAAAGTTTCATTATGTGATATTTTGATACCTTAGTTGAGATGTGAAATAAAAAAATTATATGACACATTGGTGATCTCGCTTGAAATGTGAGATTGATAGGCTGAAAGAGGTTTACAAAGTATTGATACACATGTTCTTTCCAAATACATGAATTAATTACAATACTTATCGATGCTCATTGAAGTCCATTGATGAGATGGCATTGTATTTTTCCCAGTGTGACCAATTAGGAATTCACTTTGAGGATGAATGGGGCCAAATCTAGGTGGGCGATTTATATAGAGATTTGGTGGGTGAATTACGGAGGAGTTTTTCTTTTCAAAGTGTTCTTTGGTTGTTGGTTATGTTGGTCAACTGTTTTTACAACTGTTTTTGATGATCATGGAATAGCTTTTCTGTAATTATCTGCAATAAATTATTACATGTCATATGTGTGAGAGTGGTAATACAAAATTTAGTGCACAATGTTATCAATAATCACATGAATGGAAGGTTATCTGTACTATAGAAAATTGCTAGTTCTGCTGGAGAGCTTGTGGAGTGCATGGCTTGGATGCTTAATGTAAATAATTACATGTCTTATATTTCTCAACAGAAGTAAGAAATTGCTGACAATAAGCTTGTTACAGTCTTACAGATTAGGAACAAGTGCACATTTTTAAAATGCGAGTTTCTCATTTACTTTTCCCTAGAATAGGATTAGCATTCGATGATGTGTTATAAAATGTGATTCATTCAGATCATATATTGTGGGCACTGGGCTCTGATGGTACATTCAAGAGTGTTTGCCCTATTGGTGGTTTGGTATTTGGATCTCTAAGGTTTCAGATCTAGTCGATACTGGATCCATCAGGAATGTCAATCCTGAAAAAAGCGGGATACTGGACACATAACAAGCCAAACATGTGAGACATTCTTGGAGAGTTGGAGGGGAGATAGTTCATGAATTGTTCAATTCCTATTCATATCATGGATTGTTTAGTTTGATTCATGAATTGTTCGGTTCAATTTACAAGCTTACATGAAATGAACTGAGTTCAATAAAAGACTCCTTTCATTTTAATGCAAAATTTGTTTAGTTCAATTTAATGCTACAGAAAGGTTCATTTCCTTGTCATCTTGATTAGATCGTTTCAGGTTTTGTTCAGTTTGATTTATGAGGTGCACAGTTTGATTTATGAACTGTTTAGTTCAATGCAAAACTTGGTGAATGATTGCATGGATAGTTCATAATCCGGTCATGTGATTTTGTGGTTTAAGCTTCAAAACACCGCTGAAAAAGCCTAGGTTGGTTGTCTTGGAACTGATTGGATCCATTGATGAAATTTCGCACATATTTGATATTCAGATCAAGACAATGTCTGAGAATTTGGGATGGTGTGGTTTGGTTTATAAAGTGAAATCTTTACTTCCAATTTACATTCAGTCTCTAGGATAGGCAAAATGGAAATATCAATTGCAAAAATGGAAATCATGTCTTTCTTATGGCAGAGCAATGCATTCCAAACGTAAAATAGTTTCCCCTGTTGGTTGTTTCATATTTTATTTATTATCTTGGGCGCAATGTAGTCCATTTACAATTTATTTTTTTCATATATATATTTTATTATATGAAGTCTGATCTTTTCAGAATGGAATGCGTTTGATTCATTAGATATTTTATAGGATGAAATACATATACCTAATTATATTGCTTTAAAATAAACGCCAATAGACTATGATCATGACTTCTCAAACTTTATCCTTTTATTTGGCAGTGTTTCAAAACTAGTTTGAGTAATTTTTGGAGATTATGTTTTTGTACAAAGCATATTTAATCTAAACTCGTTTACAAATGTGTGTAGCAGTTCCAGCTTTTGAAGAAAGCCAAAATAAAAAATTATTATGAAAAATAACTTTTCAAGATTCTAACAAAAGTATGCTTATGTCGATATATATACATCTCTTCTCGTGAACCCTAGACCATGTCTTTGTTGGTTCGTTTCTTTTCTGCTCTTGCTTTTATACTTTGGCGTTCTATTCTCATCGATGTATTCGGGGAGGATACCTACCATAATTTTTTTTAAATTATGCTTATGAAATGCTGTTTTCAATAGTTGTTTTACGTGAAAAGCTTTTCTATAAGCTTTTTCTCAAAATGTTACCTCAAAAAAGATATATGCTTATGAAATGGAACAGGGAGGAGCTACAACCCACAAATAAAAGAAGCTAATGTTTTTTCCCTGCTTGTCTGTTTTATTGTATTGAGGGTTACGTAATATGGTCTCTGAAGCTCTCTTAAAACTTTGTTTGGGTCTATAAGCAAATCGTGGTGCATGTTTTATTTATTTGATTATCTAGTCCTCTTATCCCCAATTCAAATTATGTAACATTTTCTATCAATCTCAAAGGAGACAGTCTCCTATCATTGTATTACCAAAAAAAAAAAAATCCTCTTTAAAATATGAGTCCAATCCTCTAATCAGGATCGATAAAAAGAAAAAAGGGCGCTGATACAATTAATCCATTTTACAGTGTATTTGTAGCTGTCATTTTGTTGACATAATCTATGAAATCATCATCTCATTATATATCAATCATAAAAAAAACATAAAGCCCATGTTTGGTTTGATAATTAAATTATTCTGATGTTTATGATTATTCTAGTATAAATAAGAATAAAGTGGTTTTGTGTTTGGTTGTGTTTTGAATTATTCATTGGAAAACGTAAGAATAAATTATTTTTTATTTGGGTAAAATGTATAACGTGTGAATAAGGATTTATAAAAGGTGAAAATATAATGATAGTTGATTTGACATGTGATTTATTAGAAATGATGGCAATTGATTTGATAGTGGGTCCACATATTCTTTGAGTAAAATAACTAGAATAACTTTAATTCCAGGGAATGGTTAGAATCTTTATAACATTTTATACTAGTTTATTCTGGCATACCTATACCATGTTATACCACTCATCCAAAAACATTTTTTTACTTTATCCTTATTTATTCACATATATACTTATTTTATTCCCAACCAAAGGGGCAAAAAGATTTGCAATCAATGAATATAAGTATATATTTTTTATTTATGGGTGTTTTTTTACATGTATTTCATCAAAAAATATTATATTTATTTTTATATCATTTTAAATAACATATTTATTTTTATACTATTAAAATATATGAAAATCATGCATTTAAAGATCTAGATCTTGATTGGAAAAAAATGGAAAAAGAGTTAAGGTTGAATGGCTCACATTTTATTTGAAAAGAAAAAAGATTAATTGGATTATTATGTTTAATCATTAACATTTACATTAAGGTTATATTTGTCATTTTTATTTTTTATTTAAGAACTAATTATAGTAAAGTTTTATTTTGATAGAAAAATAAATAAAAAAGGAATAAATTTTTTCATTTAAAAAAATTCTAATGGTATAAAAATAAATATATGATTTGTGATGGCATAAAATAAATATCATATTTTTTAATAATATACATGCAAAAAATACCTTTTATTTATATGTAGTTCATTAATTATATATGTACCTAAAACAAATGTGCCAAACACCGTGTGCGAGAGTGTGAAAGGATGCCAATGTTGTGCTATAGTCCATTCTATAGAGATGCTAATGTTGTGTTATGGTCCATTTTTATAGTTCCACTTGTAATAGTGATCATGTCGCTCATGCAATGTATACTCCATAGTAAAAAGATGCCAATGTTGTGCTATAGTCCATTTTATAGAGATGCTAATGTTGTGCTATAGTCCGTTTTATAGTTTCACTTCATGTCACTCATCCAGTATATGCAATCATGTAATACATCATTATATACACTATTATATCGACATATTTTTATATTAAATTCATCCCGTGTGGGAAGAGTGTAAAAGGGACAGCCTACCATTTTTTTATCTGGCCGTCCCGCTCTCAGCATTCACTTTTTTTTAATTTTCTTGCATGCGTAGTACTTAATGGAATATTTTTGATCTCCACGCATGAATCATGTAATAATTTTTTTTTTTTTATCATAAGCGAATGTATATAACTAATTCCAGCATGTATTCATTCAAATATATATGTACTTCATTACATCAAAAATAAATATTAAAAAAAAACATGAGGAGACCAGAACTATCCAAAAAGATACCGCCATGACACAGACCAGAAATCACAGCGCACACATCCCTTTTTTGTTTTTTACACTTTCTGAGTTGACAACACGTGACAGAGTTTTTTTTTTTCAGGGACACAGTCACACAACACGTTATATGATATACAACATTTGTGTCTTTGTGTCTTTTACAGCGAAGATTACAGAAGAAAAGCAGTCCATGCATAGTTGTCTTTCATCTCATCTCACACACACACACACAGACTTCTATTTATAACCCCATCTAAAACATAACATTGTCTCGTTTTATCACCATATCAACACTAATCACTGATTACTGATTTTATTTGTTCCCCAACAAACCACCTCTATAAATGTCATATTGAATACCAAAAATCAAAAGACCCACATTGAATTCTTTCTTTAATCAGATCATCATCACCTTAGAACAATTGATAAAGATCTAGTTGGGAGACAGATCACACATGGGTCCTGAACATGAATGAGACTTTACAGTGTCCCCCCCATGTTTGCTACCAAACCAAGGCAAGTAAGTAAATCAGTTTTAACAATGCAGGCTATACAGCTAAAGACAGTCAGTCAAAGAACTTCATGCGAGGTCAGATCAACAAACATTGGTGAAGATGATCTACTACTTGAATTGGAGGTCAAAAGGAGAGAGATGAAGCCAATGCGTACCAGTAAAAAATTGGGAATGAATCAACAACTTTATTGGCATCCTCCACAACCTAGGCCACGTGAATCCATAGTAAAAATACACTCCTGTTGAATGAAACATGTAATGCCTTCTACCCTGTAAATGAGATCAATAGATAATTCACAATTGCACATAAACACCGCAAAAAAAGAGAGAAACCCATAGCAAGAACAAAGAACTGATCCTCCTTCCACCCTCTCCAAAAGAATGCGTGATCAAAGTGAGCAGCGATTCGATCCAGGGTGCGAAAACGGAGATGACCCATCTTCCGAAACAGACCGATATCGCCCGAATCCCAATCACGGAAATGAATCGAAACTGCCTCTACAAATCGGCTCTGTACAAGTAGATAGAGACCGGCGTGAAACGTTGGATTACGTGGTCGAAGTTTCACGGAATTGGAACTAGTCCTCCGGCGGCTCCGGCAGGGTCCGCTGGCTCGCACCAGCCAACGGCATTGGGGATCCGCCGATCGTCCGCCTCCCAAGAGGCTCTCCTTGCTCTGATCGATCCGCCATCGTCGTCAACTCCTTCTTCTCGTGATGCCTCCACATCCAGGCAATGAAGGAACCCAACAAAACCAGGAAAAGAAAGGAACCCACAACAATGCCCACTATCTTCCACACCTTCTTCGAACTGCTCTTCTTCTCCGATGGGCCAAACCCAGGGGTCGGTGGTCTCTCACTCGGGGCGGGAGCGAGAGGTGCAGTGGAATTCACCACGATCGAAAAATGCCCTTGTTGGGTCGTCGAACAAGAATTAAACTCTCCTGATTCCAAGTCTTTTAACTCTGGAAGACCCTCCAAATTGAACCAGACGCATCGCGGGGTCGACCCATCAATTGGAGACTTCACATTCTGGAAATGTATCAAGATGGGCTTCCTCGAAGTGACGAAACTCAGCTCGGACAGGTTCGTCGCGCTCAGATTCCGAGCATCGTATGCAAGAAGACCCAGAACAGGAGACAGAAAGGTATAACCAGGTAAACCATAATAAAAGGAAGACCAGTTACCCAGGTTTTGATACACCAATGCGAGCCTCTCCACCCAAGGCGTCTCGATCACCCCTTTGGGGATCTCGAACTCCTTCAACCGAGCAACCCCTCTCAATCTCAAGCTCCCGCTGCGGAACCTTATCACGGATAACGTAATTCCGGTGATGTTTGGGGGGACGGATGCGTCGTACGGGACAGCGGTCCGGGGGCGGACGAAGGCGCGGTAGGCGTAGTCTTGGAGGAGGGCGTCAAGCGATCGCGCGGCGGAGATCGAGAATGCCGGGGCGGCGGCGGGGGCGATGGACGGCGGAGATTGCGCGTACGCCGAGAGGACCCACAGGAACGCGAGGAGGACGAGAGAGCGGCGAATTGAGTCCATCCGTCGAGGATTTCTTGAGAGGAATCTAAACAGAGAAGACGAAATCAGGGTCTAGAGACAAACAAAAAAGCGATCGTTTCGTGTATTCTTAGTCGATCGGCTACAGATCTCGCTATGAAGCCGAAATCAAAGGAAAGATCACCTGATTGTGAAGCGAATCCGAAACCCTAAAACACTGTGGAGTCTCCGACCATTGATGCCAATGCAGCACCTTCGCAGTCTCCCGATCAGCGAAAGAACGCGAAAAATCGCTCAAGAGACCATCATTTCATCTGCAGAAATCAAAATCGCGTCCGAGACCGAAGAATCAGAGCATCCCGAAGCGACATCCGAGGGAGTCGGAATCTCCACCGTCCGATTCAAGAGCGAACCGAATCTCGACCGTCGAATCCGCTCCGAATCGATCGACGGACGAAACCCTAGAAATCGATGTGTGAGAGAGATTGGGGAGATCACGAGCAGCTAGAGCAGATAAAACACTGATAAACCTCTATATATCTTGACTGACTGTATTTTTCGTTTGTGGACGATAGTACCTCAATAAATCTCGGATATGACGAGAGTGTCCTCACCTTTTTTTTTGGATCTTTCCTCGCTTTAAACAGCTTTTGTTACGGACCGTTGCGGGTGAAAAAAATTATTCGTACTTGGAGGGTAATTTCGGAATTCAAATATTCTCTCCCTCTATGTGATTCGTCTGTCTCGTAATAATAAATGGCTTGTGTTCGTACGAGTCATTTTATTGACCAGAGAGAATTGATGGTAGCGTCGTTTTTGGGTTTCTTTGTGGGCCTGGGTTTCGGAGCTGTCGTTCTGGCCCATTAAGGACCCAGAGGAAGAATGATATCGTCACGGGCAAAGCTATTCCCACCACCCTGTTTATTTTATCTTATTTTATCCGTAACTCAGTATTTTCAAAAAATAATAATTATAATAATTTTTATTTTTATATTAAGTTCATTGGTCCCATTACCTAATTCGAAAGAACCTAATTGAAGCATTTTACACCGAGGTGACTAAAGGCTTTTAATCTATATAAGTAAGTGTCGACATAAACGTATCGAATGAGTAATATATAGAATTAGACAAGAACTTATTGAACAATTTAGAACAACAGCCACCTTCTGAAATATGATCAATCACATGTGCATTCATTTAAATCCTTATAAATAATAAAAATATCATTTAAGTCATTCTGAAAATCATTCATTTATATAAGTATTTAAGTATAAGGAACAAAAATTTCAAACAAACAGTTCTTAAATCAAATAAACAGTAAGCATTCTATATATATTTTAAAATGTTAAATGCATAGCAAAACAATGTGTTTATTTGATTTAAATGACTGTTTGTTTTACATTTTTGTAATATTGGATTTAGGGTAAAATATGTAGGGAGGTGAGAATAGCTGTTATCGTATCATCACGCCTATGTTCTTATATGGGTCTACCCGAGTTGGGTCCACCGAAATCGGGGTGAGGTTCTTTAATCTGAGCCGTCGAATCAATAGAGGTCAGGCGGTGGATCAATCAGAACCACAGAAATGCATGACTGACCATGAAGTGAAAGTCAACCCTCATCATCCGATCACAAAACGTCTTCATCAGACGGTCTGCCTGAGAAGGCTCTAAAAAAAATTAAAAATTAAGTGGTGTTGTATTTATTGCTGCTTTGACAAATGAATTTATATAATTCATTGTAGAATATATTTTAAGATTTTGTTATTATCCTTCATTTAGTATTTGTATTTTTAGAAATCGTTATTAAATAATTGATTCCCATTCAATGTCATTATACTAGCAAAAGTAAGTGGTTTAATAATTTTATTAATACAAAACTCTCTCTCTTGGGAATTTATAGAATGACATTTATTTTGCTTGAATTTGTGATATTTTTTTATATTATAACATATACTAAAAATACATACATGTCCTTTTTTGTGATATTGTTCAGAGTTTTTTTTTTTTTGGATTTTTTTTTAAATTTTTTAAAAAAGGGATCATGCACAATACATTTTAGTTATATAATATGTATATATATGAAATAAAATAAAACATTTTTTTTCTTACAATGTGGAAATATATCATTTTATTTTGCGTTGTGCATACAATTTTTTAGTCGTTCTGAAATATTAAATTACTTTTATTTGTTGTTGTGACATGGTAAACAATTATTTAATAGCGATTCTAAAAGTGATAATAATGAATGAGGTTAGCAACCTTATAGTTTAATTTATATGAATGTATACTATGTATTATACGAAGCATAAACCATTAAAAAAATCAAAAGATGTGAGAAATGTAAGTGGATATGTATAGATCTGTCCTTAATTTTTTCATAAATAAAAAATACAATGCTTTTAAGATCTACATTGCATAATAAATCTATCCATCCATCCATCTATCTATCTATATATTAATTGGAAGTATTTAAGTTTTTAATTTTGTTTCTTAATAACATTTTCATTTCCAATTTTTTATTAATTTTTATTATATTTTTTTTAATTAAGGATAAAAATGATAAAAATGTTAATATATTTAAATGATAATATAAAATATTCATCAAATCTATCTTACTAAATTTCACAAATTTTTAATTTTCAAAATAAATTTATATACATATATGGTTTTCAATCTAATATATTGCTCCAAATATCATATTTTATATATAAGATTACAAATTAATATTATTAACAAACTATGTAAAAATTAGTTTGGTGAAATATTATTAATAAACTAATTATTTGAAACTGAAAACTTTTGAAAATATTTTTTTAGATTTATATGACGTTCAGTTATTTAGTTGGTTATTTGAATAGTAGAGAGTCACAATACGCATGACATCAATTTTTTTTCATTTCTGATCCTATTTAAATCTTTTTTGAGAGTTTTAATTTTAAGTCCCTGTAAACTATATGATTTAGTGATCGATCCTTCATTATTTCATATTTAGGTTTTAGTCCCTACATTTAAATAATATGTTCCTTTTTAATTCCTGGGATGAACTATTCCTAAATTATTTAGTTTACTTTTTTGTCCATGGAAGGGATCTCTTCCTAAATTATTATTTAAATGTAGGGATTAAAACCTAAATATAAAGAAGTGAGGGATCGATCGCTAAATTAAATAGTTTACAGGGATTTAAAACTAAAAATCCCATCTTTTTATGTGTTTGTTAAGATAAAGATTGGGCAATAGAATATTATATAATTTTATTTTTTCATGTTGAATTGCCTATATCTGTTTGTTGGTTATGTTAAATCATATTAAATATTTAAAATATTAATAAATCTATACAAAGATTAAAATATTCTCAACTTCATCATTTTTTAGATTATATATTGACATATTTAAAGGAAAATAGAGGTGGGTTTTTAAGTTATTTTACAATTGTCAACTAATCAACTAATAATTGTCAAAAACATAAAAAAATATGAAAATATAGAAAACATCTCAACAATTTTTTATATTTTTTAATCTTTATATGATACCATAACAAACTATTTTGATCACAATTTTTTATGTATTTTAATCTTTATATGATACCATAAAAAACTATTTTGATCAAATTATAATTGATTTTTAATTTATAGGTCAAAAACTGATAGTGACATGATTAATTTGTTTTGAACTTTTATATCGTGGAGGTTTAGAGGACCGGAAGCAATACCTAACCAATATATAAACATTGAATTAATTGAATAATTAATATGATGATAGAGAATCTTTTAAAGGAGATAATGAAAGGCTTCAACTTGAACGATCAAATGAACTTTATATAAGCGTGTGAAATACGTTTCGAATATAAAATTTGGGGAAAAAAATCCAAATAATCCCTGGTAAATTGCCTGAAATCATATAATCCTCTTACTTTTTCTAAAGTCCACATAACCCCCTTAACACAACTATGTTAATCCAAATAATCTCATGGATTAAACTTCTATTGAAAGATAAAGATTATCATATGAATATTTCATTTAGTTAACTCAAAATAAAAACGTTGTACACAAAAAATCACATGTAATTTGTTAAAAATGCAAAAATAACTTTTGTGATTGACATTTTTATCCTTTTAGTTATATTACAAAACTCTATTCGAAAAGGTAAAATCATTATTTATAAATGATGTTTTGCATGTTTAATATATATAGAAGAGTCGTGGTGTATTATGTTTTCAGCTAGAGTTATTTAGACATAATATTTATATAATAATCTTAATATGTAAAATAATTGTATTCAGAATACTATTTAAATTTACATAAATGTTTTGAAACGGTTATATGAATTTTAGAAAAATCTAAGGGATTATATGGATTTTAGACAGTTTACAGTTTTCAGGGTGTATATGGATTTTTCCCTATAATTTATTGAAGCATTGAGATTTTTTAGACAGTTCACCGTCGTAGGATGTTCTCTTGTAAAAATTGATCCATCGAAATACACCGTTCAATCAATGTCTCCCATCACACTTTGTCATTTCGGTATATTGATTGTGCACCACTTGTGGCACTGTGCAGCGCAATGACAGTGCATATCAGTTTTTTAACTTGAAAAAAATATATTGATGTATCTCATTATATAATTCGTTTTATATAATAGCATACAAATATGATTTTTTTAAAATAAAAAATCGGTATGGATTACAATAGAAACTGGATGTATCATTTTCCAATTTATTTTGTTTAAAGTACGGAGAATGACATGCATGTTTATGGGCCATTTGGAATTTTTTATGGGCTTTTGTTTTTATAGAAAATTGAAAAAATCAGACGTTATTTTCAAATGGTTCTACAGGAACATGTTTCAATTCAAAAGTAATTTCAGTTTTTAGTATAAAAAATATATGATTTTTTAAATAAACAATGAAAGCAAGCTTCATGTAATTTTGAGTTGCATTAAGGGTGCGCTTCCAAACAAGT
This sequence comes from Acorus calamus, assembly GCA_030737845.1. Lineage (NCBI taxonomy): Eukaryota > Viridiplantae > Streptophyta > Magnoliopsida > Acorales > Acoraceae > Acorus > Acorus calamus. The sequence goes on along the minus strand of CM060877.1, from coordinate 502,573 downwards.
TTGAATTTTTTTTTTCTTTCACTAAAAGCCTTTTATTGAAAACAGATTTTTAAGTTGTTCACTTTTGTTAGTTTTTTTATATGTAGAAAGTTGTTGTCTGCTCATGTCAAAGGCTATGAATAATGCAAGCATTTAAAAATGAGTTTACTTAAGTATAATTTTTCACAAAAAAATAAATAAAATATAAAAAATTGATTGCACTTGTCTTCAAACACCACCTAAGTTAATTCATACACAATCATGCTTTTTAAATGGGTTTTCAAATGGCCTTGAGAACATAAAATGTTTTTCAGTATTTCCAAGTTTGAAGGGCATTTGGGTTATAAAAAAGTCTAATTTAGGTTTTATTAATTTTTCAAAAATTTATTCGAATATTATTTTTAGAGATTCCGCTAATTAAACGAAGTATTCTTAAAATGTTATTCTTGTATTGAATGTTGACCTGGTGATTAAAATCATTAATCTAGACAAAAGATAGAGATTTGAAGAGATTTACTGATTTTTCAGGAATTTTTTTCAATTTTCATTAGTTTTAAGGGAATTATGTCAATTTCCCCCCATACTGAATTATTAATTAAATATTTAAAACCACATTTTATATGAGTTTGAAATATTTTATATGAGTTGGAAATATCACATTTTTACTAGTCGTTGTCTCTATGATAATAGAGTTGAAAACGAGTCGATAAGATTCCCTGTCTACAAATCTAAATACATTTTAGTGTTTGGCATTTTAAACTCTCCTTTCAAACTAACTAATTCAACAAATGAAAAACCACCAAAACAGTAATTTTTTAAAAACTGTGTATTTAAAATGTGAGATTTGAAAAATCACATTCGGCCAAGCGATTAGGAAAGTCATATTTTATTAGTACGCACTGTCGTGCCCCATGGTCGTTATTGGTAACGGCTTCATCGATGTCACGTATCTACAAATATCTTGGGGCGGTTATTTCAACCCCACTAATTCCTCTAACCACCTTTTTTTTATTTTTTATCCTAACCCACCCCTCCCCCTCCCACCACCTCCCCCTCCTCCCTCCGCCACCTTCAAGACCCCCGCCTCGCCCGCGCCCACCGCCGCCCTCATCGGCGTCGGCGTCGGCGTCGGCGTCAGGCGTGATCGGGGTCTTGAAGGCGGCGGAGGGCGAGGTGGACGCGGGCGAGGCGGGGGTCTCGAAGGCGACGGGGGGAGGTGGGGGTGGTGATAAGGGGGAGGGGGTGGGTTAGGATCACAAAAAAAAAATTCAAAATAATGGGTGGGTGGAGGAGTTGGGGGTTGAAATAACCGCTCTTTTTTAATGGTAAAAAGCCAAATAACCCCCCACCCCTTGTTTCTTATAACCCCTTAAAAATATATATGTAAATCTAAATAACTTCACGAGTTAAACATCCGTTGACAGATGAAAAAACTCTATTTTGTTAATCCTGACTAAAAACACAGTATACGAAAAACCTATTACAATTTGTTAAAAATGAAATTCTTTTCTATGTATGAGGTTTTATCTCTTTGAATGGATTATAAAAATCTACCGAGAGGGCTAAAATCATTATTATAAATATATATATTTTTATATTTTTAACACATTGTAGTTGACTTTCTGTATAATATGTTTTTAAACAGGGTTAATCAAATAAAATATTCATAGAATAATCCTATCATATCAATGAAAATTTAAAAGGGTTGGTTACATGGGTTTTAGAAAAAGTCATAGTCATGTGGATTTAGATAGTTTACATGTGTTATTTTGAATTTTTTTAAAAAAAATTAAAAAAGCATTACATTACATATTGATATTTTCAACATTTATGCAGCTATCATTAAAGAAGAATTAAATATCTTGAACACCCATCATATAAAAAAACATAAATTCTTGAACCACCCTTAAAAATACATTAGCTCACGTCGCATGCATCTAAACCGCTCGATCGACAGTCCTTTCCATTATCTTGACCGTCTGATTCGATTTCTTTAAATCAGAACCACTCAATTCGTAGTCTCCCTTTGTGGACCCAAGTTGGCTCCACACAAAGGCCGGCCAAATTAAATCTTGACCATTGATTAATGAACGGTCATCATGAGATTTTTCCAGTGTAACCCCAATGAGACCTTTTAAAAATCAATCCCCACCGTCAAATCTCATTCAAAGAAAGAGAGTGGGTCCTACTTAGCTAGCTCGAAACAACAAATCCAGACCGTTCAAGATAATTATACGTGTAATTCCTGAGAGGGCACAGTATTTTCAACGTATAAAATACCGTATATGTGTAACAGTACGTCGTCTTCTGTAGAGCGAGAGACGATATAGAGAGAGAGAGAGGGGAAATGAAAAGGTCATAGACGACAACACGACATAGAAATCGAAGAACTTCAAATTGGTTTTCGATTTCTCGATTTTCTCGATCGATTTTGCGAGTCATTTTTGGGGAGGGGATTTGATTCGGATACCGGAAATTCGGAGGAGGAGGGGTGGCAACGGCGCAGGATCATCGGAGTTAGGGTTCATGCCGGAGACGGAGGCCTCCGCCGGCGGAGGCGGAGGGACGAGGAGGTACGGGATGCAGTTCTCGGCGTCTAACGTCATTCAGGCACCGCTGACGGCGCTGCTTGAGTACTCGGGGATCCTACGGTCCCGATCAAACCCCGCAGAGGAGGAGCGGCTGTTAGGCGGAGGGTCTGGCGGCGGACTGGCGGCGGCCTCTGATGGAGGTGGCGGCGGAGGGGAGGTGTCAATAAGGATCATCGGAGGGGGGGATCCGGTCGTGCAGGAGGATTCCGAGGCGGGAGATGTCGGGAGGGACGAGAGGGGGGAGAGCTTGACGGGGGAGGGGGTTTCGTCGGCGGCAGCGGCTTCTTCGTCCGGTCTGGCCGGAGGTTCTGCGGGGAGTGGAGGAGGGGTTGCGGGTGCGGCGGAGGGGGAGGGGGAAAATGGCGCGGGAGGGAACAACAGGGATTCTTCGTACCAGAGATACGATATACACCAGATCGCGAGGTGGATTGAGCAGATTCTGCCTTTCTTGCTTCTTCTTCTTGTCGTGTTTATTCGGCAACACTTTCAAGGTATTTTCTTTATCACGCTATGTTGATGCAGTTAGCCTTTTTGTGTTTTATGGAGAATCATCACTGATTGATTATCTTTATTATGTATGCAAAGTTTGACACTAATGTACATCAATTGTATAACCCACTGAATTAGAATGAACGAACACGAAATTTAAAATTCCAAGCAAGTGTACCTGGGAGAATGATATTGGATTTCCATCAAACATAATGACTAAATGATTCATTGTTCCCCCATCAGTACCAAATGAAAGCACGATGATGTAACTTTAGGTGTTTAATCTTGTTTAAGAAGAAGTTTCAAAATGCTTGAGCTTCAATAAAGTTTACATATAGCATTGGATAGGCAGTGGTATATTGTACGAAGAGACTCTGGCCCGTTTATTTATTTTTAATTTTTTTTCTCAATCTCAATGGCTAGAGACTATGTATTGGGTGCTATCTGGGCATCTGTTTCTTTTTGCACATTTCTTTGTCTAAAATATATGTTGTACAGCTGTCATTTCTTGATGGCCATTACTGGTTATACTTGCCAGCAATCATAAGGAGGAAAAGCCCTGCTTGATGACTCTTTTACTGTCCAATTCTCTCACTATATGAGACTATGTTGGTCTTGTGTATCAGAAACACACCCACAAGTTCCCAAAAGTAAAGTGCTTTGTATCAAATTGACCTGAAGTAAATTGAGATCACATTCATGTTCCAAGTGCTTGTCTTATTTCGCCTCCAAAGAATACTAGTTTGAAGATAAATTCATCCTCCCTCATAATGTTTTCTCACCCTTATCCAAAGTCCTTGTATTATGTCCTGGGATTCTTGTGATGGAATTTTTTTCAGCAAGCTACATCAAATATCATTCTCAAATTACTTCAAAGCTGAAAAATGTTTTTTTTCTTGAACCGAGGGAAAATGATAAGGAATGCCAATCATGACTGAGTTGATGGGGATCATTGTGGACCCCACACCTATGATATGCACAATCCTAGCAGTTTGATGTGGGTTTAGGAGTAATAGTGCCATTAGTTAAATAGGAAGTCTATATCCATTTTAGTTTCTAGGGTTATTTTTTTATCTATCTTAGTGGACGCATCGCTTTGCAAATGATGAGATTGATTTTGAAGAATTATAGTGGAATATCGATTTCTCTGATCGTCTTCTTCTCTCTTCACCCCTAACTATCTTGTATCATTATCATTTGGGTGACTTTGGTTTATTGGGTGACAGGATTCTTTGTCACAATATGGATTGCTGCGGTGATGTTTAAATCAAATGACATCTTACGGAGGCAAACAGCTCTGAAGGTTGGTTATATTCTCTGTTTGACATGTTAGATTAATATTCAAGTTATAGTTTATAACAGCATTGCCAAAAATATAGGACTTTAAGACTTAGGTTCTTGTGATTTTAACATTCAAATATATATTCTGTGACCAATAAGCTACAATTGATTGTTATCCTATGCAGGGGGAAAGGAAAATTCCAGTTCTCATCTGCATCACACTATTTTTTATGCTCCAAGTTGTGGGAGTCTACTGGTGGTACAGAAATGGCGATCTTTTATTCCCACTCATCATGGTTGCTCCAAGATCTATACCACCGTTTTGGCACGCCATTTTTATTATCATGGTGAACGGTATTATCTCGAGTCCTGTCTTTGCACTAGTATTGAAAATTTTTCCTTTGACCTGGTTGCAAACTTCTGGTATTATATTGATTTTGCTCATTTTTATACACAAACCCCAAACATTTGTTTTTCACTTTACACTTGAACATTAAATGATGGATTAACTTATGACCTGATGATGTCCGAGTGTTGTATATGCTTATCTCAAATAGATGTTTAATTTGCATTGTATTTCACATTTCATGTTGATTATTCATACTATACTTTTTTCATGTGTAATCATATGCCAGGAACACAACACATGTCCATCTGTGTGCTCGAATGGAATTGTTTCTTTTTTTTTTTAGATAGAGCCTTTTTACTTGGCCGTCATTGGCTTATGTATGTTATATTTGTGCCACTAGTATATGAGTATATCCATGTTTTTTATATTCTCAGTTGAAATTATCTTTTGAGTTTTGAATTCTGAAAAAAAAAAATTTTTCCCTTTTTTTTTACTGAAAAAAGGTAGGCATCCTACCTCAAATTTTTATTGAAGCGAATGCCGATTACAAAATACACTAACAAGATGAAAACATAGAACACGGCGCATGTGAAACGAGGTGATATTAAAAAAAATATTAATGTACATGGTTTTCCTAGTTTTTGCTTGGAACTTTTGAATTTTTTAATATAACAATCTTAAATTTATTGGAAGGTCAGATCAGTTTTGAGTAATGTAAGTTGCTGCTCACGCCACTTGGGACACTGAGTCAGAAATTTAATGAGGAATCTGCTAATGAATTTATGAGCTCCTTTGTCCTGCTCATTGAACTCACCCGATAAAGTTCCTGCATTTTTAACCCCCTTTCCTATATGTCTCTCAGGGTGTACATGTTTGCCGCCCTTTTTTCTTTTTAAGTTTTTTTTCTTTATTCTTGTTCTTTATGTTAGTACTTCCAATTTAATAAAATTAGTGACACTGCCCTTCATTTTAAAAAGGGTGTGCATGTTCTTGATTTTGAGAGTGTATGCTTTGTAGCTTGAAATGAACAGGGGTGCAGTAGCTACCAGATGCTTTAGTTCGATGTCTACTTTAAGGTTGATACCTACCTTTTTTTTTTCAATAAACAAAGTTCGACGTCTATATGACTTTAACCGAAAACTGATTTCGGGATTTTTAGGTTCATCTGTTGAGAGGGTCAAAATATGATCAGTGATAATAACTAATGTTTCAAAAGGCACTAGGCGGCCCCTAGGTGGTCAAGGGGCCTAACACTTAGGTGCTAGGTTTCCTAAGTGGGTGCTATGCAAATTAGAAGGGATGGTGTCAGCTGGCCAAAGTTTAGCTCAAAGGACGAAAGGAATGGGGAAGAGGTGGTTAGGCTGTCCGGATGGAGAAGGAGAAGGAGTTGATAGGGCCAGTTGACTGAATGAGGGGAAAGGAGAGATGGAGATGGTTAGTGAGAGGGTTGAAAAATTACAAGCATGTATGTATATATGCATTAAAGGATTGTATTGTTTATTAACACCAATGGCATGCTTTTCTAGGATATGTATGATAACAATTGTATTTTTAATGAGATGGATGGATGTGTATTGCAGTTGTGTATATATATATTTAATAATCCCCTGTCTGTCTAAATCTCTCTGTATTGATGATTTGAAGGGAACATGTATAAATTTGTCTTAGGTGCAACAACCTTGACATTTGAAATGTATCAAACTGAATTTGTCAATGGAATTTCATCATCTTTCAAGTTGATGTTTACTTGAGTTAAAATGACTCTGAAAGCACTTGCCAATGATTTCAATGTCTCCAAGAAGTTGAATTATGTCTCATTAATGTTCTGGAGCATCTATCTTCTTTTTCTTTACGCTCACATGCTGCTTGTGTTTTTAAAATGTTTGTTTATTATTCGTGCGTATACTTTTAAAATGTTTGCTTTTTATTTCATACTTGACACTAAGCAATTTATCTATCTCCCACAAAATAAATGAGAATATTGATCTGATTTTATATCCCTTGTTTTTGGAAACGAAGTTCCATTTAGAAAACTTACTGTTGTTGATTGTGTCACAGATACAATGGTGCGGCAGGCAGCAATGGCTTTCAAATGTGTAATACTGATGTATTACAAAAATAGCAGGGGTCGTAATTACCGGAAACAGGTAATGGGTACCATTTGCATATGTTCTATAATTAATAAAATTTACATTGCATAACTCATATCCTTAATGATTATCTTTCTGTTATCAGTGATATTACCTACCACTGGCACCAGGGCAATAGTTTTATTATTGGTGTCAATGTTGTCCACCAAGAATATAAAGAATTATTGTTGGTAGATGAGTGTAATCCCTAGTCTCCTGTGGAAAATCTATACCTGAACGATGAATTCACCTTGCAAATATGTACCAAGTGGATTGGATATCTCGTGAACATTCTTTTAGATTTTTTGAACAGAATCTCGCTGAGAAGTGGCATTGCATGTGAATATGTGACAATATAGTTATAGAATTATAAACAAATTGCAACCAATTTGTTATATTTGACATCCAAAGAAGTTGGCAATTAAAATCATCACTTCTTTCCCTGTACCATTGCTACTAAATATTGTTACATTGTCCTTTTTGTTAATCTTGTTATTTTGTTTTTGCCTGTAACAGTAGTTTCTTGTTCATTGTTAAAAAAAAAAACAGTTGAATATATGCTCAGTTATGTTTTTTTAATTCTCAGGGACAAATGTTAACTGTAGTTGAATATCTGTTGCTGCTGTACCGTGCTTTGTTACCCACGCCTGTTTGGTATCGCTTCTTCCTAAACAAGGAATATGGAAGCCTGTTCTCATCTCTGACCACAGGATTATATCTGACTTTCAAGCTGACATCAATTGTCGAGAAGGTGTGATTTCCCTGAGAATTTTTTTTTTAATGCGCATATTCCATTTGTTGTTGTACGATTGGCATGATAGAAAGATTTGCATGAATGAGAAATTAAAAAAAATACACTGTGAATTGAAGAAAAGGAATCTGCATGATCGCAACTCATCTTATGCCTGTGATTTTAGGTCCAATCATTTTTCGCAGCATTGAAGGCATTGAAACGTAAAGAGGTGCATTATGGTTCCTATGCAACTGTGGAACAGGTTAGTGGTTCATTTCTCAGTCAAATAATTTTTGTTTGTGACAAAATGTTATCTGTCCTTCAAGTTAAAAAAATATTCATGACACTTTCCAATATAGAAAAAAGAAGAAATTAGAGGGTTTTTTTTTTTGGACAAAAAATGTTGTCATTGGATAGACGGTAACTCTCCCACTACTGAATAGAATAGGGGACAATGTTAAGGAGACATCCTCACGTGCCTCACGTGCAGTCCCCACATGCTTTTATTTTTTTAAGGGATGTACTTTTATAAAAAAATATTCCCATGAATTTATATATGCCCCATACACAAATATTAAAAAAACCTCATGCTCTGTTCGAAAAACATACAATAGCGCCTAAAAAGGTTGATGAGCAGAGTCACCCTCTAACAAGAATGCTCAGTTGTATATGAAATCATTTACGCAGTATATAATTTACTAAAGAAAAACATAAAAACCTATGCATTCAATTCATTTAGGTATGTACTTCATTTTTTTTTGTTAAAGTAATTGTGTGCGGTCTGTAAAAGTGACTACAGGAATGACCAAGTATAATATTATTCATTCTCTCTTTACCCATGCTTTTTCATTGATGGTGAACCGTGAGGATGTCATCCAATAATATCGACCTACGATACATTTGCATTTGCTGATTTGATTTCATTCATCATTGGATTGACAACAGGTCCTCACAGCCGGTGATCTATGTGCCATTTGCCAGGAAAAGATGCATGCTCCGATCCTACTTCGCTGTAAACACATCTTCTGCGAAGACTGTGTTTCTGAATGGTGAGCTCTATTTTCCCTTCTCTTGGACCCTTTATTTCAAGAAAAAAAAGTTAGACACAGCCCTGTTTTCAGTACCGCTTGCAATCCAAACACGTCTTGAATTTTTTAAGAACAGTATATCTCATCTAATGAGATATATATTGTTACAAAATGATAAAGTATACTTTGAGAAATTGTATGGACCCCATTTATAGAAAATATGAAAAATTTCTACTTGTTTTAAACGCTCCAAGCGATTCTTAAACATCCATTTTGTTCAGGTTTAAGAGGGAGCGGACGTGCCCGCTATGTAGGGCATTGGTGAAGCCAGCGGACCTAAGATCCTTTGGAGATGGTTCGACGAGCCTCTTTTTCCAATTGTTTTAGGCTCTCTCTGCTGACCATCTCCGCCTCAAGAGCTCGATTCATGGCTGGCTCACGCGCCTGTTACGGATTTGAGGAGGGACTGGGTCTTCTGTTCATATTTCTGTAAGTCAAAATCCAGTTTTCTCCCCCTCGAGTGGAAGAGATTTTCAGATAACTAAAGGAGAGGGTCATGGTCTAATTTCACACCATTACAGTATATGATACAAATATATACCTGTTGCTGTTCAAAAAAAAAAAAAAAACTGTTCATACTTTTGTCAATCAATAATAGGAAAAAGTTGATGTGGCCCCTCGCAAACCTTTTGAAATTGTGATCCCTTTGCCTAATTACTAAGGCTTTCATTTGGATATGCGTTTAGCGTAAACGCCGAGAATTCTCTAACTCGGATCCCAACTCGTTTTTTGCTTGTGTCCCGTCCCCACCTCACCCGTCGGCTTTTGTGATGTAAATTTGTTAGCGTCTGAAAAGCTATGAAAATATGGTTCTTTGAAAAACTGAGCTTGGAACGTAAGATTATGAGAATCTTTATGTTCTAATTTCAGATCCAAACGCAATCTTATCAAAAAAATCCTATATGTAAAGTTGTAAAGTTTTTAATTTTGTCAATCTTCTATAAATAAAAACCAAAGATCTATTTAAAAAAATATAAAAATCCAAATAAAACCTTTTAATTAAGGTTTTAGATGTTACCCTTGTACTATGTCAAAAAGAAAACATACAACATTTATGAGGGATAGGAATGTAATATTTAATCTTCGGTCAATTGGTAAGTTCTGACCATGGTTTCGATAAAAAAAAAAAAAATTGTGATGGCAAGGGGATGGCAGAGTTTAGCGGGGTTATAAATTTCAAAATTTAAAGGTCGTAAATCTAACTTTGATAAATTATGTAGGAAAATTTTGCTTAGAATATCTAAAAATGAAAGCCAAAAAGTAGGATTTCAAACAAATGGAGGACTCGCACTCTTAACATTGTTATTGAAAAATATCAAAAATCAATGTTCTTTAGGTTGCGTTTGATTGCACGATTGTAAAACTGATTTTAGACGAAAACTAGATTTAAAACTGATTTTACAAGAAATCGTCTCTCCACGCTTCTGAAAAACTCTGATTTTTTACACTTTTACACAAAAATCTGTGCCTATAGCTTTTGACCCCAGCTTTTCTGTTTGAAAACAGATTGATTTAGAAAAGTAATTTCCTTTAAATCCAAAAGTCAAATCCAAAGCTATCCAAACTCTCGGTTCCAAACAATCCTTGCTATCCAATTTTTTTTTCCACTCCCCTGGAGAAACAAAAGCAGCTCATATGCAAAAGTAACAATAATTCCAAATCAGCTCGATTAATCGTTTATATCATTGCATTGATCAGTGCACAACACCGATGAGGCTTACAAATGCAAGGATTTTTTTTTTTAAGAATGAATATGATACAAGCATCAATCAAACAATTAAAAGCAAATTAAAAAACAACACAAAAAGAATCATATGATATAAAACTTCAAGGAGAGACATCTGGAGGCCGAGTTTCGGAGTTACAGCCTTCCATGGCCTCTGCCGCCGGGGTCTGAGGTGGCATGGCCTCGGCCAGGGCCAGTGGAATCTGCAGATGCATTGGAGGCTATGGGGGGGCGGGGGTCTCTTTCGCTGAGGCGGTCGTCGGGGGCTTCGGAAGGTGGTGGATCGGGGTGACCTCGGTGACCTCTTCGTGGCTCTCGTCCAGGTAGACCACGTCCTGCATTGTTAGCTGGTGGTACTCGACGATCTCCCTCAGGAATCGGTTCTCCCGGGCGTAGACTGAGTTCTCGTGCGCGAGTCGCGCCTTCTCCGCCAACAGCGTCTCAAGTTGGAGGCGTATCTGGTTCATATTCATGAATGGTGAGCTTGCTTATGCATCAGAATTACGCATGCGAACTCAGACGATCACTGAGTGTGTTGTTTACATGCTAAGGGAATAGGAGTTGAATTTACAGATCAAGATGTGATATGGTGTTCTACACTAATGTTACACTCGGACACTTCAAACCCCACATCACCTAACGTGGTACATGAAATATCTGATAGAGTATATACTATATAGTCTACTATGTTATTATGTACTCTATTATAAATATAAAAATGTATGCATTCATCTGACAAGTTAATACAAAAAAAAAAAAAATCAGTACGTGTGTCATCTGCTATAGTGATTGCAGGAATGACTACATGTAACATTTTCTGTTGTGATATATGAATATTGTAAAATACATTTGTATATGTAAGTTAACCATGCAGCATGATAACGTAGGGTAACCACAATTATTATTAGTATGAACATGCATGACTATAAACTTCCGATTTTCAAAGTGGTTGTGTAATGGATCGAAAACATTGAACCATGCCTGACATGATAATATGAAGAGAGAACTATGTAAAATAGAATGGCGCATACCAGGTCATCGTCTTCGGGACTATCTCCCTTTTCGTGGCTCTCACGGAGCATTTTGTTCTCCTCCTCAAGCTGAGCACATCTCTGCTTTGCAAAAGCCAGGTCTGCTTTAACAGTCTTCAATTCCCTGATAAGAAGTTTGGCTTTTGCAGCCATTGCATTTGCAACCTGTTCACATTTTGCAATTACAAATGTTTACGATGCAGAAAGTAGAGCAGATAAATTTCTAGGCTTCCAGCAATTTAGGAGTAATACAAAGATTGAAGGAAATCTCACTGAACCACATATAATTTGGGTGTCCAAATTTTTAAAGCTCTGGGTATAAGATACACAAGGAAGATCAACCTGTTCATATGCTCACATCATCTCTAACTTTCGAAATGGGAATTCAAGCTACAAGAAATATAGCAAATTAATCTCTTATCAATCGGAGTCCTACTTTATTTACTCATATTAGTTCATTTTTTTAGCATCAAAGCCTTTCGGAGGTTTTCCTGTTATTTCAAAAATTGAAATTTTATCATATAATTTGGTAATACACATTTTGCCACCTTACGTCGCGAGAAGCCTTCAACTGAGTCTCATAGTCAATTTGCATCTGAGAGATGATCCGTGAAGGATTTGATGTATCTGTGGAGGGATTTTGCGTATCAGAGGTTCCACTACCTTTTCGCCTTATATGCAGCTTGCGAGCATCTGATATGATGTCTGCAGTCCTGTTCTCTACTCTCGTCAAACCCTCCTGTTGAAAATGAATGGTGATGTCACTGCAGAATAATGAAAATTATAATGTAGCTTCGCCAGACTGTCATCATACCCGTTAAACCATAAAGTACAAAATATCGATAATGGTAAATAAAATGAAGAGATGGGATAATTTTATGAGATAATATGAAACCACATTCATATTAATCAAGTATGAAGCAAAGATATGAAGCGTGTTCAACTTTAAGAAGAGTAATAAAAACCTAAAATAGTCTCATGAAACTTATTTACTTAAGCAGCATATCAAAATCCATGCTAAAGTAAATTTATTTCCAACACAAAGAAGGAACCAATTCAAAAATTTCAAAAATTTCAAAACTTGCAGGTCCAACATTGGTGAAAAACATTGTGGCAGTAGCAGACATTGAAGAACAAAATTCAATTCACCAATGAGATGTATTATATGACAGGGTCAACCTGTATTTCCCAACAGTCAACAGCACAGATTATCTGGATTCATTAAAGTATACGAAAATACCAACGATGACAAGAAGAGCTTAACTATGGGAATTTATGATCATATGAATTTGTAAATAAGTCAATAATAAGGCAGTGATTTTCTTCTTCATCAAAAAAAAAGAAAAAAGAAGGCTGTATTAACAAGAAGATACACAAGAAAGAGTTTGGGGAAAAGCACCCCCAAATACCAGTCATGCAAAGCAAATACATGAAGAAATGCAAAAACTTACTTCTAGGGATTTTCCAATAGTGCCACCAATGTAATTAAGGGAAGATGTAATTGCGTCTAAACCTTTCTGTAATTTTGGGCTTTCCAACTTCCGATGACTGTCAGGTGATCGATATGACTGATGGTACTGCAAAACAATAAATGTAGATTCTAAAAAGAATACAAGATAATGCCGGATGAACATGAGGATGCACAGTAGCCAAATGGAAATAACAAAAAAAATATACCACGAATCAATTAAAACATGAGACACTCAAATCAAGCGGTGAAATATGTACAAATGAAGATTGTCCCAGCTTATAGATAACATTTCCAAAAGAAATCTACCCTTGAAAGGTGAGGAGGGGATGATTTTTCCAAAAAAAATTCACTGTGTATAATCAATTTTTATAGAGTCGAGTAGTCAACCAAAAGCTAATAACTGTTTTCCTAATTCCTGCATCATTTGTGAGCAATCAACTGTATGTGTGTTTCTTTTCCTTTTTTGCTGACATCCAGAAACTCAACTCGAGGAGTCACACCCTCACCTGACCACCAGAAGTATCAAGCATTTGGGGCCTTTTTCTATCATGTGCTTCAACTTGCTGAGATATATCATCTTCCTCAAGGATTGATTTTGCTTTTCTAGCCAAGACACCCCAAAATCCATATTTTGGCTCATCCAAATTTTTGATTGAGGTATTCTCATATGAAGTGGAATCCTGCATCCAATCACAAATAAAATATAAGAATATACCAAAGACCATTGCAAATTTGTTAAAGTAACAACAAAGCCTTTATCCCATAAGTTAGAAGTCGGGTACAAGAAAAAAAAAAATTTTTTTTTTTGCCATTCAACTCTATTATGGGTGCCTTTTGATAAATGATGAATACATTTTTTGAATATCAATAATATGAATCTCCAAGATGCATCATTAATTTTTAAAGCCATGAGAGAAAAGATGGTGGAATTTGTGAACACTAACAAAAATATCAAATAAAAAAACAGTTGCCCAGTTTCTAATAGCCAAATATTTTCTTTGTTAAAGATGAACATTAAAATTTCATATACAACACCCCAACTCCGCTCACTCAACAACAACGAGTTCGTAGTAAAAATCTGGGCACATAATAAAAAAATACGGTATTATTGCCTTAAAACAATGGCCAGGAGAACTATTTCTTCTCCTGAATAACGAGGAAGATGGTCAACCCATATGCGTCATAATCTGATGCATCAAAATCTAATTAGCCTATATAATCTGCATGGGTTCCATAAATAACTACAATCTCAATTCAGATGCACATAAGAATGAAAAAAAACTCTTCCACCTTCTGCCTGTCCTCCCCACTCCAATTTTATTGCGGATTGCCACCGAATTATGGCTAATACGTCAATCAACAATCCTCTGATACATAGATAAAATGGAAGTATAGACATAATGGTCGGCTTCAAATAATGTAGTGAACCTACACAACTTTAACATACAACAGACATACCGGGAATGCCAATACCGATCGAATTGAACCAAATGCCCGTTAAATATATTTGAAGGCACATCAGAATATTCTCCAATCAAAATAGAACAGAAAGCAAACAAATTCCTGAACACAGAGAGCATTTTTTTCCCATAAAATGCCCCAAAACATCCATTCCTGACCTAATAATGCAAACATCGATCATTCAAAGAGCATAGTTCAACAACTATAACCTCCAATTCACATCTTTTCACAAATCACAAGATGTCGGCCCCAACAAGCAATCGAATTGCCGAATCATACCAAAACAACAGAATGTCATCTCCTCCACATCAGTTCAAATAATGAAAGACGGAGACCTTCACCTGCCGAGAAGATTCGAATCTCTGGCGATTGAACTCTCTATGGGCAGACTCGCCGTAGGCGGAGGAGAGGGACGAGTCGCGGTGGGCGGAGGAAGCCCGGATGGCCTGGGCTGCGAGTGACGACGGCGATGACGACGAAAAATCGTCGGCCGACGGCGGCGCCGGCGATCGGGGAGATCGGAAGTCCTCGTAGGTCGTCGGAAACCTGGAAGTAGCTTGTCTTCTCCGATACGCCATCGATCGATCGATGTGGAGAGAGAGTGAGAAAGATCGGATTCGATCGGTGAATCGAAAACAAATAACAAACTTCGGTTTATATTGTGTTCTTATTTTGGGAGCTTATTTTTCGGGCTCTCTATTTTAGGAAGTGTTTATTGAAACCGACCCAACCCAACTTTTTAAGCTGGATTTGAGATGACGTTTTTGAATCCGAATTATAACCCAGACAACCTGAATCTATTTCCTGTGAGATTTGTATTGAAGGTTCAGATAACTCAAAAAGGGTGCGCCTATCCCTACCAAGGAGAATATAGAATAGTTAGGAAATAAGTGAGAATAAAATAGAATATGTATTTTTTTGTTATTTGAATGTAAGGAATATCTAGGGATAAACTGTGTATTAATATAAAGTGATATATGAATTCTAATCAATCGCTGAAATTAAAATTATTATAGGTTACTTCACTAAAAAAATATGTGAGTTCACTGTCAAATCGAATGTCATCACATTTAATAAATCACTTATCGAATCAACTATCATTATTATTTTTTTACCTTTCATAAATCTTCACACTTTATTCACATTTTACTCGAACAACAAAATATTTATTATTACGTTTTCTAACGAGAATAATTCAAAATATAATTAAATGCAAATCACTTTATCTTTATTATGTTCACTTATGCCAGAATAACTATTTACCCAAGAATAAGTCATATTCTGTATCAAAATGGAGAAAAATGATTCCCTTAACCCACAATTGAAAAAAAAATCCGGTGTTTAGCTGTTCCCACCGATTCAGGTCAATAGAACTTGATCGTCATTTTGGCCCTATTTAGTTCGTGTCAATCTGAAATAAAATTTGATTATATGTGAGATTACCAAAAAATTATAAATATAGGCCCCGTTTGGTTCGTGGTAATCTGAGATGGAATTTGATTCCATGTAACATTACCAGGAAAGTATATAAAATCCAGTGTTTGGTTGGTGGTAATCTTGATGGTAATTGTGGGCCCCAGTGGAATTAAAATCCATCCATGTGGGAAAATATGGTGGAATCACATTCCCACCATTTGTGGTGGTAATCTCAAATTCCACAGGGAATCTTAAATTAGATTACTATTATACCATTTACAAATTAATGAAATTACTATGTATATCATTTTTAAAATAAATAGCCTCTTTTTTTTCACCAACTATATAATGGGTTTATATAGTTATTTCGATTTTTTAACTAAAAAAGTTTGTTATGATTTTTATGTGATATGAAAAATCTAAACTGTGCATGTGTGATGGGTTTAGGTATTATTATAATTGATATAATATGTGATGTGTGATATGGGTTTAGGCCTAAAACAATGCCTCTGAATCCTAACTAATAAAATTGGTTATTTAGTTTTTAGAAGAGTTTATAATATTCAACTGATTTAAAAAAATTACTATTATTATATGTTTAATTACATAATTGGCTATTTTATTTATTTGCATTCATTAAATATTTATAAAAAATTTATTCTTTTTTTATTTTTGTGATATAGATAAAGAAATAAATTTTACAAGTATATATATAATAGTAAAGGTATTTTAGACATTTAAATCAAATTCCTTATCATTTTCCATGTATGAACCAAACACTTGAAAATGATTATTTGGAGAAATCCACTAGCGAACCAAACAGTCTGATCGAATTATGATTCTTGGTATTTTAATTCCTGGTAAAATAATTCCTGGTAAAGTAATTCCACCCAAAAAAATGACACGAACCAAACGGGGCCATAGTGTTTGGTTAGTGGTAATCTTGATGATAATTGTGGGTCTGACAAAATAGGGTGGAATCAAATTTTCACCCTTATGATGGTAATCTCAAATTCCATAAGAAATCATGTATTAGATTATTGTTATATCCTTTATAAATTAATTAAATTACCATTTACATCCCTTATAAAATAAATAACCGCCTCTTTTTTTTTACCCATCTCCTGAATTAAATTATTACTCTCTACAGATGAATTAAATTACTATTTACATCATTTTAAAAATAAATAGCCTTTCCTTTTTTTAACTATATTTAACAGTGATGAAAAAAAAACATTTAATCAACAAAGACGTAAATAAAGAAAAATGTGAAAGACAATAAATCATTTTTGTAATTCCCAATTGAATATTTTAATGCATATACACTCCTAATGAAATGCATACGTATATTTATTTTTTGATAAAGAATATATTTATAAGAAAGAATTATTAATTAGAATGAATTACATACACAAATATTTATATTTGTTTAATCAAATTATATATTAGCTTGAAGTGGAGGCTGACTTCCTGAACAGCTATCCCCATTCCATCTTATTCTTGGATAGTAAGGAAGTCTTTTGTTAGGCAGACTCGATAAAAGAACAGGAGTCACTTCTTAGTTTCTAAAGTTCCCGGACAATCTGAACCGTCCATCGCATACGTTAACGGACAATATTTCAGACGACGATTAGAACCGCATCTGAGATTCCTCTCACGTTTGATTTTTTTCAACAAATACCCTAACTTGAAAACCCAGATTTTTTTTTTGACCGAATCAGTGAAGAAGGTGAGAATTCTCTCGCGTTCTTTCGTTTGTTTTGAAGGATTCACGGTTGATCTTCACTTTGAAACCCTAATTTTTTTTCGCAGGTGCTGTATGTACTCTACGATAGAGAAATCTCCTGTGGCGGGGAATCATGTGGACGAATGTCTTCAGAATCGTAATATTCGATCGTTCTTTCCCTTCTGAATTTAGGTTTTACTGGAGTTATTGGGGTTTATTGTGAAAACTTTTGTGTACATGTTTTTCAACTTAGTGGGTTGATAAGAAATTAGCGATAATGAAGTTTTATTGGGAAAAGAAGCTTTTTTTATACAAGTCTTTTATTGATCAATAACAATTATTTTGTTTGATTTACATAGTTGTGAAAAAGAGAATTATAGTTAGCGACCGCTTAGAAATCCAGAGAGATTTGGGGGTTTAAATTCCTGTTTAAAGTTAAAGCTTTTATGTGGACCGTGTACATGGAAAAGATCTTAACAAAATCTCATAGAGCTAGATGGGCACCGGAGGAAGATATGTTGTCTGCACTATGCAGGATGAAGACAGAGATGGTGGTCCGTTTCTTGGTTACTTGTCCGGTGGTCTGATGAGTATGTGGGTGGCATCAGATATAGATGTAGATTTCTTGTCGTTCGAAGGAATGCGGGAGGCGGGGAGGAAAATGGGACGAGGGGACAGAAGTAAAAAAAGCGAAGATTTCTCAATGTTTTGTCCTTGTGGTGGTGTGGTCCTCTTGTCTTGTGAGGAACCAAGCCCAATTCAAAGGTGTTACTCTGTACGCGGAAAACATTTGGGAAATGGCTGTTAGATGCATCCAAGATTGTGCACAGATGTTAGAGGGGGGTTAATTTCTTATTCAGGAGTAGGTTCTTTGAGTTTGTCTCGGTCACTTCTGCAGTAGAGCCCTCCTCTACTAGGAAGCTTGGTCCGGAGTTGTACTTTTTTCTTGGTCTTTTATTAGCATGCTATGGGCATCCTCTTCTATTTTATAAATTGAGGCCGAATGCCCATCTTTTTCCTAAAATACTGCTTGTATTATCAGAGATCAAAGACACAAATAGTAGGTTTGTGGACAAAATGACCTGAATTTGTCACTCCCTTTGGAGTCAGTACATGTACATGCATTCGTGTGAGCTCTATCCAATTCTTCATAGAGTTTGTGTATGCATAATTTGTGGGTGTCTATGTGCATGTGCATAAGGAATGGGATCTTATTAATGCAAGCAACTGTGTGGCCAGTTTCGGGATGCAAAGGGTGGTTGTATAGATTATTAATATAGGCCGGTGTTCGGTTTCATCATATATGAGTAATTCTTCTTTTATTTTCTTCATCCTTTTTGGAGATCCTCCGTCTCTGTATTATTTGAAGGGCATCACTTCTTAACATGATTGCACCAATCTTTTTTTTATATAAAATAATTGGTTGGACAGTCTTCTTACGTGTTATTGTTTTTAGATCTTTCACATGCACTTTTTATCATTAATATTTGCACCAAGCCCTTGAACATCCTAATGTGCTTCCCCATGTATAATTGTTTTATGATCTTATGTTTTTGTTGGAAATGGCCTCATGGGTATGCAGGGGGGACTTCATCTCATTTCCTGGTTTCAATTGATCCCTCATGAATCTGATTCAAGCTCTTTAACTGATAAGAGGTGTGTCATATGCTTAGTAATCTTCTCCACCTCCTCCCCCACTCACCTTCCCCATTTCTGCCTCTCACTCTCTCTTTCTTTCTCTCTCATATCTTTGAGACAAGATTTTGTTTTCTCATTATTTGACTGTACTTCCTGACAGTGCAAGAGCAGAGCATAAGGACACTGCTACATTGACTGTGCTCTCTTCGCATCTGCAGTTGCAGAACGAAGGGTTTCTAAGCACGTGGACGAATTCCTTTGTTGGTCCTTGGGATCCATCTCAGGGTGTGTACAACCCAGGTAAGAGGCATTGATGAGTATCTTTCATCATCTTTACATTAGTCAATTGCCATTGTTTCTGACAAAAAATGATTTGCATGCTACATTAATTGTTGTGGGTAATTCAAAATTTGATGTGGGTAATAAACAGATGAGAAAATCAAACTCTGGCTTTTCCTTCCTGGACGTCACTCTTCTATCGTCGGAAGTGCCCAGGCTGCGGTGTCCAAATTAAGAAGTATGATTCATCTCCCTCACCACTATGGTCATTCGAAGCTGTCTTTTACGTCTTCTTGATGCTCCTGATTTTCTGTTTGACAATGTTGTCTTATGTGATACCATAGACTATATATCCTTGTATAACATGTGGTGTTTTTGCTTGAAGTTGTTGTAGCTGGAATATGGTCTGCTCCCGGGGATTCAGAAGAGATTGCATTGGCTTTATCTCAGGCTTTAAGGAACCGTATAGAAAGGTTGGTTTTGACTTTCTTGAATGTGTTGATATTATATTTGTATTTTTATCATCACATGATATTTGACTGCTGATTTTATTTGACAGAGCGCTGAGAGGGGTTTCTTATGTCAGATTTGGAGATGTTTTTGTGAAATGTCACTCTTCTACACAAGGCGTAAAAAATTTCAGGTTTGGTGATAAAGAATTTAACATGTAAAGTCAATATGGTTCAGTAAGCTGAAATGCTAGGTTGAACTGATTTTAATATTTAGGTTTTAATGCTTTGTACTTTACTCCTAAAATTATATATAGGATGACTTGCTAGGCACTGTTGGTTTCACTTCCCTTTCTTTTTGTAAACAGTCAATTTATTGATGCCAGAATATGAAGTCTTGAAAGTAATGTATCATGATAGAAGATGTTCATTGATTAAGAAATTAGTTATTTTCACACACACACACACCCATTACTCCATTGAAAAAAAGGGCAGAACTCTTCAACATTTTGTGATTGATCACTCAATTATATATAGAATATTTAATTGAAAATTGGAGTTTATGTTTCATAGTTCTGTTTTCCATTGTTCGGAGTATTTACTTGTTGCCTTTTATTACAATTTCATGATAAATTGGCATGTTTGCTTTTGTTGGCATTGTTTAATTGCTGCCTTTGTTGTTAATTTTTTTTAATCTACTATGTGTAGCATAAATCTCGTTTCTCCTCCCCATCCATCCTTCCTTACAATAAACATCATGAACCCATCTGCATTTCACTTCCTGCTGGGTAAATTGCAATTCAACCCCCTTTAGGTAGAAAGACTCTGATATATTATGTATTTTTTCTTTCAAAATGATCCTTCCGCAGAAATATTTATTTCCAAAGGAAGAACCATATGCAACCATCAAGTGGGACTTTTAAAACTTCTTGCTTGCTGGTCCCCCTAAATTTCCTTCTATTCCAACCTGCTGGGTTTTGATTATCAATATCCAATTTTTAGGTACCTAGTGCGTTATCTAGGCTTAAGGAGGACTATGGCTCAGGACAGTGTCCTTCATTGCACATCAAGGACTTGGTCCAGACTTGAGGTGGGCAGGTTTCTGATGGTCTAGGGTAGATATTGTTGTTGACATATTTGATGATTTTGAAATTGTCGTTTAGATTTTTTCTTTGCCAACAAAATATAGAACTCTTACCTATTCTTGATAGAAAGTGGTAGTAAGAGGTCGATCTCCCATGGAGGCTATTGAAGCAAACGAGTAAAAATAAAAGATTATCAATTCTTGGCAAAAAGGCTTAAAAACAAAATATCAATGATTGATTTAAGAAAACTATTATAAAAGCTAAAGTTGTAATAATATATAAAAAAGACCACAAAGGATTGGAAATCCAACCCACGAGTATCGTGATGATTTTTTTCTTTTGCATTTAATGAAAACCAAATATTTCAAAAGCAGTTCACTTTACTCGATTTAATAATAGGGTTTATAAAGCATGAACTGATCCCATCTTAGTAGAACGATAGAAGATCTAAAAATACCTATAATAAAAAGAAATCTGATTTGAAGAAACTATATAAACATGAAGAACAAATCATAAAACATCAATGCACAAAGAAAAGAATCAATCACTCAAACGCGTGGGGTGGAATCCTCTTCTTGATGGAAGGATTTTCTAACTTATCATAGTTGGTGAAATCCTAGAATAAAAATAAAATATTCCATGAAAATAAAATAAAGAGACACTTTTATTGAAAACACAATGAAATCTTTGTCTCTAATAACAAAGAAACAAAAACTAAAAATAAAAACTCAACAAAAAAAAGAAAGAACAAAAACTGAAAACAAAATTTTTCTTGGTTGAATGATGAGATGCCCTCCTCTTTCTACAGTGCCTTTTTTTATAGGGTTTTGAGGGTTGAATTGGTAGTAAATGCTGATTTGATTGAGTTGTTAATATTGATTTGCAAATTATGTTGAGATTTAATTACAAAATATGTTGGAGATCTTGTTGAATTGTTGGATATGTCAAAGCTGGTTTGATTGAAGATTTTATTAATTTAGTGTATCAGATTTAGAAGTTTTGATGAAGCTTTGAATGCTAATTCCTTCCTCAATTTATAACCTGCCAAATTTAGGTCTTGTCAAATTTAAATATTGTCAAATTTAGATTTCTGAATTTTAAAATATGGAAACTTCCATAATATGTATGTAGAAATGAATAATTACATGGGGAAATGTTCCAAAACAACTCTGAAATGCATATGAAAATATGTTCTTTTGAACATCTAACAGATATCTTCATTGCACACTCTGGAGAGGTTGTCTAGGCTTGGTCCGAGGTATTACCCATTGTGGTGTTGCATCTTCCCTTATGGTTCCATAAATGTACTTATGGGCTTCTGTTTGATCATTATCATTGAATCCATTAAGTAAACTCTGTATGCTAGCATTGACTATGCTACCCTGCCTCCTAACGTGCCATTCCTAGCCTGCTTAGCAGCAATGTTATTCCCAGTACAGTATGTGGGTTTAAAAGTAAAACCCCACATCATGGTGGGAACTAATTATTCTTGCAAGTGAGTTGGCATAGTGTCCAAACTACTTCTCATCCAACTTTTTTGAGCCTATTTAGATGGGTTCTAACTGTCTTAAGAATCTTACACCTCGATTACCTTTCAGATTGTTTCTTCCTCTGCCCATTGTAGCAAAGATCTGGGGACCACCAGAAATTAGGTATTGTTTTCTCTGAAGAGGTAGTTTAGGCCATGTTTTCCCATGTCCTTGTCTAATCACTCATAAAACGCACAGCTGAGGTGCCTCCCGAGAATTCAAATTTTGTTATTCTTTATTTCCACCACAATTATAGCATGCAGGACATCAAATAAATATTTTTTCCTCAGAAAAGCTTGTGACTTATTCTCTTTATTTACTGCATGCCAGTTTTTTTTTATTTTAGGTTAAATATTCTGCATCTTATTTCTACTGCTTGTATTTTTTAACTCATAAAATTGATGTTGAAAAATTGATGTCCTGCAGGAGAGTACAGCCTGCGATTGAGTTCATGTTTGCTGCTACTGAGGAAGCTATCTATGTGCATGCAACAATATTTGCAAAGTTCGTTGAAGTTGATCTGTTATTCCGTTGCTTTTGATGTGATGTTCCTGCTGTAGAATATAGTATACACTAAGCATAAAATCCATTTAAAACTAGTGACACTGACAGTGATAGATCTTATCTATGGCTTTCAGGCATATCCGGACACTGTCCAATGCCGATGTGGAAAGGGTTGTACGGCATCACGCTTCTTTTAATACATCAAAGGGGCTTCCAGGTATATCTTACGTTCCTGTGTTATTTTTTATGAATATCTTACTGTCATACTAGATATTTTGTTTTTACCTCCTTTGCTATAGTGATTGCTATACTGTTATGCAATGTTGTATGATTTGCAAGGGATAGGTTCCCAAACATGAGATTTGACATGAAATCACCATAGTCCCAACAAAATGAGTATGCAATACATCCATCATAGTATCATGTCAATACATATACATGCCATGACCTAACCCTTTCAATTACAATCTGTGTATCATTATTTTTGAAGAAAGAAATAGGAGAATGTTCTCCTTACCTGAATTTTCTATTCATGAAGATCTGTGTATCTTTTTAAAATTTTCCGATTGATCATATCTTCTCCTTAACAGAAGTTTTATTCACGAGGATCTGTATATCTTCTTCTTCTTCTTATTTTTTTAAAAGAAAAAGATAGGAGAATTTTATTAGTAAGGAACCCCCGGATAGAAGGAGAAATAGGGATCTCCTTACAATAGAAGATCTGCTTATCTTGTCACATTTTTAAAAGTCTTGTGATTTGAGAAATGAACATAGGGAAAATACTACCTCAATTTTGTTAGGTAAAAACTGAGATTCATGCATCCTTGGGATGGCATAAACACAATCTGGAAAAAGCATAGGTTTGGGAATTGGCAATTTGTTTCTTTAAAGATTGGGGCAGATATTGTGTAGGGACGAGTAGGATGATGTATTATGGGGTCACCATATGATTGAGGGGTAGTGTGTGTGAGTGGGTGGGTGAGGTTTTGGGATTTTGCTAGACATCTCTTCTACTGGGTCCTAAACCAGGTGGGTGGTGCCCTTAGGCCATGTTTTTGTAATTTATTTTTATTTTTATTTTTTGCAATTGAAAATTCTCTTTATCTTTTAATAAAATTGGGGTAGGATGCCGACCGTTTCTATAAAAAAAGAGTATAAGGGGGACACAATTCCAATTGCATTGAAGGTCCCACTTCCCTAATTTTACAATGATGAAATTGAACAATGGTTGCCATTTCCATCCTCTGATTGGGCTTTCACTTTCATTAAATCATCTTCTTCTCTGGTTTCAACTTTCAAGTTGGCGTTTACTTTGACCTCTTGAACTTTGGCAGTTATTGTCGCTCCTTATGGCATGCGTGGCAGACTCACTGGATGTTGTCCAAGTGATCTGGTGAAGCAAGCATATTCCAGGTACAGTTTTTTACAGATCCGTGCACAGAGTTCTTGATGCATACAAATATATAATGCAATGTAGGACTAAAATGCTTCTTTTATTCCTTTCTTGTGTTATGTATATGAAATATTTCAGCAAGGTTAAGGGTTCCAGTGGTTCCAACATCCTTGGTCTACCTTTCCATGTTGCGCAATCTTCTGATTGTCTGCTTAGGGGTCAGAGTTGCCATGTTGAAGTTATGCTTGGTGGTGGGTGTGATGGAACACCGCAATCAGACTCCACCATCCAGGGAAATTCATCCAAGCAACATATTGAAGAGCCATCTTCGGTGCTTTCTAACAAAAGTGGACAGAAGCAGGGACCAGCAGACAGATGTCCGGGTCCAGAAAGGACATTTATTTATTCTCCTGAGACAGTGCTGGTTCCAATGTTGCACAAACCATTTACTAGATCTTTTCTGAAAAGGTATAATTCATCTTTGTTGTATGAGCTGCTGAAAGTTTACAAGTTGGCTAAATTTCAACTTGTTCACATGCAGGCTTGGGCTACAAAATTGGGTTGGAATGACATTGTCTGAAGTGTGGCCATTTTGTGATCTTTCTGGGTCATCTCTCCTCGCATACTGGTCGGTCCTTGTTATAGTAAATTTATGGTTTGCTTATTGATTATTAAATGTTCTTCTTGCAGTTATGTGACAATTTGGCTTTGTAATTTTCCTCTAGCAAGTTGATGATTATTTCTTGTTCTTATTTTCTTGCTTTTGCCTAGATTATCTATCTGTATGAACATTCTGCCTCTTTTTTTTTTTAGCTGGTTAACATGCTGCCTCTTTGGAAGTGATGGAACAGCTTCTTTCTGATAGTTTCCATGGCATTGCTCATAGCTAATTTAATCTTGGTAGTTTACATTTGAAAAACTGTGAGCTTTTTTTTAAGGTGGGGGCAATATTATTATGAATCCCCTCGAACAAAGGAGACAAAGGATTTTACTACACAAAAATGCCACAAAGGTGAAACAAAAGCTAAATAAAAAACAAATTAGAGAGTAGGCTGTATATGTTTTCTTTCCCTCCCCCTCTCTGTTTCTTCGGAATTTGTACTCTGATAATTACAATGATATCGGGGTAGCTTGGTGTATTTTTATAAAAAAATAGAGCTAACCACACTTGCCAACAAGCATCCATTGTGTAATCATAAAAATGTGATTTAGATGGTCATGAGCATGTTTGTGTCACCTAATCTGGGTATGATCACGGTGAAAAGTCAAATATTTTCAATTCACTGTTCCTTAAAATCTTAGGATACAATTGTGATAAAAACCATGTAAAATTGTTTCATATAAAGGAGTAAGTAAAGGGTGATGTAAATAAAGGATGCCAAGACACTTACTTTTGTGCTGAATATGAACACTTGGTTTGGAATCAGGAATATTGTGAGTTACCTGTCATTATGGGAGTATGCATTTTGGCTCGGCATGCTATTGCTTGCTCTTTAATCGAGGGAGTATACATATCAACTTATCAAGTCAATTAGCCTCTATCCGGATTTTAAGGAAACTGCATATCATTTTTGATTTGTAGAAATAAATCTTCTGTCAGTTATGATCCCTGATTTAAACTTCATTTCTTTTTGTGAGCCTAGCTTGGGGTTTGGGAGCACTGGTGATAACAACTTTGCAGATGCCTTTTGCTTTGCTTCTGATGGCACACAGTCACAGTGTAGTGATAACAGTAGCAGTAATAGTAATGATAGTAGCATAAGCAGCATAAGTAGCAGCTCAAGCGATAGTGATTATCCAGGGGCTGCTAGAGCTGCGTACCTTGAAGCAGATGCAGATTCACTTTCTTGTAGACAGTCTGGCTTATCTTCTGATCAGTTTGACAATGATGGTCGCAAGGTACTTTGACAAAGACACATTTATGCTATACATTTTGTTTTCTGGGTCTAATTGTGTAGTAATTTTCTATAAAATAAGGTATAATTTCAGCATGAGCTATTTATTAACTCCTGCGAATAGAAATTGTTATGCGAGGAAATGTCTACTGTATTTACAATTTCTGTGTAATGGCTATATATGAGAAGGTTATATACGGGCCAACTTATGTGAAACTCTTGCTATACGCATTGAATGGAACACAGCCATTCGTGTACAATTACCATGCCATATGTTATATTGGATATTTGTGGTGTTAAATGAAATAAATTATATTTGTACCTTGTTAAACTAAGTTAACCTAATTCTTTCTTCTCATGAGGAAAAAAAATCTGTTGCTCATTGATTTTACTTCTCTTGTAAAATCTAACATTCAATTTTTTTAACTTGCTGTTATGCTGACTCTTAATGGTTATTAGAATATATTTCTTTGTTTCAATTCAGGTTTCTAAGCGCCTCCGTACTGGCACCGCAGAACCGTTCGGTCAAACAGGCACAGTTGGAAGCACAATCATCCAATCTGAGTATATGGCTGCTCAAACAAACAACTTGGGTGCTGTGGGAATGGGAAATGGTCAGGTTGGTTCCCGTTGGGGTTGGGATGACGACGACAGAGGCATAGATGACATTCAGACTCTCCTGTCAGAATTTGGAGATTTCAGTGACTTTTTTGAAAATGATGTTTTGGCCTTTGGAGAGGTATGCTGCTCAGGCTGCAAAAGTTAGATTTAATTGCTAAATGTTTCTGCATTTCTGAAATTTTATTATATAATAATTTATGCATGCCTGTTCCTTTTTTTGAAGGCAGTACTTGTAGACTTTTTACTTCAAATAGGATATTATGATATTGCATATTGTGTTGACCGCGTCAAACATTTTCATACTGGTTGTACTTTTCCTCGTGTATTAAACTGTAACCTTTAATTTTCTGTTGGGAGAACCAATAAATAGTATCCATGTCCTGGCTGACACTTGGACAATGGTCCCTATTATTATTTGTATTAGCTTGTGGTTCTGTGTCTGACAATTCATGTCCTTTTTTGGCATTGATGCTTGGGTCTTTATTATTTGTTATTTAAGCATTATAGATCATCCAAATTGAAAACTAGGCTCAGATAGATTACCTTTGGCAATAGACTTAATTAAAATCTTAAATGACAATTTTTCCAAAGAGATTGTGATTTCTTCCTTCCTCGCGCCTCTACCTTTTCTTTCTTATTTCAGTGGCCCTCTTCTGAGGATCCTTAACATGCTTGCATGAAGAGGGTGATAGGATGTGAGATGCTTAGTAATTCAATTTTTAGGGTTTTAATGCTTATAGGTTTGAGTAACGAGACCAGTTTTTCATTTAATCAATTACAAATGACCATGTGTGTGCTTTCCTTTCTTTTGTTTTTGGGTCTTTCATTGAGTCTGATGATTTTGCTTTAGTTTTTGCTGAAAGGATTGTGACTTGAATCTGATTTAGTTGGGCATATGATGTTTGGCATTTGTTTTGGGTTTATAGTTCTATAGATTAAGTTGGATTCAAGAAAAGTGCATGTCAACTTGTATTTTCTCGCTCTGATGTCTTCGTTTTTATTCACAGCAACATTACTTGCCTGAAATCCTTTTTGTCACTTGTCGATAGCAGTATAGATGGGTGGCTTCCTTAAATCTCATGGTCTCCATGAGATCCAAGGGGGTTTAGATTAAATCATGGTGGATACACGTAACTGTTTGTGTATGTATCTATTGTGATTAAGAACCACTCTCCAACCCAAGCTCTGCATGATCTCAGAAAATTGCATGAACATTAATGGTGCCTAAATTTTTATATGTCCAAGGCATTTTTCTATGCCTTGAAATGGACCCTTAAACAATTGATTTGTCTCGGGCCACTCATAATGTTGGATCATTGTCCTAGTCTATCATGAGTTGCATCTGGTTGTTGTTAGAGGAGTCATTCATATGTCCATCATACAAATGAGGTCTACTGACTTGATGACCAAGCTACTAGCTGGGTACGATTTTACATGTCTGGGCTGACAAGTGGCTTGTGAGATCCTTTGGTAAATTATCATATGTCCATTAAAACACTTTTTTAATGGCGTGATGGATTACTTTTCATTTTTTTATTGGAAAGACATTTTGACCTTTGCTTGATCATATTGTATGTGTAAATTATCTACAGGTATTGAAGTGCTTTTGACAAAAATCGGAATTGTTTGTTGCTTTTGACAAAAATCGGAATTGTCTGTGGTTGTATGACCACATTTTGTTAAAGTTGTTATGTAGTTTTCTATGTTTGTGGAACTAATTGTGATCTATATATTTATAAAGCCCCCAGGTACTGCTGAATCCCAGGCTCTTGTATTCTCAGCTGCTGATTACGGTGATGTAAGTGGAAGTCCTTGCACATTAGGGATGGATGTATCTGATCAAGCACTTTTAGGTTATACATCGTTTGAAGGTTTTAATGATCCCCCAGTAGCAGTTCTGGAGGAATCAATTTGCAAAATGATGAGTTCGTTAAAGATGGTCACACTGGCAATGATTCTACTGTCTCTTCAATTGGGAAGTTTGACCATTTGTCAAAAGCTGAGGCTATGATGACATTTGCTCCAGAGTATTCAGCCGTTGAAACACCTACAAAGGAATTTTTCACTTCTATTTTCAGAAGCCCTTACTTACCTAAAACTAAAACAATCGAGAGTTCAAACTCGTCTTCTAATGTGTATATATATGGTGCAATGCCACCTTCTTCTCCATGCTCAGATACTCTGGACGAGAAGCAGGACACAAATTCCCATCTACATTCCCAGAAGCTCTATACAATTGTTGCAGAGGGGAAAAAATATCCCGACCGAAGAATATTGCCTTGTAATAATAGCATGCTTGCAGGAAAGACAGAGATGCCTGCTTCTGCTATAAACTCTTCAAATTCAGTGAACAATCTTCAGAGAAAAAGGTCTGAAAGCACATTTGAAGTTGGACATTTTCTCTCATCCACAAAGACAGTGCTTGCTACTGAAGTTGAATGCATCATGTTCCAGGCTGCTATGTGCAGGACAAGACATTCCCTTTTATCTTGTCGCAATCTAATTCCAAATGAAATAAGCAGGCTATCTGGAAGTACAATTTCAGATCAGGTTGCAAGTGACACAATCACAATGACAGACATGATGTCTAACAGGTATGAGGTGAAGAAGAGGGAAAATATACCTGTTAGAATAGCTGGCGATTTTGATGGTGATGTTGTCGATCCACAATTTAGTTCACTTGTGGGTGTTTGGCGCTCTGTTCCCAAAGGAACGAAATTCTCAAATACATCTAATGTTGAAAGCATTCAGTCTTTGTCACACACAACATTCAATGAGGATGCTTTGGTTACGTATGGTCAACGGCAACCTCTTCTAGAATTTCTTGATGCAGTTCCCCTGTTAGTCCAACAGTCTGCATCCTTTTTTGATACGGCACTTGATTCATGTGATGGTGTAGGACCATACAGTTGGCTTGCATTACAGGAGCAGAAGAGGCGTGGCTTTGCTTGTGGTCCATCTATGGTCCATGCAGGATGTGGTGGAATTTTAGCTACTTGTCATTATGTGGATATCGCTGGGGTTGAGCTAATGAATCCACTTTCTGCCGATGTGAGTTACTGAGGACATTCTTACTTTTGTTGTTACCTGTTACACACTTACACTTGCTTTAATTGTTGTATAATTTCATGCAGATGCTAAGTTCATGACTTGTATATTATCCTGTCATCACTTTTTTGCCCTATAATCAATGTGATTTAACACACAGCATAGCTTTCTTCCAAATGGTTCTTACATGTGTTTTCAGGCCAAAATGTGTACTAAGATTGTGTAAATACATTTTGTTTTTTTTTTTTGTTGGGGGGGGGGGGGGTAGTACTTTGTTGATTAACAGGGACACTGTTGTGCAACTTTTAGGCATGGGTGTTTTCCATAATTAGTAACTCTGGTTGATTCACCATGGTTTTTGCTTGTGTGTGTGTGTGAGAGAGAGATTGTTGTAAAGTTGTAAGCTATACAAATGACATGTTTTAGATCTGCATTACTTTTTTTTTACATTTTTGCATATACTTTCCTGCTGTTACTTTCAGGGATACTTATGATGGGTCATGTTGTCAAGATCCATGTCATTGTATGACATAATTTGGTATGATTTCATGCCACAGGTTCATGCATCTTCTGTGATCAGTCTTTTGCAGTCAGATATAAAAGTTTCTTTAAAATCTGCATTTGTGAATTTGGATGGTCCAATGTCTGCGTTTGATTGGTGTAAGGGCCGCAGCAGTCAATCAAGTGATACAGGGATCATAGGAGATGGTTACTCCACTGAATCTATTGTGACAGAAGCCAAAGATTCTTCTAGTACTCTTGCTCTTGGAGAACCTATGAGTCCCCCTCCATCCTCTATTCTTGGTCCCTCTATTCTCAAAGGTAAAATTCTTTCATTAGAAGAAAGTCAAGATATTGAAGGGAAATTTGGACCAAGTAATTGATCAATTTATTGATCCAGATGGAAATAGACTTGAAGAATCTTCACAAAGGAGGTCAAATCAAGAGATCAGCTATTCTGATTCAGAACAGAGTAATTCGCGCTGTAAATCCACGATTTCTTTGCTTCCATTGCCTGCTTTACTTGTTGGGTATGCATCCTGGTTGTCTGTACTGTTGATGTGTCTAATATGTACTCATAAATATAGAGTACTATGATATAACTATGCATGAGAAGAAATTAGCACAAATAACGGTTTGCGTGATAGGTATCAGGATGATTGGCTGAAAACATCAACCAACTCTTTACAACACTGGGAAAAAGCTCCTCTTGAGCCCTATGCTCTACCAAAGCCTGTAAGCTTCAAGAAAAGCTTTCCCATTGTCACCAACATATTTACACTTTTCTTTCTTTCATTTAAATATGCCATCCATGCTGTCACTGTTTCAGGTAAATTACAATGTTGTATGCCCCGAAATTGATCTTCTTACTTCTGCTGCTTCTGATTTTTTTCAACAATTGGGGACTGGTAAGTTTTATCTTGATCTCTTAAATAAATGTTGTGTACTAGTTGTAACATGCTGATCTTTTGAAGAAAGATACACAGTCAGCTTACTATGTAATGATGATGTGATGTGTATTTTGTATCTCTGATCATTCAACCTTCAGATGAAGTACAAAATTAATGGAATTTTTCATTGTTTTATTTTAGCATTTGTACAATATGGAGCACCAAATTCCAGAATCTATTAATGTTTTTGAATAATTTACCAAAATTTGGTAATGTATGCAGTGTTCAGACTTCAGATACATCACTGTTCAAAATATTTTATTTTTATAGAACATACTGGCGTCATCTAAAGCAAACAATGTATTGCACGTAGAGGAGCGGGACCAGTAAATGTCATTCTGCAGGGGGTTATTTTGTATAAGAAATGCAAATAAATCACCTAAGTTGTGTTCTTAAGTATCATTATTTTTATTGTCTTGTGATTATGTTATCCAATTATCTCTTTAAAACAATCTAAAAAATACATTTGAGCAAAAAATCCAGAAAAAATAGGTTCTTTTGTTGACATTTGGATTAACTTTGGTAGGAATTTTAGGTGCTTGTCTAGGAAAGGGGTTTGACATAGTAATACTCCTGTGAACAAATGAACTATAGTGACTTTAATTGCTTTTCTTATATTCTGATCCTAGACTTTGCACAATAACTATATCAATTATAATTTTGTTTCATGCCATATTTTGTTTAAAAAAACATAAATGACTGAGTTTACTTTTATAAACTTTTGTCTTTTCTAATCCTAAACCTTGCAAAATAATATTATTTTTGGGTCAATATTTCTTTCTCTGTTGTATTGGTTCTTCCAAAAGTTTTACTTCTTCCAAAGAGTTTTACTCAGTGCTTATTGGTGCTTGTTGCATGCATCTTCAACTATACAAAGAGGAAAAGCGTGTATCTGTGAAACTCTCGTATAGTTTGCATTCTATGTTCCAAGTTACTTTTGGCCCGTCAATTTTTTTTTTGTTTGTTTGGAATTCAACTTTGATCAACTTTTGAATATGATGGCATGCAAAATTTCTGGTACTGTAACTTTGTCATGCAATGTCTTGCAAACTGGCTTACTGCTTAGTTTTGGCAACTTTTTTTCCTGGTGTATTCTCCAGTATATGAAAGTTGCAAGCTAGGAATGCATTCACCTCAACTCAATGGAGGGCAACTAGAAGGTGGCTCTGGAAAATGGTCTTCCTCTGGGTTTGTTTTTGTTGATTGCCCACAATCAATGAGGATGTCAAACAATAATATATCTTCCATAGGTTCAGTAAATGACTATTTTTCAGCAATCTCCAAAAATTGGGACGTGAAAAGCTTCCTTAGGGCTCTTTCAAAGGTTCTCAGGACTCTTAATCTCGGTGCAAGCTCTACAGTGAATTTGAAAGAAGGTGGCGGGTCTTGCACGGTGAGTTGTGGAAGTTCTATCTTTTCAATAATAGATTAGA
>CM060877.1:273309-459778 GCA_030737845.1 Acorus calamus | reverse complement strand
ACTTATGTGAAACTCTTGCTATACGCATTGAATGGAACACAGCCATTCGTGTACAATTACCATGCCATATGTTATATTGGATATTTGTGGTGTTAAATGAAATAAATTATATTTGTACCTTGTTAAACTAAGTTAACCTAATTCTTTCTTCTCATGAGGAAAAAAATCTGTTGCTCATTGATTTTACTTCTCTTGTAAAATCTAACATTCAATTTTTTTAACTTGCTGTTATGCTGACTCTTAATGGTTATTAGAATATATTTCTTTGTTTCAATTCAGGTTTCTAAGCGCCTCCGTACTGGCACCGCAGAACCGTTCGGTCAAACAGGCACAGTTGGAAGCACAATCATCCAATCTGAGTATATGGCTGCTCAAACAAACAACTTGGGTGCTGTGGGAATGGGAAATGGTCAGGTTGGTTCCCGTTGGGGTTGGGATGACGACGACAGAGGCATAGATGACATTCAGACTCTCCTGTCAGAATTTGGAGATTTCAGTGACTTTTTTGAAAATGATGTTTTGGCCTTTGGAGAGGTATGCTGCTCAGGCTGCAAAAGTTAGATTTAATTGCTAAATGTTTCTGCATTTCTGAAATTTTATTATATAATAATTTATGCATGCCTGTTCCTTTTTTTGAAGGCAGTACTTGTAGACTTTTTACTTCAAATAGGATATTATGATATTGCATATTGTGTTGACCGCGTCAAACATTTTCATACTGGTTGTACTTTTCCTCGTGTATTAAACTGTAACCTTTAATTTTCTGTTGGGAGAACCAATAAATAGTATCCATGTCCTGGCTGACACTTGGACAATGGTCCCTATTATTATTTGTATTAGCTTGTGGTTCTGTGTCTGACAATTCATGTCCTTTTTTGGCATTGATGCTTGGGTCTTTATTATTTGTTATTTAAGCATTATAGATCATCCAAATTGAAAACTAGGCTCAGATAGATTACCTTTGGCAATAGACTTAATTAAAATCTTAAATGACAATTTTTCCAAAGAGATTGTGATTTCTTCCTTCCTCGCGCCTCTACCTTTTCTTTCTTATTTCAGTGGCCCTCTTCTGAGGATCCTTAACATGCTTGCATGAAGAGGGTGATAGGATGTGAGATGCTTAGTAATTCAATTTTTAGGGTTTTAATGCTTATAGGTTTGAGTAACGAGACCAGTTTTTCATTTAATCAATTACAAATGACCATGTGTGTGCTTTCCTTTCGTTTTCCCTTTGTTTTTGGGTCTTTCATTGAGTCTGATGATTTTGCTTTAGTTTTTGCTGAAAGGATTGTGACTTGAATCTGATTTAGTTGGGCATATGATGTTTGGCATTTGTTTTGGGTTTATAGTTCTATAGATTAAGTTGGATTCAAGAAAAGTGCATGTCAACTTGTATTTTCTCGCTCTGATGTCTTCGTTTTTATTCACAGCAACATTACTTGCCTGAAATCCTTTTTGTCACTTGTCGATAGCAGTATAGATGGGTGGCTTCCTTAAATCTCATGGTCTCCATGAGATCCAAGGGGGTTTAGATTAAATCATGGTGGATACACGTAACTGTTTGTGTATGTATCTATATGTGATTAAGAACCACTCTCCAACCCAAGCTCTGCATGATCTCAGAAAATTGCATGAACATTAATGGTGCCTAAATTTTTATATGTCCAAGGCATTTTTCTATGCCTTGAAATGGACCCTTAAACAATTGATTTGTCTCGGGCCACTCATAATGTTGGATCATTGTCCTAGTCTATCATGAGTTGCATCTGGTTGTTGTTAGAGGAGTCATTCATATGTCCATCATACAAATGAGGTCTACTGACTTGATGACCAAGCTACTAGCTGGGTACGATTTTACATGTCTGGGCTGACAAGTGGCTTGTGAGATCCTTTGGTAAATTATCATATGTCCATTAAAACACTTTTTTAATGGCGTGATGGATTACTTTTCATTTTTTTATTGGAAAGACATTTTGACCTTTGCTTGATCATATTGTATGTGTAAATTATCTACAGGTATTGAAGTGCTTTTGACAAAAATCGGAATTGTTTGTTGCTTTTGACAAAAATCGGAATTGTCTGTGGTTGTATGACCACATTTTGTTAAAGTTGTTATGTAGTTTTCTATGTTTGTGGAACTAATTGTGATCTATATATTTATAAAGCCCCCAGGTACTGCTGAATCCCAGGCTCTTGTATTCTCAGCTGCTGATTACGGTGATGTAAGTGGAAGTCCTTGCACATTAGGGATGGATGTATCTGATCAAGCACTTTTAGGTTATACATCGTTTGAAGGTTTTAATGATCCCCCAGTAGCAGTTCTGGAGGAATCAATTTGCAAAATTGATGAGTTCGTTAAAGATGGTCACACTGGCAATGATTCTACTGTCTCTTCAATTGGGAAGTTTGACCATTTGTCAAAAGCTGAGGCTATGATGACATTTGCTCCAGAGTATTCAGCCGTTGAAACACCTACAAAGGAATTTTTCACTTCTATTTTCAGAAGCCCTTACTTACCTAAAACTAAAACAATCGAGAGTTCAAACTCGTCTTCTAATGTGTATATATATGGTGCAATGCCACCTTCTTCTCCATGCTCAGATACTCTGGACGAGAAGCAGGACACAAATTCCCATCTACATTCCCAGAAGCTCTATACAATTGTTGCAGAGGGGAAAAAATATCCCGACCGAAGAATATTGCCTTGTAATAATAGCATGCTTGCAGGAAAGACAGAGATGCCTGCTTCTGCTATAAACTCTTCAAATTCAGTGAACAATCTTCAGAGAAAAAGGTCTGAAAGCACATTTGAAGTTGGACATTTTCTCTCATCCACAAAGACAGTGCTTGCTACTGAAGTTGAATGCATCATGTTCCAGGCTGCTATGTGCAGGACAAGACATTCCCTTTTATCTTGTCGCAATCTAATTCCAAATGAAATAAGCAGGCTATCTGGAAGTACAATTTCAGATCAGGTTGCAAGTGACACAATCACAATGACAGACATGATGTCTAACAGGTATGAGGTGAAGAAGAGGGAAAATATACCTGTTAGAATAGCTGGCGATTTTGATGGTGATGTTGTCGATCCACAATTTAGTTCACTTGTGGGTGTTTGGCGCTCTGTTCCCAAAGGAACGAAATTCTCAAATACATCTAATGTTGAAAGCATTCAGTCTTTGTCACACACAACATTCAATGAGGATGCTTTGGTTACGTATGGTCAACGGCAACCTCTTCTAGAATTTCTTGATGCAGTTCCCCTGTTAGTCCAACAGTCTGCATCCTTTTTTGATACGGCACTTGATTCATGTGATGGTGTAGGACCATACAGTTGGCTTGCATTACAGGAGCAGAAGAGGCGTGGCTTTGCTTGTGGTCCATCTATGGTCCATGCAGGATGTGGTGGAATTTTAGCTACTTGTCATTATGTGGATATCGCTGGGGTTGAGCTAATGAATCCACTTTCTGCCGATGTGAGTTACTGAGGACATTCTTACTTTTGTTGTTACCTGTTACACACTTACACTTGCTTTAATTGTTGTATAATTTCATGCAGATGCTAAGTTCATGACTTGTATATTATCCTGTCATCACTTTTTTGCCCTATAATCAATGTGATTTAACACACAGCATAGCTTTCTTCCAGATTTTCAGGCCAAAATGTGTACTAAGATTGTGTAAATACATTTTGTTTTTTTTTTTTTTGTTGGGGGGGGGGGGGGGTAGTACTTTGTTGATTAACAGGGACACTGTTGTGCAACTTTTAGGCATGGGTGTTTTCCATAATTAGTAACTCTGGTTGATTCACCATGGTTTTTGCTTGTGTGTGTGTGTGAGAGAGAGAGATTGTTGTAAAGTTGTAAGCTATACAAATGACATGTTTTAGATCTGCATTACTTTTTTTTTACATTTTTGCATATACTTTCCTGCTGTTACTTTCAGGGATACTTATGATGGGTCATGTTGTCAAGATCCATGTCATTGTATGACATAATTTGGTATGATTTCATGCCACAGGTTCATGCATCTTCTGTGATCAGTCTTTTGCAGTCAGATATAAAAGTTTCTTTAAAATCTGCATTTGTGAATTTGGATGGTCCAATGTCTGCGTTTGATTGGTGTAAGGGCCGCAGCAGTCAATCAAGTGATACAGGGATCATAGGAGATGGTTACTCCATTGAATCTATTGTGACAGAAGCCAAAGATTCTTCTAGTACTCTTGCTCTTGGAGAACCTATGAGTCCCCCTCCATCCTCTATTCTTGGTCCCTCTATTCTCAAAGGTAAAATTCTTTCATTACAAGAAAGTCAAGATATTGAAGGGAAATTTGGACCAAGTAATTGATCAATTTATTGATCCAGATGGAAATAGACTTGAAGAATCTTCACAAAGGAGGTCAAATCAAGAGATCAGCTATTCTGATTCAGAACAGAGTAATTCGCGCTGTAAATCCACGATTTCTTTGCTTCCATTGCCTGCTTTACTTGTTGGGTATGCATCCTGGTTGTCTGTACTGTTGATGTGTCTAATATGTACTCATAAATATAGAGTACTATGATATAACTATGCATGAGAAGAAATTAGCACAAATAACGGTTTGCGTGATAGGTATCAGGATGATTGGCTGAAAACATCAACCAACTCTTTACAACACTGGGAAAAAGCTCCTCTTGAGCCCTATGCTCTACCAAAGCCTGTAAGCTTCAAGAAAAGCTTTCCCATTGTCACCAACATATTTACACTTTTCTTTCTTTCATTTAAATATGCCATCCATGCTGTCACTGTTTCAGGTAAATTACAATGTTGTATGCCCCGAAATTGATCTTCTTACTTCTGCTGCTTCTGATTTTTTTCAACAATTGGGGACTGGTAAGTTTTATCTTGATCTCTTAAATAAATGTTGTGTACTAGTTGTAACATGCTGATCTTTTGAAGAAAGATACACAGTCAGCTTACTATGTAATGATGATGGATGTGTATTTTGTATCTCTGATCATTCAACCTTCAGTTGAAGTACAAAATTAATGGAATTTTTCATTGTTTTATTTTAGCATTTGTACAATATGGAGCACCAAATTCCAGAATCTATTAATGTTTTTGAATGATTTACCAAAATTTGGTAATGTATGCAGTGTTCAGACTTCAGATACATCACTGTTCAAAATATTTTATTTTTATAGAACATACTGGCGTCATCTAAAGCAAACAATGTATTGCACGTAGAGGAGCGGGACCAGTAAATGTCATTCTGCAGGGGGTTATTTTGTATAAGAAATGCAAATAAATCACCTAAGTTGTGTTCTTAAGTATCATTATTTTTATTGTCTTGTGATTATGTTATCCAATTATCTCTTTAAAACAATCTAAAAAATACATTTGAGCAAAAAATCCAGAAAAAATAGGTTCTTTTGTTGACATTTGGATTAACTTTGGTAGGAATTTTAGGTGCTTGTCTAGGAAAGGGGTTTGACATAGTAATACTCCTGTGAACAAATGAACTATAGTGACTTTAATTGCTTTTCTTATATTCTGATCCTAGACTTTGCACAATAACTATATCAATTATAATTTTGTTTCATGCCATATTTTGTTTAAAAAAACATAAATGACTCTGAGTTTACTTTTATAAACTTTTGTCTTTTCTAATCCTAAACCTTGCAAAATAATATTATTTTTGGGTCAATATTTCTTTCTCTGTTGTATTGGTTCTTCCAAAAGTTTTACTTCTTCCAAAGAGTTTTACTCAGTGCTTATTGGTGCTTGTTGCATGCATCTTCAACTATACAAAGAGGAAAAGCGTGTATCTGTGAAACTCTCGTATAGTTTGCATTCTATGTTCCAAGTTACTTTTGGCCCGTCAATTTTTTTTTTTTTGTTTGGATTCAACTTTGATCAACTTTTGAATATGATGGCATGCAAAATTTCTGGTACTGTAACTTTGTCATGCAATGTCTTGCAAACTGGCTTACTGCTTAGTTTTGGCAACTTTTTTTCCTGGTGTATTCTCCAGTATATGAAAGTTGCAAGCTAGGAATGCATTCACCTCAACTCAATGGAGGGCAACTAGAAGGTGGCTCTGGAAAATGGTCTTCCTCTGGGTTTGTTTTTGTTGATTGCCCACAATCAATGAGGATGTCAAACAATAATATATCTTCCATAGGTTCAGTAAATGACTATTTTTCAGCAATCTCCAAAAATTGGGACGTGAAAAGCTTCCTTAGGGCTCTTTCAAAGGTTCTCAGGACTCTTAATCTCGGTGCAAGCTCTACAGTGAATTTGAAAGAAGGTGGCGGGTCTTGCACGGTGAGTTGTGGAAGTTCTATCTTTTCAATAATAGATTAGATCAAAATGCAATATTACTTTTTTGTGGTTGGTAATGCTAAATTTAGTGATCATGTAGAAGGGTAAAAATTGCTTTTATTTTAGTACCTCATGGCTGTTTGATTCTGAAGAGTTCTGTCCGATCCAGGAGTAGCTGTGGATAAATCTTTGATATGTAAAGTACTTAAAAAATATCTTTCTTTCTCTTGCTATTGGTATGCATTTTACATCTATTGTAACATTTTTATTGAATCATCTGAATTCAGACCTTTGCTTGACATTAAGTTCCTTTCATTATAAGCAATTGAAACCTCCCAATATCCCCTGCTGGAAGTTTTATACACATTCTTTCCATCTAATGCATGACCTTTATTTAGACTTCTTATCTGATGACCTGGGAT
Source organism: Acorus calamus (assembly GCA_030737845.1). Taxonomy (NCBI): domain Eukaryota; kingdom Viridiplantae; phylum Streptophyta; class Magnoliopsida; order Acorales; family Acoraceae; genus Acorus; species Acorus calamus. Next base: position 453,053 of record CM060877.1, on the reverse strand, counting down.
CAAATACCAGAAGGACCTTTTATTAATGAAAACTATACACACATTTCTATTGCAGTATATTGTGAAATTATCTATAACTCATAAGAACCAGCATTTTTATGTTCCTTGAAAATCAGTGTTCTTAGCATGGGGTGCAGTCTGATATAACTGTTCAGACTTATCAGTCTGGTGTTTGTGCAGGTAATATATGTTGTTTGCCCCTTTCCCGAGTCTAGTGCAGTTCTTCAGACTTTGATCGAGTCTTCTACAGCTCTAGGATCAACCATTTTCTCTTCAGATAAAGAAAGACGATCATCGTTACACACTCAGGTTGGAGATGCTCTAAGCTGTGCTGCTGCTGTAGATGAAGCATCAGTATCAAATGTGCTAGCCTTATCTGGGTTTAGTATTCCAAAATTGGTCCTGCACATAGTGACGATAGAAACCATTTTGAGAGTCAGTGGACCAATAAGTGAACCTACTATTTTAAAGGAGATTGCATTTACTGTTTACAATAAAGCTCGGCGGGCACCTAGAGCCTCTACAAATGATGCAATCCATGCATCAACCATTCCCGGGAGAACCCAGTCAGCATTGGTGCACTCAACATCTCCAGTTCCGGGGCTTTGGAAGGACTATGTGTCCCCCCGAATCACAGGGCCAACCCTTGCGAGAGAGGGAGAACTTGATTCTGTCTTGAGGTCTGGCACTTGGGATAATTCATGGCAAGCATCAAGGACTGGAAACTTAGGCCTTGATCCTAACAGACAAGTGGATTTCTTCCCTGTAGATGATACACGGTACCTGTTTGAACCCCTTTTTATATTGTCAGAGCCTGGATATGCGGAGCGTGGAGTTTCTCCCATGAATTCTATTTTCTCGATACCAGAGTCATTAAATACAAGATCTGCTGCCGATGATAGCAGTAGTAATTATATGCAAACTTCTACTTCCGTGGGGAGTGGGGATGCCACGTCAACCTCCCATCATGATGGATTGGAGCATGATGGCCTAGGTATGAATAATATGAAGGTCACCAGCCTTCATTGTTGTTATGGGTGGACTGAGGATTGGCGCTGGCTGATCTGCATCTGGACAGATGCAAGGGGAGAATTGCTTGACTGTCACATATATCCTTTTGGGGGTATTAGTAGCCGGCAGGACACAAAAGTTCTCCAGTGTCTTTTTGTTCAAGTACTGCAGCAAGGTTGTCAAATTTTGTCTTCTTCTTCCCCTGATGTTGGGAATACTAGGACCAAAGATATCATCATCACCGTATTGGTCAATTCTACGAGCTTGAATGCCAAGGTATACTTTACTTTTGCTTATGATCTTACCTTTCCAATTTATGTGCCACTTAGTGCGGACACCAAGATGCTGACAATTTTTCCATTTTGATTTTAATCCTCAGAATGGCAGAAAGCCATATATTCGGTTGGTGGAAGTGAAGTTAAAAAGTGGCCTTTGCAGCTGCGACGATCTGTGCCTGATGGGGGGCCTTCGAGTAACAGTGGAAGTTCTTTGCAACAGCAGGATATGGTTTTGATCCAAGAGAGGAATCTACCTACATCTCCTAGCCCTTCTATGTATAGTCCTCACGCAAAACCATCAAGCTTCATGAAAAGCAGTTTAGGGCAGACCAACACCCGAAAGCAACTCATAGCCGGGCAATCAATGGTGGACAGCTCAAGGGGAATGTTTCAGATGGTACAGAGTATCAGTTTGATAGCAATCTCCATTGATCATTCCTTAAATCTAATCCTTCCAGCTGAGTTGTCTTCCTCAGGTAAAGCCAACTTTGTTTAACCTACTTCAGAATTCACACTTTATCTGCGAAGTGGCTATATTAGTGCTATCTTGAGTTCTTGACGTATTTTTTAAGGCAATACACTTCCTATTCTAGTAATATGTGTTAATAATGCCATTGATAAGAATATTAGAGTGTTCTCATTCCTTGTCTCTTTCATCTTTTTGTGTGATACTTGTCAACTGAAAATGCATCATATTCATAACTATTAATATAGGGAGAATTATAGAACGAAAACTCAAACGAATATGGGATGGAAAAGGGAAGTTGTGCTGTCAACTTCAGATGCATCATCTAAACAGTGACATTAAGTTCTGATGGATGGGAAAATTTTCTTGTATTTTTTTTTTCTCCATTCGTAGCACTTGTGCTTCTCCCAACCATATTATTGTGATTATGAGTTCACACTCCTAGGTTCCAGTTGTAATGATTTGCATTTCTTTAGGGTCAGGAATTCAATCAGGCATGCCAAGTTACTTGGAAGGATTCAGTCCAGTAAAATCTCTCCAATCCACGCCAGCTTCATATCTACTGATTCCATCCCCCAGCATGCGATTCCTTCCCACTGCACCTCTCCAGCTCCCCACTTGCCTCACCGCAGAGTCTCCTCCACTCGCTCACCTCCTACACAGCAAAGGCTCCGCGACTCCCGTGTCGACTGGCTTCGTGGTCTCAAAGCCGGTCGCATCCATCAGAAGGTCCTCCATTGGTCCAAAAGATGAATGGCCATCAATCCTCTCCGTTAATCTGGTGGACCATTACGGAGGAAGCAACAGCAGCAACAGTGGTGGAAAAGGCGGCAGCAGCAGCAGTGCTGGTGGGAAAGGTAGGAGTTTGGGATCAGAGACGACCAACAAAGATTACGAGACTGAGAGCCACTTAGTTTTGGAGTCCGCAGCAGCCGAGCTTCATGCTTTGTCGTGGATGACAGTCAGCCCAGCTTGCCCGGAGAGGCGATCAGCTCTTCCGTTTCACTGTGATATGCTTTTACGGATGAGGCGGCTCCTGCACTACGCCGATAAGGAACTATTTCGGCAGTCGGATAAAGAACAGTAATTTCAATAGAAGGTAGAAAAATGAAGATCAATGTTGTGGACGGGTGCATCTATTTATATCCATGCATTATTTTTTTTCTTTTTTTAATATGCATCACTAGGCAAGGGAAAATCTGTAGTGTTGTATATGTGCATTAGTGGGCTATGTAAATTTTATTTTATTTTACTTTGTAAACTGATTGAGCCCCATTTTGGATCGTGGGGTGGGGAGGGGGAATGCCATAATCAATCTGATGTAGTGTTTTATCCATTTTACATTTAATTGTGAACAGTTTGTGTGATTTGAACTATAGGTCCATATTGTTTAGTGGCTTATTATTCCTCTGCATTAAGTGGTAGAGAATGAGTTGATATATCAATATTTCGGGGAAATTAATTCTGGATCCTCAAGGACATTCTTGAATTATTTTTAAGTTTCTGGAATATTTAAACTTATTTTTAGGTCCTTCTACACCATTGTTTATTATTTTCAGGTCCTTTTGAGTAATGACCATTAAGTTCATCGTTAACATTTCTATTTTTACCTTTCTCTTACATTAGAATTATTACATACTTATGATGATTTAATATATTATATAAAAAACAAAATTTCAATTCTGGCCAAAATTCCAAAATCTCAATTTTGTTGAAATGCTTTTGAATTGGATAAAATTCCATATGCAAAATCTGGCTTTGAAATCCAAACAAATGGTACAACATTTCATATGCTGTCTGTTGAAACAGTAAGCCCAACCCTTCAAAAACCTTTCAATTCTGCGGAATCGACGGCGGCACCACCTCCGGTATTGTCTGGAGCTTCGGCCGCCATGGTGATCGCCTTAGCTCTGACCCCTCAAATAAAAAAAACTGACCCACGATGACCTGACCGTTGATTGTCGTCCCCTCCGGCTCGTGCCTTGGCCTAACTCGACCAGGCATAAGCCATTTAGACTCAGAGACCCGACGAAACTCTTCGAATGACTCAGCGAGTCCGGCCGAGTCCTCAGGCATGAGGAAGTATAGCTGGGTTGGGTCGAGCTCGGCCGAGTCGGGGATCACCAGGCGGTCCGAGGTGCATTGGACTATGACGTGGCCGGCGTGAGCCCCCGCGACCTCCTTGGCGCGGACGCCGGCGGTGAACTTGATTAGGGTTCCATCTGCTCTCATGACCATTACATGCTTTGGTGAGTCTGAGCAAAACATGCAAAGTGAGTTCCCCATGGTTTTCTTATGTACTTCTGCTTTTGTTTTTGTGACTACCAAATATGGTTTGTTAGGCTCTATCTCTATATATGATTCATTTAATTGATTCTATGGTTTGTTGATGTTTTGGACTTTGAGGAGAGCGTTTGTGACAATGAGAGGAATTGTTACTATAGATATAATTTTTTAATTATGTCTTTGTTTTGAATTTTTGTGGCCATTAAAACTATCCTATGATTTGGTTGAGTTCGTTGGAAACAATAGATGGGTCGATCACTTGAACTTTGTGAAAAACGTTTGAGACAATGAGAGGAATTATATATATTAATAATATACACACACATATATATAAACAATAAGGTGATTAATGTTAATTGGCAGTCTCATTTTGGGATATTGGTAGGGGGCATTTGTAAAATACGTTATACGTGTGAATGAATTAATATTCGATCTCTTCTAGAATATATATCCTATTATGTTGGTATATATAAATAACTACACAAGTAAAATAATTCATTTTTTTTATTTTATTATGTTTTTATTCTTCTTGTTTTAAATGCATAATAATAAAAAAAATTATTGTTTGGTTGATCATAAAAAGTGAATAAGATGTATAAAATGATTTATAAAATGTAAAAAACTCATTTGACATATGAGTTGCCCTGGTTTATAAAAAATGATAACAGATATTCAACATATGAATTCCTTTTATCCTAATTGAATCGACAAAATATGAAATATAAATATCACCTTATTCTCATACATTGTATTATTATGGGAAATTTTTAAAAATAACCCCATGAAAAATTTTAATTTCACTTTTAACTCTCCCCTAATTTTAATTGTAAAAACTAACCCTCGACCCGGTTAGCGCTGCCACGTCAACACTGACTGAGTTTTTTATTTTTAGATTTTTTAGGGAGGCGTGCTATATATAACACGCCTCCTTTGTAAATATGAAGGCGTGTTATATATAACGCCTCCCTATAGGGTTCGTCGATGCGAACGCGTTGACATATTATAATAGCGATTCTGATCTACGGTTTAAAAGTTATGACCATTTGAAATTACAACGCTCCCAGGCCATTTGAAGTTATGACTATTTTCATTTTTTTGTCATTTTTTTTCTTGAAATTGTTTGTTATATTTTTTTGCACTAAAATGATTTGAGTTCAAACCTAAATTGTACACATCCATGTCATTTTCATACATTGTGTAAATTTATTTATTGAAATTATTTGTATTATTTATTTACTTTTTTCATCAATAGCCCTAAAATGTATTATTTATTTGAAATTACTTTTTTAACATTCAAATGGTCGTAACTTAAAATGGTCATAACTTTCAAACCGTAGATCAGAATCGCTATTATAATATGTCCACACGTTCGTATCGACAAGCCCTACAGGAAGGCGTGCTATATATAACACGGCTTCATGTTTACAAAGGAGGCGTGTTATATATAACACGCTTTCCTAAAAAATTCAAAAATAAAAAAACCCAGTCAGCGCTGACGTGGCAGCGTTGACCGGGTCGAGAGTTAATTTTTGCAATTAAAATTAGGGGAAGGTTAAAAGTGAAACTAAAATTTTTCAGGGGGTTATTTATAAAAATTTCCAATTATTATCACCCCCAACTTATCCTACATGGCTTATTCATTTTTCAACAAAAAAGAGCTCAACTATTATTAATAAAATATTGTTATACTAATAATGCAATAATAACAACAACAAAAGAGTTCCGAAGGCTTTATACAAATCACAACCCTTCTTTTTTTTCCTCTCACTTTTTTCTTTAACTTTTCATGTGATTCCCTTCTCTTTATTTTTTCCTTCCTTTATTTTCTTCTGTTTTTCTTCATTTGTGTTCTTCGGTAAAAAAAAAAACTGAAAAACTTCCACTGCAAGTCTCCATTCAGGTTCGAATTCGTTGCGATGTGCAAATCCGTAACGGTTTTCCACATCATATCATCTCGTTCGGATTCGTTATGAGAATGGTTTTATAATTTTATTTTTTTGGGGGTCTTTCGATCTCTATTTGTTATGTTTTTTTTTTCTCGTCTTGATTTTTGATTGATTTCGCGCATCCGTCTCTCTGTAGAACTCTTTCAATTTGTGATTTAAATTTTTTTTTTTCAGTTCTTATATGAAGAAATCGCGAGATCTGGTTGTTCTGAATCGATATCGATTTTTGATCTTCCGTTTCGCTTAATTTGTTTCATTGATGTATTTTTTTTGTACCTTATGCGTTCTTTTTTGATTGAATGGCAGATCTAGTTCATTGGATTTACCATTACATGGCTTTTGATTGCTTCAACAATCCCTAACTTATCATCATCATCCACGATGACCTCCACGGTTTCCGCATCTCGAGGAGCGCATCTTCCGATGCACCTCGGCGAGCCTCAGCCGGAGTCCTCCGTCAACGCTGACGAGACCGAGCTGCTCTCGGTGTCCTGGAACCAGGACTACAAGTGCTTCGCGGCCGGTACGAACCAGGGTTTCCGCATCTACGGTTGCGAGCCCTTCAAGGAGAACTTCCGGAGGGACCTTAAAAGCGGGGGATTCAGTATCGTTGAAATGCTGTTCCGAAGCAATGTATTGGCGCTCGTCGGGGGCAGAGCGAACCCGCTGTACCCTCCGAATAAGGTGATGATATGGGACGATCATCAGAGCCGCTGCGTCGGTGAATTCTCATTTAGGTCGGATGTTCGGGGGGTGAAATTGAGACGGGATCAGATAGTTGTGGTTCTTGAACATAAGATTTATGTGTATAATTTGACTGATTTGAAGTTGCTTCACCAAATTGAAACAGTGGCGAATCTGAGGGGGTTGTGTTGCCTTTCTCATTGTGTGAGTACTTCTGTTTTGGCTTGTCCGGGGCTGCGTAAGGGGCAGGTTCGGGTGGAGCACTTTGGGTTGAAGATGACGAAGTTGATAAGCGCGCATGATTCAGAGGTTGCGTGCATCACTTTGACCTTGGACGGGCTTCTTCTTGCTACTGCGAGCGTGAAGGGCACTTTGATTAGGATTTTCAACACGATGGATGGGACTCGTTTGCAAGAGGTAAAGATTGGATTGTGTGTATTTTTTTGCTATGAAGGTGCTATGTAGTTTTATTCTGACTAACATAGAAGTCAATTCCTGTTATTTCTCAAATCAAGTTTTATGGAATCCATTGTGTGTTATTGTTAGCTATGGAGATTTAAGTTTTATTCATGGTTGATTGTAAGACTGGTGATCTCTCTTATATGTTGAGATGCATTGTCAACAATTTGCTTGAGACTTTAGTACCCTTTATTTTTCCAATTTTTTTCCCTACATACAACTTCGAATTGTTTTGTTGAGTAATCTAGCTGTTAACGGAAAAGTTCATGATTTTAATGGGCTAAAGAACTTTTAATGCCTTTCCTGCTAGATTGGGAACACTTTTTAAAAGTGTGGATTCTGATATGTCTGTGATAACATTCACAATGGACCTGTTCTGATGGTTATGGATACAATGTAGGTACGCCGAGGGTTGACAGAGCAGAAATTTACAGCATTGCTCTCTCACCAAATACCCAGTGGCTGGCAGTGTCTAGTGATAAAGGTACTGTACACCTATTTAGTCTCAAAGTTCGAGTGGTTGGTGAGGATCCCTCCAACCATAATTCTTCAGATCAAAGATCTGCAATTAATCATCAAAATTTGTCGACTTCTCTTGATTCTCTCTTATCTTCAAACATGGGTTCAAATCCAGGCTCATCCTTGTCCTTTATAAGAGGTAAGTGGTCTCCATTTCCTTTCTTTTTTGACACTTTTTACTTTCTCGTTTCTCATTACATGGTTTCTTTGAGTACTTTGATTTAATGAAGCAGTCCATATCTACATATTTCTGGGTGCATTGCGGAAGCGGAAATTGGAGCTATTCAGTTTTTTTTTGTATAATCTATTATATTTGTTTTGTTTCTTTTTCTATGCACCCTTCATTTCATTGATCCAGTGAACTGTAATTTGAAAGCCTATCTGTTCCTTTCTTTCATAATAAATTTTAATTTCAAATTTTAATTATCCTGTTGTCAAAATTTTGCTGTCCCTGCTTGATGGTAGGGAAGGGGGAAACCAAACTTGCCTTTACTACTACATCTAGATTCTGGATAGTGTTAGTACCAAACTATTAGTTTTTTATTAGTTTTAGATGAATCCAAAGATTTTTATACTTTAGGGATGATGTAGCTTTGAAGGGATGGCTAACTACCTTCCCATCTAAATGATTTGGATTGCAATCACTAGTGAGTAAAGCAATTAATAACTAGCTCATTTGCACTGGCATTTTTATATCATCATTATCTGTCTGTTTCACTTTTTGATAATGAGTGAATTATGCTGAATTTGTTGAAAGATAAATGGGGAACATTTTTTTGAAATGAAATATTGAAGCCTACTAGTGTGGATGATCTGCATATTGATAAATGAGAGTTGATTTTTGTTGTACATAAAAAAACATATATATTTCATTCCTTTTTCTTATACATTTTATGGTTAATCTGCCTATTGATATATAGGAATTGAATTTTCTTATACATATAGATATCACGTTCTGTTCTCTTACATTTTAAGAATTTGAAAATACTGTGGGGTTTTCCAAGAGAAGGTAAGCTTATAGTTGGGTGATTTATTGTGTTTAAGCTGCCTTCCTGTTTTGTACTCTCATTTTTCTTGTTTAGGCATTTATGGTTGTGCAGATCCCTCATTTGCCTCATATTTTTTATGTATTTGTCTTGGAGTTTACCCTGATCTAATGAATCTTTTGTGGTACTTCCACCTTACTTCAAAACCAAAATAAGGTATTCCGGGAGAGTGCATGATCAGTCTTCTACATTTCTACTAGGAAAAGAGATGCCAGTACTCTAGCTTGTGCACGTTGCAAAATTCTACCATAGTTCTATACATGACATATTCCCATGGATGTTTCAGATATCACTTTAGTTTGGAAGCATGAATCCATAATATCATCAATGGAGTATATCAGATCAGACCATTCTCTAGGCAATTCAGTGCTTGTAATGATAGTTTCCCAATTCAGTTGGTCAAACAATTAGCTTGTTTTTACGACAATCTTTGTAGAGAACCTGCATTGGGAAATATTGAATGCTGATAACTAAAAAAAAGAAAGAAAAAAAGAAGAAAAGCAATTGCCTGTTGAATATCTTGATTACATAGCCTCAACATGTTTACAGGTTATAATTTTCACCACAAAAAAATTCATTCTTACAGTGCTATTTTCTTTAGGACACGAAACTTTAAAATCTCAAGAATGAACTGCCCAAAATCACTCAATTGCTGGTTATCATTAGAATTAATTTGTGGTATTGAGCCTCCTCTTGTGCCACCATTTGGTTCAAGGATAATTCCAGGATAGGATTAGGAATTGGGATAAGTTCATAAGTTATCCCATTTGGTTATACAAAAATAAGTGTCATAAGACTTATCCCTAATTCCATAAAACCAAAGATATCCCATTATCTGGAATCTAGGTTCTCCCCAAGATATATTTTATCCTATCTTTTATCCTTGAAAACCAATTATCATGATCATGATAAAAATTTCACAAGCAAATAATAATTCAAATAACTAATATATATATATCTCAACCAAATAGTTATGCATATATGTTTTCCATCCAATCCACGAACCAAACAGGGGTTATAATGTCTTCACATTGTTGTCATCTAGTTTAGTCAAGCACGATGTGCACCATAGGTATGAAAATAAATGAAATTTAATTTTATATCTGGATCTTTCTGTTTTGCAGGGGTTTTGCCAAAATACTTCAGTTCTGAATGGTCGTTTGCTCAGTTTCATATTCCTGAGGTCATGCGATTTATAGCTGCTTTTGGTGTTCAGAATACTGTGGTAATTGTTGGCATGGATGGGAGGTACAAAATTCATTCTGCTGCTCTAGTTTTTTAGATGGTTGTAAAATCTTCACTCGACATCATTGAAATTCATCTTTATATTCCTTCTTGAGCGTATGTTATTCTCATACACTTTTGCAGTCATTCCTGCAAACGCCATGCCATCTATGTGATATCACATAACACTATATATCATACCATGTTAGTATGTACCATATTATTAAAAAAACATAAAAATGTATACATTCAATTTATTTGAGTGTGTACATATTTTTTTTTGTAAAAAGTATGTGTGCACGTATGTATACTTAAAAGAAAAAAAATCAAATTGTGCGCGGAGCAGAAAATCAGAAACGACTGTGGCCAGTTTGGTAACTCTGGTCCAGAAGGTGAATTCCTTTGTCATAGGAATTTAGTTCGGTAGTTTTTGTGAGACGGGGGGATGAAGAAATTTTGTAGGGTTGGAGGATTGTAAATGCCATTTTCTTATGTGTTCCAACAGAATGAGAAAAAAATGTCAAAATGCCCCATAACATTCCTCCTATTTTTCAATTCTTGTGATTGGACTAAATAATGTCAAAACTAGGCTGGCTTTTATTGTCACATATTACTCTCTGTTGCAAACACCATGTCATTAACACAATATACGAAATCACCTAACACATAATGTACTTCACTATGTCACCATACACTTTATATTCTTTGGTTCTCCGACATCTGATTTGAATGTTTCCTGCCAATGGCAGTTTTTATAGGTGACCCTTTGAATGGAGGGGAGATGTTGCAGCTGGAATACATACGCTTTCTGAAAGCGGACAACCATACAAGACCTGGCGGCACAGCCTGAATACATCACAAACATCGACTTACATCGACATCGGTAATTATGTACATACTGGTATTGGCAAATAATTATCCATACACGTACATTGGTATTTACTCACCCTGTTATGCTCTTAGACCCTGTTGGACTTCTTATGGAGAAGTATATATTATGTTTCAAAAAACTGTGTTTTAATATTTATTGAATACATGCATTATTGCTGTATGTATATATTGTTTTTTCACTAGATGTAATCCATTCGATTTCTTCACCATGGAAATGGATGGGCTTCAATAAGGTGTGCTTCAACATGGGCAAATGCATGTGAATTCAAGAGAAAATGACATATATCTGCTAAAAGATCATCTAATAATCATAGTATGCAGTACATGTTTATATAGATTATTACTTCATTACAAAAGTATACACCTTCAAGAATCACTGTCCCTCTCATGGTTGCTTCATTATTCACTTGTTATGTTCCACATTCTGGGTGTGTGCGTGTACAGTGGATGAAAGTGAAAGTGAAGGAATCTGGATAAAAAGAGGAAGTGATGGATGCGAAATCAGTTTGTTTACAATGAGAATAGAAATGCGTGTAACGACACCCTTTTAAATAATAGAGCGAATTGAACATGTTTGAAGGGAATTTGTGATGTTGGATCACATGCTAACAACACTTTGTTTTTCTTACACACTGCCAAATATAGACCATTAACATAATCTCCTTTATAAAATAAACCTTGGTTACAACATCCACCTTGAAATTTTTTATTTATTGCATACAGAGAGAGAGAGAGAGATGCAACACATCACATATGGTAGGTAAATATTATTATTTTTTTCAATATTTACGGCTATAGTCTTTGATAACCACATAATGTGTGTCTGCAATATGAATAGCTGCGGAAACACATCATGTCTATGAGATTGGTCTCTGCTAGAGCTGAAAAATAATATAAAGATAGGGTCAGTTACATTATTCAAGGAGGTGATAAATGAAAAATTTTCTATAGTGGGATGGCAAGAGATGAGAGAGCCTGTTTATCTAAAACCATTGATCAGAAGATCAAAGCTTGGATCTTGCTCCCTTGGAATCGTCAAAGACGATCATCACTTTCCCGATGACTTTACGCTCTTTTATCGCAGAAAAGGCCAAGTTAGCCTGTAAGACATATACCATTAATATTTCTGTTCAAGCTTCAAGGGAGTTCAAATTAAATCCAGTGAATGAAAGAATAAGATTATTTGATAATTATGCATTCTCATTATCTATACATCTATATTATAAAAGGCTGAAAACACTAATTAAAGTTATTATAAGAACTATGAAAATATGCCAAACTAATGAATTGATTAATGATTAGTAAATCATGAGCAACTCAATCAGTTTGACAAAATAGAAATAAGAAGCTAAAGGCGTTGTTAAGTCCCTCACCTGAGAAAGGCTGTAAGCATGAGAAATGTTGATGGTTATCAAACCCTTTGCCAGCCATGATAGAAGCTCTTTGGTAGAGTCCTCGAGAACGTTGGGACGATGTATTTTGTAGCTCCCCAATATAGTCCATGTATCGTCCAGTTCTGAAGTACAAACATGCTTGGAAATCAGCAGGAGAGAGAACACTTTCTATATGTGCAAGGTCTACGCAATTCATGAATTAATCAAATCCTCTGATGAATAAAGTACTCAAGGTGAGAAATAGTTATCAAACCATTAAGATAGAATATTTACACACACAAACTTTGAGAGAGCTTAAAAAAAAATCATTAGTACTGTGCAAAAGAGTTGAGATTTATTTCCCCACCTTAACCAGAGCAATGTTTGCTGGGATGACGGGGACTTCTCCGCTAGCAAACCCTATAACCAAAATATGAGCTCCCCAGTTCAAAAGCTTCATGCTATCCTTCATAGGATTGCCTCTAACTGGATCATATAGCACATCAACACCTTTCAGATTTCTTGTCTTCAGAAATTTCTTCACGTTCTCTATGATACTTCCCGTATTCAAATCCACAACATGATCAATACCCAGAGACTCGAGAAACCGCACTTTCTCAGCCCCCCTGAATTTCAAAATATGTCAAAACCATAATGAACCTCTGTTTCGATTTCATACAAATGCCTGATTAACAATTTAAAAGGGACAACAACCACAATGATGACTTAATGCATTACTTGTATATGAATCTCAACATGGTACCTAGCAACAGCAATCACAATGGCACCACAAACTTTTCCAATCTGCACGGCTGAAAGTCCAACACCACCAGCTGCACCCAGCACAAGAAAGTCCAACACCACCAGCAATGAGTGAAATCCATCTTCACACAAGAAATTTGTCAGCACAAGCAAGACCTATGTACGATCAACACCAAATCACATAACAGCTCCAATGAGTCAGAAATCCATCTTCACACAAGAAATTTGTACTGTTCTTTAAATTCAAAATCTTTTGAAACTCGCTATTTGAACAGCCAGGTGATTATGATATAAATCTAATCATGGAACACAGGTAATCTGGAAATATAACACAATGATCTTGGAGAGATGCATTATAAATGACCAAAACAACTAAATTCGCTAATCAGCATAACAATTCCAATCAGCCAAATTATGCTATATTTACACTAAAATTCTCTGTTCCTTCTTTAAATTAAAAATCTAAGAACCTGATCTACTAGAACAGCCATTGATCAATATGTAAACCTAAACATAAAACATCAGTACAATAAAGCTACAAATAGAGCAAATAGCCATGAAGGGTACACATCCATTCATACGAGTTTGTACAATTTAAACATCCATTTGCATTAATTGGTTTAAATTGAACATACATTTGTGCTAATTGTTTAAATTGGTGAACTAATCTTACTTGTTTGTTTAAACCAAACATCTATGAATACTAATTGATTCAAATTGAACATCCATTCATACTAACTGATTCAAATACCCAAACATCTAAAATTACTAATTGAAACAGACGACTCAAGCTATCTTGCTGTCCCTCACAAATTCAACTTTCTATGAACCTGCACAACTAGAACATCCAGTAATTAAGACATTCACATTGTTCACACAATATAGAAAGAAAGCTCGGACCTTTCCAGGACTCAATCCAGCTCTGTGAACGAGCGCGACATGCGATGTCCCAAACGCGACGGGCAGGGCACCGGCGGCGACCAAATCACATCCATCCGGCACCAGAAACCTATCATCAACGGTCAATATTTCACGTCAAACCCATCAATAGACCAAGGAATCAAGAAACCCTAGCGATCACTCACAGGTCCTTCTCATCGGCGACGATGAATTCGGCGAAGGACCCGAGGGAGGCGAACGAGCAGACCCGGTCGCCGGGCCGGAACCGGGAGACGGAGGATCCGACGGAGTCGACGACGCCGGAGTAGTCGGATCCGGGGACGAAAGGCAGCGGCGGCTTCTCCTGGTACTTTCCGAGGATCTGGAGGTAGTTGGCGTAGTTGAGGCTCGTCGCCCTGACTCGGATTCGGACCGAGGTCGGCGATTGAAGGTCCGGGACAGGGTGGGAGAGGGAGATCGTCAGGGGCGACGAGGGGTCGGCGATATGGACCGTCGGATCGCCGATCGAACGGCAGAGAAGGGCTTCCATGGAAGGAGAGACGTAGCGAAAGCGACTCCTCGTTTGAAGTCCTATAAAACTCCGATAATGCGTAACGCGTAACTCCATATATATATATATATATATATGGTCGCGATTACGTGCGGTATGCGGTCGGACGACGCACGGTCCGCACGACCGCGGTTTACGACGTGGGCCGTCCGATCGCGGGTCCATCGCATCCAACGGTCGACGTGAATCGCACCCGACCGTCCGATGCGATGGACCCGTGATCGACGGCCCGTGATCGCGCACCGCACCGACCGTAAACCGCACCTAATCGGCTCCCTATATATATATATATATATATATATATATATATATATATATATATATATATATATATATGCCGATGATAATATGGGGGTCGTGCGGATTCGACGTGCGTCGTCCGATCGCGGGTCGATCGCATCCAACGGTCGAGATGAATCGCCTCCGACCGTCTGATGCGATGGACCCGCGATGGACCCGTGATCGACGGCCCGTGGTCGACGCCGCACGACCGCACGACCCGCACGATATCATTTCCATATATATATATATATATATATATATATATATATATATAGATTTTCGATAATATGCGGTCGTGCGGATTCGACGTGCGTCGTTCGATCGCGGGTCCATCGCATCCAACGGTCGACGTGAATCGCACCCGACCGTCCGATGCGATGGACCCGTGATCGACGGCCCGTGAATCGCGACCGTACGACCGTATAATATCACGACTCATATATATATATATATATAGGGAGCCGATTAGGTGCGGTTTACGGTCGGTGCGGTGCGCGATCACGGGCCGTCGATCACGGGTCCATCGCATCGGACGGTCGGGTGCGATTCACGTCGACCGTTGGATGCGATGGACCCGCGATCGGACGGTCCACGTCGTAAACCGCACCGACCGCATACCGCACGTAATCGCGACTATATATATATATATATATATGTATGCCGACGATTAGGTGCGGTGTGCGGTCGGTGCGGTGCGCGACGTGGGTCGTCTGATCGCGGGTCCATCGCATCCAACGGTCGACGTGAATCGCACCCGACCGTCCGATGCGATGGACCCGTGATCGACGGCCCGTGATCGCGCACCGCACCGACCGCACACCGCACCTAATCGGCTCCCTATATATATATATATATCATTCTTTTAATATAAGTTATTCTAATCTATTACTCTTATATTAAAAGATTGGCGGCATCCGTATAAGACAAAACGATGTAACATATATGACAAATCCTGTGGGATATTTTCAGAAAGCCCCCACCTTCTACCAATTTAACAATAAGGTCCCTCGCTAAGATTCACCCAATTTTGATCTCCTCCGGGATATTTGCAAATGGACCCCCAATCTTTTATAATCAGGCCCCTTTCTAAAACAGGCCAATTTCGTCTTTTTATGGGCTTTTTGCACGTCTGTCCTAAGATTCTACCAGTTTCACAATCAGACCCCTATTTGTGTTACAAACATGTGCCTCGTCCATATTATCAGAATTATAATTAGATCCATCATCTCAAACATTATTTCCCAAACTTCTAATTCATACAATTCCATGTAATAGTTTCTCAATGTTATATCCATAAAATTATAAAATATAAATATTTATAAAATAATTGATTATAAGTTTATAACGAATATAACGAATTAAAATAAATAAAACAACTGATTATATAATTAAATACGTATTTAGAGTAATTTTTCTAAATTAGTTAAATTAGTTGAATGAAAATAAATAAAGAGAGGAGACGCTGGGTAAAAAAAAGAGAGAGGAGGCTATTTATTTTAGAAGAAATATAGATACTAATTTAATTAATTTATAAAGGATATGATAATAATCTAATTTAAGATTCCTGATAGAATTTGAGATTACCACAAAAAATGGTGAGAATTTGATTCCACCATATTCTTTTACGTGCATGATTCTAATTCCAGTGGAGCCCACAATTACCATCAACACTACCACTAACAAAAAAATGAAGTATATACTCTAATAAATTCCATTATCAAATTGTTTTTTATTTTTTTTATGACATATGTTTCAAATAGAAAATATATATTACTTTCATAGATCAAATTTGTTTTTGTTCTTTTTTTCCATTGAATGGTTCATTTATTAATTATTTAATTTTACTATCATTTTTTTAATTTCATATTACATGTTGAAAATTATGGGGCTTTAAAATAATGTTCTTTTTTATATTTTGTTTTTATTTATTTATGAAAAGGTGGGCCTTAGCCCTCAAATTTATATAAATTAGAGAGAGCCTAAATTGTAAGACAAATATACATCCTCTCAACCCAATCAAAGCCTAAATTGTAAGACAAATATACATCCTCTTAGCCCAACCAAAGTAGTAGTGACACTACTCTTGTTGTAACCGAAAGGGCCATCATCTCCCCAAATGAACTACATCCCAATAATAAAACTCCCACCCACAATGGTGATTGAACTAGCACCTGTGCAGAATCGACCCTAATCCACTACATAGTGCATCGCCGATTCCCAAATATTTTTAATATAAGGAAGACTTCCTCTAAATACAGAATGATTTTTAGTCAACCAAATAGACCAGATAACTGTTGGAATATAGGATTGAAAAACCTTCGCCCGGACACTTTTGTCACCGCCCTCAAATTTTAATTTAATTGATGTCATATAAATGAATGTTCTTCATGTAATTTGTTTCAAACTCGAGTCACTTTGATTTCATCCTCACCACAATCCAATCTAAATGAGATGACACATGAAATTTTTGAGTTTTTAAATATTATCGGGACAATTAAATTCAGTGTCGGGTTTAGGATGAGAATTTATTAGGTAGTTACATAAATCCCTCTAAAAATTGTATTACTGCCATTTTAAATTTTGAGTTTTTCCAACCAATCCGGATTAAAAACCTATATAAAATCATGGTTTTTTATAATTATTATTATAGAAACATCACTCATCTTCCTGCTATTTTATTACACCCCAAAATTTTCTCATATACCCCAACTTTCACTCAAAACTCTTGACAATTTTTCAAAATCTTTATTTAACATCAACAACAACAATAATAGTCACCAATCAAAAAAAAAAACAACAATAATAGTCATTCAAATTTTATCATTCAAACTATCTAATTTTTTTTAGAATGAAATACAAAGACCTTTACCTTGGTTTACCAAGGGAATGGTATTCGACGGCAGACGGCGGGGATGATCTCTAGAGAGAGTTTCGGTCTCTGCGGGAACAAAAGGGAAGAAAAATAGGATGTGAAATTTCGTGGTTTTGGGTAAGGGTAATAGAAAGAGTGTCTCTATTTGCACCCCCTAAAATGGGGTGCACACCCCTCATAAACGGGTAATGTACAAAAAATTCGTTTATAATCGGATCATGTACACACCCTATTTGGATCATTCGCGACACTATCAGTGTCGACATTTGATATTTATGTCGACAGTGATTGTGTCGCAGGGTTCAAAAAACTAAACTTGTAGCATTTAGATCATTCGCGACACTATCAATGTCAACATTTGGTATTTATGTCGACAGTTATTGTGTCGCGGGGTTCAGAAAACTATGCTACACTGAATCATTCACGACACTATCAGTGTCGATATTTGATATATATGTTGACAGTGATTGTGTCGCGAGATTCAAAAAAATGAGTTTTTAAAGGGTTTCATTGTTTTTTGTTGGGTGTATAAAAAAAGGGGTGTGCACCCCATTTTGAGGGGTGCAAATAGAGGCGCCCTAATAGAAAATGGTAGAAGGAGGGATTAATATTTGTGTGTGGATGTGGACCCGTTTATTAACAGGTGGGTTTAGTGACTTTGCCCCCAAAGTTCAATAGTTTAAGGGTGCTTCTAGGCCCACCATTGTTTTTGCTGATCCAACATCTCAACTAAACCCACCACCTTAACTTGTAAAGTTTCCTATTTATACAAATACAATCCACTCCTAATCTCCCCACCCATTTTCTCCCTTTTCTTTCTTTCCCCCTCTCCATACCTGACCTCCTCCCTTCCCCAATCTCTTTTGTTGTATCATTCTCAGAACCTTGATTATCGTCTTCTCTGCCGCCATCAGCGCAATACAAGATGACGAAGCCACATCCCTCTCACTCCCGTGATTAGAGCTAGACGGGAGCAGCGTTACTAAATCTTTGATTGACACAGCGGTGAAAAAAGTTAAGAAGAAAATGAGTTTGGTTTAAATGACCATAAATTCGGGCGCCTTTTATTGATTAAATTGAGAGAAAATCAAAACCCAAATGCAATTTTGAGAGGATAAACCTAAAAAATACAGTTCTTATATGATGAAACAAAGAACTTGTTAAAATAGCAAAACATCATGTGATATTTTTTGAGGATAAGGCTACAAGAGGGGCCATATGAGGAGGGGAGGGAGATGGCTGCGACAACGGATGAGTTTACAACGACGGTGACAGAGGTGGCGGAGGAGAAGCCGGCGGGGGAAGAAGGGGTTTTTGTGCGTAAATTGGTAGGTTTAATTACTTAAAGATAAAATACGAATTAAATTTTTTATTTTTATTTTTATTATTTTTATTATTTTAAAGGTTGTGGGATTAGCCAATAACATGGTGGGAATAGACGCACACAGGCTAAACCATTGCAATCCCTATTTATTTAAAAGGGTATGTTTGGTAAATAAAGACAATTTGGTGGCAATCAACGAAGAAGCCCTCAATACAGATCTGACGGTTAGTGATTTTGATCGGACGGCTGATGATCGATGGGGGTAGTTTCGGTATTGTGAGTTATATCAACCTTGAGGGGGTATAAGATGCTCTCCAAATCTGGAGCTCGCAAAAACCCTAGGTCGTCCCGTTTGTCTCATCGAGCCTCCGCAGTCGCAGCTGTAGCAGAGGAGGAGAGACAGGGAAACCCTAGCCAAGATGGGGTAACTCCTTCATCTCTATCGCTCTCACTTGATCCTTGACTATCTCTATCTGAATCTGTGAATGTTTTGATCTGTATTTGTTCGTTCGTCAAGTTTTGTTCTCCGACTGCATTTGTTTTGTGTTGGAGAGGATTACGTGAATACATTAGAGAGAAATTTTGGTCTCATATAGGCATCCAAAAGTTTTTTTTTTTGATGTTTTTGATTTTTTGTTGTCCCTAAAAATTCTTGTTAGATTCTGGAGTTTGATCTCTTGATGTTACGGATTTGTGGTTTTTTCTGTAGTGATTGGAAAATCTCAAAAGTTTGAGAAGTAGGGTTTGATATATATATATATATATTAAATGTAAACGATTTCAATGGTTGTTTTTTTATGAATGTTGCTTCTTATCTTTCTGCAACTGAGTTGGGAATTGAATTTTGCACAAGTGGGTTTGTAAGTTTATGTAAGTTTTTGTTACCTTCAGTTGGGTTGGACTTTTAAATCTTGGTTTTGATGACCAGTGTTTTAGGTTTTGGTGCCCCCAAGGCAGCAAGAAGGCCTGGCGGCGCCTAGGTGATGTGTGGGAACCTAGATGGATGCCTGAGTGTAATCAAAATAGGGATATTTAGACTTTAGTATTCTGAAAATGTTAATGACAGCCCTTGTTTGCTGCTCCATTGTGGTACTGACACATTTTGATACACTATTACAAAAAATGAAGTATATTCTCGGATGAATTGAGTGTACGGAATTTAACCCAATCATATACTTTGATAAAGTAATATGTACTAGGTTAAAAAAATGAGGGAAGCAAATGGGGGAGTAAAAGAAACTATACCTGGGTAGAAAAAATGAGGGAGCAAATGGAGCTATGAAAGAAACTATGTCAAGGAGATAAGTGACAAATAGTTGATTAATGAACAGCTTATCATGTTTGTTGTGCCAAAAAAAGAGGGAAGCAAATGGGGCTATAAAAGAAACTGTGTTAAGGAGATGAGTGACAGACAGTTGATTAATGAACAGCTTATCTTGTTTGTTGTGCAAAAAAATGGGATAAGTGCGGAGAATCATCCCTGTTATGAATCGAAAATGGGGTTTTCTTTGTTGTGTATAAAGGCTAGAATATCATTTATTCCCTTTTTTTTCGCAATTATGGAAAATGTGAATAAATACAAAAACTATAAACTTTGTATTCCTTAAATTGGGGCACATTATCCTCAAAAACTTACCCTTTGCCAAACTAGATCTTAGGGTTTTTATAGAAATATAAATGTAAAAAGGTTAATATGAGCCTAGGCACCTAGGGAGGTGCTTGGGAGTTGGAACAGGGTTTTAGGCAGGTACCTAGCAGCCAAAGGAAGTGGATCACACAAAACACATAGGAGAACACCCAGGTGGCCTTTTGAAACAATGTTGACGGCATTCATTAACCGGGCTGATTTCATCTGCTCTTTTTCACTTCTCAATTTTTATTGATAATTTTATTAAGAATTTATCCTCTAAAAATATGTGTGATTATTATTATGAATATTTTTTTTAAATGATATGTTTGCCAAAAAATACTAAAATGGCAAACATTGATAGATAAAAGAGGGTCTTCTCTTGTAAGATACAAGACACGATCCAGAACATTATGACAGCCAGCTTTTCATTACACTATCCCAAGTGTTTTTCAACATAGTAATCACTTTTGAAGCTTTGTCATTCCTAGTTAACCAAATTTTCCAGCATACCGCATGAGGTATGAGTTGGACAAAACTTTCCCTTGATACTGGGAGTCTGGGATAGAAGGTGTTGATTGGTTTTGTGATGTATCAGGTATTGTTATTAAGGCCACATGCAGTAGTGTGTCTCAGGTGTAAAGAGGCAAGGCACACCTCTAGTGCCTGTCTCAATTGCACATCACCTTAAACAGGCATTCCATCTTTAGTGCTTTCCACACATCAATATGAATTTTTGCCTCAATGAAAATTAGAAAAATGCCCATTCTTTGTTTGTTTATCTATTATCTATGTATGTTAACTGTTTGACTAGCTAACCATTTCACCATTTTTTTTTGTGAAAATGAAAAACAACTGTTTGATACTTTGACCTCTTTCATGGAGAGGGGAGGTGTTAGCCAACTAATCAAAGCTTGGTTCCCTTTTTTATTTTTTAATTCTGTTGTTTTTTCTAACTTGTTTGCTAAGTTGCCTTAAGACTATCCTTATGCTTCCTTGAGGGTTGGAAAAATGCCCATTTTGTTATTTTCTAATTCCGTTGTTTTAAAGCTGTCATACCTCACTTCACTCAGGCATGTGCTTATGCCTCAGGTCACAAATGGCCCTTGTGCTTTGATTGCTTCTATCTGGACATGAACATTGTCTTCATGAAATTTTTTTCTCAATCTTTAAGTTGGAACTTATGCTTCATTCATATAGCATGGATTCTTTCTGCTGTTGTTTTTTTTTATGTTAGTTTCACTTCTCATATTATTATCTTGTACTGCAATAGTGGTGCTATGTGTGCATCTATCTTTTCCCCCTTGTTTGATCGAATCATTCAGGTGGTTCATTCTGATGCATTGGCTTGGATTCTCCTAGTAACTTTGGTGTATAGTTTGGAAACCTATTCTTAGATTCTCCTATAAACATTATTGAATAGTTTGGAAACCTAATCCTAGATTTTCTTATTAACTTTTATGATAATTTGGAAACCTAGTCCTACATTCTTCTATTAACTGATCATTTCTCTTAAGCATGCTGCGCCTGTTGATTTTACGTTTTCTGGTTTACAACAAAGTTTTCTCTGTTGATGGGTTCTCACATTAAGTGTATGTGTTCAATGTTTGAGCATCTGATTGGTACTTGAGATGCTGTAATATGTTGCTTCTTGGAATCACTTGTTTAATGTGTGTTGTGGTTAATTATGACAGGAAAACACGTGGTATGGGAGCGGGTCGCAAGCTGAAGACCCATAGGAGAAGGCAAAAGTGGGCTGACAAGTCGTACAAGAAGAGTCATCTTGGCAACGAGTGGAAGAAACCCTTTGCAGGCTCCTCCCATGCCAAGGGGATTGTTCTTGAGAAGATGTAATTACAAGTTTATTACATTTTTCTAACCTACTTATGTTTTTGATGCCCATTCAGATATTGATATATTTTGCTGATACTTTTACTCCTTTCAGTGGTATTGAAGCCAAGCAGCCTAACTCTGCTATCCGTAAGTGCGCTCGAGTTCAGCTGATCAAGAATGGGAAGAAGATTGCTGCATTTGTTCCCAATGATGGTTGCTTGAACTACATTGAGGAAAACGTGAGTAGAATTGATTTTTGTGAAAGAAGATTAGAAAAAATGATTTTTTTCTCTAACAATCAAGCATGAACCAATTATTTTTTTCTAATTTTCCATGAAAGTTAAGTACATGCAAATTTTTTGTTTCAGCTTACTGAAAACAGGATTCAAGAAGCTTGTAAAAGTGAGCTTCTTGAAATTATTGGTCATAATTGATTCTAACACATTTTCAGGCCCACATGATTCGTGTAAATCTAGAATCGAAAATTGTAAATCCATAGAGGTCCTAAGTGAATTAGGAGCCAATAATATTATGAGCATTCTTTTTTTTCCTTGAGAAAAATGTTGTTACATAATAGATAGCCTCCTGAAAAAAAGGAGATGAATAAAGGTAAATAAAGATAGTTAACAAAAGAAAAGGCTTCTCAACTACAAAACCCAATGAAAGAATATTATTTCCTCTTGCTACCCAAACCAATCACTTCCCATGATTGTGGAAGGATTCTCCACACCAAGAATCCAAGTGACCCATGCTTTAAGAAGAGATGCAATCACGGCTCACATGTTCTCCACATATACCCCTCGTGTAATAAGGCATTCGTTCTGTGCATACAAATCTTGTTAATTGGATTTTGTATTTGAAGCAAAACTCATGTTTATATTTGTTTTTCAATTTCTTGGGAACATTCATTTGATGTTATTGTTATTCAGGATGAGGTGCTCATTGCTGGGTTCGGGCGTAAGGGGCATGCCGTCGGAGATATTCCTGGTGTCAGGTTCAAGGTGGTGAAGGTTTCCGGTGTGTCACTGCTGGCTCTCTTCAAGGAGAAGAAGGAGAAGCCCAGGTCTTAAGAGCATACAAATGGAGTTACATTCTCCCCTACTTTTGTAAGAGAGATTTACTATGCTCTGTTTTTTGTTTAGATTTCAGTGGTTTCATTTCTTTGAGACATTCTAGAGTTCTGTTGAATCGAGACTTGGATTTTTATTTTCTATTTATGATGATGTTTAGTTACTGCATCTTCCCTTTTTTCATCTTTGGAAACAACAGTTGGGGTCTGACAGCATATGTTTTTGGTTGCGGATGCCTGGTTTCTTCAAAATATCCAAAAGATTGAGCAGATACTGAAATGGGATAAGATAACATTGTTATACATTATGAGGATGAGATTGATAGGATGACGAGAGGATCAAAATTGATAGGTGGTTCAGTATAGATGATTAGACCAGTTGAACAAGTCATTTTCTGTTTGGTTATATTTTTAGTTTTGTTGGAAAATGTAATGATAAAGTTTTTGTTGTGAATACAAATGTGAATAAGATGTTAATAAAGATTTATAAAAAATGAAAAACTGATTTTGATATGTAGACCTTTCTGATTGTGATCCATTTATACCAGATTAGGTGAAATAAAGTAATTTCATGGGTGACCATACTAATACCACCTTGTTCTCACTTATCTGACAAATCTATATTTGGTTAATCCTACTATTCAAATAGTTTTCCCCCCCTTGTTTCACCTTATTCGTTGCTATTCCACATAAGTTATTATATCATACGAATGATGTTCTAATCAGACATATAGAGCGATATTTTTTTGATCCTTCATTTATTATGGCATGTACCATTGAGTTGAATAATAAGATTACAAACAGAATTGGTTTCAGTAGCATCGCTCACAGATGCATTCCAGTGGTCCTTGCACTTAGATGTCAATTATTGTTCTCACTGGATCACTTGTTACAAATACATACCAGTGGTCCTTGCACTCAGATGTCTATTATTGTTCTCACTGGATCACTTGCTACATGAAAGTGACAAAGCTGATGTTCTATCATGGCTTATCTAGGTTAAGCTGAGCTTCCAATCCATTAATGCACATTAAGCTGCAGCAATCCTTTTTGTTCAAAGAACCTCTCCACTCATCCCAATTCCATGTTTCTTAATTTTGAGGTTCAATCCCTAGCACAGCAAAAAACTAGATAAAAAGATCCAATCAGCGTTGAAATTTCATAAACACTTTGAATCCACAAGGAATTTTTGAATCCACAAGTAAGAAGCATCAAAACAGAGAAAATTTAAAATATTATTGATAATCAATTGAAACCCTAGGTTACAAGTCTGTTATTTATACTAATAACATACAATTAAAAATTACTAAAAATAGTAACATTTCTAAACTAAATTTTCTGATTATATGAGATCCTAAATGATCGCAGGAATTGATAGAAATCAATTCCGAAATGTTATGATTGAGATATCACACATTTAAAAATTACTAAAAATAGAAAAATCGCTAAATTAAAAGCCTAAATGAATGAATTTGAAAAAATTAAGAATTGTTAGTTGTATAACATCTAATCCAGAAGATCTCCTTGATATATTTCACCATGTCAAATTTCGTGCGATTCCGAGATCGTGACCATTGATTTGAATTTATTTGGTGAATTGGTGGACTACTTTTGATGGTCTCATACTCCTATTTTTCAAAAGAACTTCGTCCTCGAGTTCTTCTGCTCTTCATTTGATGTGTTATTGTATTTCACCTTTGGCAAGAGAAGAGATGTTTTCTTGACTTCAAATTTTTTTTCAATCAAATCGACCATCTAAAAAATTGAATGCATATCGATTTGTAGCCCAAATTTCTTCACCATTTTAGTAGTCGCAAAGTCTTCAACATTTTCATTGTTGATGATCACATTGAAAACACTCTTGTTGATGGTGCACATATCTTGCAACATGAGCTTCTGTAGGGGCTTTTCCATCTTGGGGATCACAGTTAAGGACCTGTGAAAACAACTCCTCTTGTTCACTTCCAGTAATATCTTCAGAATCATTCAGATAAAACAACATCCTCTGCTTCTTTATTGCTCATGTCCTCATCGATCTCTGGTTCAACGATAAAGTTGACCCGCTCTCCTTCATTTGCGAACTCAGCACCATCATATATATCATCGCCATCAGTTGTGTTGTTACTTTTGTCCTCATCAATATCTGATTCAACTAGATGTTGATCATAGGGTTCCATCTTCGGACTCTTCTGAATTTTTGAAAGACTTTCTTTGGTCACCTCCATCGATCCACCAACCATAACCAGCACACTTGATATCTCTAATTGTGATTCAACCATTGTGAATTGGCGACAATTTTGATACAATGGGGCACATATTGTTCATATTTTAATGGTAGAAATTGATCCATGAGGAGTTGTTTCATCTTCCTTCACGTACGAACAAGTGCTCTTCCTCGCCATTGTCAGGTTCTCTGAAGTTGGTCCCACCAAGCGGCGAAACCATTTTTTAATCAAAATGCCACCAATTTAAACATCTTCTCCTCTGGAACCTTCATCATCTCAAAGAATCTCTCGATTTTTGAGATCCAATCAAGGAAATCCTCGATCTGCATATTACCATTGAAATACGGAATATCCGCCTTCAATCGGTAATCATTGTATTTCATACGCCGCCTCCCCGGTTGATATCCGTGAAGTCCATTATCTTCATCATCCGAATCTTCCTCATAATCACATTGATAATGAAGAGGATTTCGAATCTTGTTCGGTGCAATAGGTCGGCCTTGGGCAAATCCCTCAGCGCGTCTCCTATCACCTCCAGGATGCCTGTTGTTGGCGTTGAGGTTCAGGCCAACAATCATCACGCGGATCTCTCGCATCTGATCGCGGTTTTCCTTGAACGCTTTCCGCAGGTCCTCCAACCCACGACCACCGTCAATAGGTTGATTGTCTCTCACTTTGTTATCTGCCATCGAAGCCATGCAAATTCTCGCTCTGATACCACCTAACGCAGCGAAAAACTTAATAAAAAGATCCAATCAGCATTGAAATCTCATAAACACCTTGAATCCACAAAGAATCTTTGAATCCAAAAGGAATATTTGAATCCACAAGTAAGAAACACCAAAACAGAGGAAATTCTAAATATTATTGATAATCAACTGAAACCCTAGGTTATAAGTCTGCTATTTATACTAATAACATACAATTTAAAAAATTACTAAAAATAGTAAAATTCATAAACCAAAATTTCTGATTCTATGAGATCCTAAATGATCATACTATCAATTCCGATATGTTATGATTGAGATATCACAAATTTCAAAAATTACTAAAAATAGAAAAATCGCTAATTTAAAGGCCTAAATGAATGAATTTTAAAAAATTAAGAATTGTTAGTTGTATAACAACTAATCCAGAAGATCTCCTTGATATATTTCATCATGTCAAACTTTCGTGCGATTCCGAGATCGTGACCATTGATTTGAATTTATTTGGTGGACCATTTTTGATGGTCCCATCTGCATAATCTGTCCTACATCAATCACTCCCATCTTCCCCATTGTTCTCATGTTTGCAAGTCAATGCGTGGTTTATGAAAATACATGTATAGGCCTTACCAGTGGTCCTTGCACTTAGATGTTAATTATTGTTCTCACTGGATCACTTGCTACATGAAATGCTGATGTTCGTTCTATCATGGCTTATCTAGGTTAGGCTGAGCTTCCAATCCATTAATGCACATTAAGCTGCAGCAATCCTTTTTGTTCAAAGAACCTCTCCACTCATCCCAATTCCATGTTTCCATGAAGAATTATGATGTGGATTCTTAATTTTGAGGTTCAATTACTCCCATCTTCCCCTTTGTTCTCATGTTTGCAAGCCAATGCTTGGTTTATGAAAATACACGTATAGGCCTTGGGTGACTCTAATTGTGCCTCTCTAATCTATAAGTTTGCCCCCTTGTTTGTAAGCCCCTCATATTTTTGGCATCTTATTTAAAAACCCCACACACTTAAACTCCTTATTAGATTCATTAGTTAGCCCCTTTGATATTTTTCTTCCACCAAAAACCTAACTCGGAGGATTGCCACTGGATACACTCACCCTTGATTAATGAAATTTTTTAGATTTTTTTATTGTTTTGGGTGATTAGGTGAATGAAAGTTTGGATTTTTTTTTATTGAGTAGGGGTATGCCGTATGCGTCGATCTGTTTGGGTCTTGAGGATTTCTACACCCAGGTTTTGGTTTTTTTTTTTTTAGTTGTTTCATTTATTATATTATAGGTTGAATTTTGGGTGCTGTTTTGATTTGTTATTTGTTTTAAAAGTTTGAACAATGTAATCTTTAAATCAGTAAACATTCGATTATAGTGTAAATCTAACTTTTTGTTCAAATACAGATTATATATGAAGGCCACGCTTATAAAAAAAATTACCACAAAATAAAATTATTTTTTTCAAACAAGATACATACAACTTTAAAGTAAAATTAATAAAAATTCATAACATATTCTAATAAAAAATCAAATCTATATAAAAAAATATTATGAGAATCCACTATTCATGCACAAATTCACATAATCTTTCAAAACCTTAACCCTAAAAAAACTTTACAAATCCAAATCTATACCATCCATACAACGGGGTTTACTTATAAATGGATCTTTTCCAATACAATCCATACAAGGGGTTTACTTATAAATGGATCTTTTGCAATACAATTCATTTATGGGGGGTTTACTTATAGATTAGAGGGGCGCGAAAAGAGCCACCCATAGGCCTTCCCCTGTTCCATGTTAAACAGTCTCCCTAATTTAGTATGTACTATTTTATGCATTCAATTCATTTAACTATATATTTCATAATTTTGTAAAGATATGAATTTCATTTGATGAGTGTATAATTTAAAATAAAATCAAAATATATTGGTGTTTGTAAAATAATTGTAAGAATAATTGTTCTTAACATTTTTAGAAACATATTCAGAGACACGTCTAAATATTATGGGTTATTTAGTTCCCCCCCTCCCAAAACAGTTAAATTATAAAAAAACTCCTCCAAAACTCAATATTATTTTAAACCCCGTTATTTGGCTTTGTAAAAAACTCAACAATCAACAAAATAAGAATGTTAGGGGAATATTCCATCTCAACATATGTATATGGGCTATTTTGTTGAGATGAAATAATCCCCTAACATTCTTATTTTGTTGATTGTTGGGTTTTTTATAAAGCCAAATAACACTTTAAGGAGGTTTAAAATAATATTGAGTTTTGGAGGGGTTTTTTGATAATTTTCCTGTTTTGGAAGGGGGTGGAAACTAAATAACCCATATATTAATAATCAAATGCTATGCTAGATAAATTTTAAGACAAATTATATATAAAAAATATAATAGTTATTGGTTTTTATCAACCCTATAAACTTGTCAACATGTTAGACACAGATTGAATACATTGATATTTATATATATTAATTTTTAGATTCAAATCTCTTAGATTTTGAGCAGAGACCGATATAAATATGAACATTAATTTGAATAATTAAGGATATATATTAGAAAAATTTTCAAATTTATTCTGTCTTTCAAAGATAATATACATAAGAATACAATAATTATTTAAATTTTTATATTTGTGATTAATCATGCAGGATAGTAAATATGGATAGTACGATAAGAGAAAACATATATAATTTTATAATATACATTGAATTTAAATATTTTTCATATCAAATAAGTATCTATACTACCATACGGACATTCAAATATCATATAACTTTTATTTTTTGGATAAGGATTTAGAGATGATACAAATATTTTTTAGATAATTAAAATGCATAACCCTATCAAGTACATTAATCAATATCACAAGCATTAAGACGTGTCTCCGTTTGGATGGGAGACGGAAAAGATGAGGTTCTTATAATCATTCATTTAACACTTAAAATTTTGAAACTCCCTTCCTCACATCAAATTTGGAAACCCAATTCAGGTTTTGTTTGTATGAAATAGCTTTTTCAAACGATTGATCATCAAATCACTGAACCAAAAATGAGACATGAGTGAGAAAGCTGACATTTTGAGATATTTGTGTGCTATTTTCAGAATTGTGAAAGGTGAGATAAAGATCCATTAAAAAAAAAAAACACTTTTTGTAGCTTTTCATACTCAAAAGTTTCTTTATGTACACACAAAAAACTAAACACATTGAAGTCCCTCATAATTGGAAGTCATGCTCTACAATTGGGTGATTTATCTTTTGGTTCAGATGTATGTATCCTATTTCCAGACTGTGCATCCCCCCAAATCCCCAATCAACAGTGACAGTTCTCCCACTTGAGTCCTTCCCTGAACATGCAATGGAAATCTCTTATCAAAGCCTGCCTGTACAGGTTCACCTGAACCTCCCACCCATTTAATTCACATATTAGGCACTAATCACTTTACAGCCATTAATATGATGTTTTGAAAATTGGACTGGGCTTTAGTCAGTTGATTTCCTTTCAGAGTAAACCTAAAAATTGACAGTGTATCAAAACTGGCTTAAAATTTAAGAACTTGTCAATTCATCTGTTGAATTGGTAAAACTGAGAAAATGACAAAAAAAAAAAATCTAATTTTGTCAAAATACCGTTGCTCAATGCAAAATTACATGTGAAAAACAAGTAGTAAGGCAAACCAAACCCCTCAATTACGTGTCATTTTCAACCTCATCTAGGCCAGCCATGGGAATTGAATTTCTTGAATAGACCCTAGGCAAAATTTTAAAGCGGTGCTCTATACATTATTTAAAAAAAAATCTAAATTGTTTTAATCTTGCACATCTATCTATATTATTAAATAAATGCACAATATTATAT
Organism: Acorus calamus; assembly: GCA_030737845.1. NCBI lineage: Eukaryota > Viridiplantae > Streptophyta > Magnoliopsida > Acorales > Acoraceae > Acorus > Acorus calamus. The sequence goes on along the minus strand of CM060877.1, from coordinate 422,844 downwards.
AATAATTTAAATTAAAACATTATACAATATCGTATGCACTTAATAAAACAAAAAAAATTAAAATTTTAAATTTAAAATGTCTATTGAATTATGATTGAAGAGATTTAGGGAAAAGAGAAATTTTAGGGAATATCAAACAGATTGAGAAAGTTTGTTGAAAGGAATTAATTAAAGTAACACGTCTCACCATTCATTTTATTAAAATCCACTAAATTGATGTTTCTTAGGAGCCTTTCTTGGGTGGGGGGCCCTAGGCAAATTGCCCAAGTGACTTTGCCCCAGGGCCGACTCTGGCCTCATCCTCAACTCTACCACATTTACTTAGGGTAACTGGGCAAGTGAATAGTAAAAAATGTTATACATGACAAACTAGTGTAAGGTATATGGGTCATATGGGACTCACTAGACTCACTCAATGGTGAAGAATAGAATCCCCTTAACCACTATACATGGAAGCCAACCACAAGGGTATTGATACATTGACTTAAATATTTTCTAAGTGTATTTTTTGCACTAGGTTTTTAACAGGTGTATTTTGACAAAATTGGGTTGTATGAGGGGTATCTATGCAAAAATTCTAAATAAAAAACAATGCCAATGATCAAACTCAAAAGGGACTTTAGAGTAGGCCTGTCAACGGGTCGGGTCTAGACCCGGACCCGACCCGGACCCGATTACACGTGTAATATACCCGACCCGATTTGGACCCGACCTGGCGGACCCGAACAAACAAACGGGTCGGGTCCGGGTCCACCCCGCCCCGATCCGTTGGACCCGAGACCCGATTGTTTTATTAATATATGCTCATATATTATAAGACTATTAGTATTAGTTGATACATAATTTTATTTCTTACTTAACTTATATTTGTATCCATAAGTTCATAAATAATAATTATAATCATAATATTTTTTTCGTTGTGTTGATGTTGCAACTTGTAAGAACTTGATTATTTAATATGTAATAAATTTAGTAATGTATTGTCGTCGGTTTGTTTTGGACAATTAACTTATTAGCTTTTGAATTTATATAATTAATTAGTTTGTTGCATGATTTATGTGTATCATTTTAGTTAATATGTTAGTGTTTATTATTTTGAATGTTGTTTAGGTTAATATTATTTTGAATGTTTGTATAATTAGTTATCTTTATTGTTTAGGTTAATATATTTTTTATGTTAGTGGTTATTGTTTTGGATATTGTTTAATTATTCATTTACTTCTTTTGAATTGTATAAGATCATGTTCAAACATAGTCTCATTAATAATGATGTTTTATTACAAAATTTTCAAATAGAATGATAAAGCAAACAAATACATGAGCTCTTCCTCTCTTTTTTTTTTTTTGCCAACCATCCGGGTCGGGTCGGACCCGACGGGTCCGGGTCCGGGTCCACATTTCCCCAGACCCGCCGGGTCTTGCCACGGGTCGGGTCCGGGTCCACCCCGACCCGACCCGTTGACAGGGCTACTTTAGAGCATGTCAACCATGGCTCCATTTTGGAGAAATGGAGGGGGGGCACTCCAACCCACCCCCTCCATTTTTTTTTAATTTAAATATTAACTTAATCTATATGATAATAATGAATATATAATTAATTAATATCACTTATTTGTTTGTCAAATTTTAACATATAAATAATTAATATAATATAATATAATATTATTAAATTTAGCAAAAAAATTTCAAACTAATTGGGGATCTATTTAACCCACCCCAAGAAAAATAACAAGTAAATAGAATACATATAACGAAATAAGAAAGTTGCTAAGATACAGGAAAACGCTAATACTTTGATAAATCATTGTTGAATTTATTTCAATTTTAGTGTGTTTTCAGTTAATCTATGAATATTATTATGTGAGTTATTTAAATTATAAAATTTTTAAATTTTTAATGGTATGATTTACTATAATGTAAAATAATTAATATGAAATAATTCATTAAAATAAATGCATAATAAGTTATTCAATATTAGACTCATTTTGAAGGTCTCAACAAGACCTTTCTAATGATATAATTTATATATATAAATATATGGTAGATTTAAACTTAACTTAAATATAGTTAATAATTAAATTTATGGTGAAGGATATAAATGGAATAAGGAAAGATGGTATGCATTGGGATAGAGTATTTAGGGGTTTTTAATAAAGTGAACAGTGAAATGGAGGCCCTCTATTTCACCGATTTCAGCTGCATATTTGCAACTCAAACATCCCAATCTCTATTTTGCAGCCTCAAATAGAGACCGGTTGGAGCCTCCCCGGGATGCAAAATAGAGATTTGCACGCCGGTTGGAGATGCACTTTTATATACTACCTCACCAATATTTTGAAGCATGCAGTGATTCATAATTTATACGGTAATATTCATATAAATTATGATTAATTGCTTCTTAATAAGTTGAATTTAATAAAATCTTAGGTTTTATATAATAAAATTAATAAGGTTTTCATATCGGTATTATAATGTTATATAAGGACTTGTGTCATGAGATTGATAAAAAAATTCTACATCTTTCACACCACACACTTACATATTTTTTAATTTTTCTTTAAATTATTATTTTTGTTATGTCATGATGACGACTCCGTGATCATTGAATTCAATTAATAAACATGAACATTGTTTATATCATTCTTTTCTCAATCATATCTAAAAAATACAAGGAGAGAAACAAGTAAATGAGAATTAAAACACGATTATATTGAATCACCCGTATTGGAGGGACATCCGTGGTAATTTTTTTTTTAAATTTTTGTCAACAAACAAGTGAATAAGTTTTTTTGAAGAAAGATAGATGTTTGTTACTAGTTTTTATTGCTGAATTTGAATTACAAATTTCAAAAGGAATGAGAATAGTCATAGATCTAAAACAAAGATAAGGGGAATAAAAGCCATTATTGAATCATCATTGAACATGTCAGTAAGATAGCGTTAAAATTTGAACTCAACATCTACCATTAACATAGGTAAATCCTGAATCATTATGATATACTCACTGAGGACTTGCATATAAGTGTGAATACATATGATGGTATTTATGAGGTCTACTTTAAAAGTTCATATAAAACCCATCTTATGACACTTCATAATGTTCTAATATACAAAGGAATTGAAGCCCCCACAAATAATTCCTTGATTAATTTCATTTCATGATTTAATGTACCTCATGCTCCATGTAAGTCTAGTCATACTTATCAAAATTAAAATTGATACTATTTCTTTGAACAATGTTTTTGTTTATGTTGTGGAGTACAAGGATGGAATATTGTTAACACACGTCACAGACATAGTTTGAATGAATAGTCGATGCAGCTGATAAACGTGTTCGTGTGAAACACGTTTACATGGACCACCGACGACGCGTGAAAAAGAAAATTAAGGTCCAAATGAGACCCGTAACCACCTTGAATTCATGATTTTACTTAACACTCCCAACCCCAAACTGTTTGATTTGATAGAATAAACTTTGAAATTATGTTTGGATAAGTTAAGATAGAGTCTGATAACTATTCTAAGAAAATGTTGGATTTATTTAACAGGGTTTATCTATGCTAATGGAGAAAAATATCATTCTCTATCATTTTAAAAAATATATATCGCATAACAGTCTCACGTAGATTCAAAAACTGTTATATCTATCTAATCAATCATATTTCTCTCACACTATTCATAGGGGATATATTTGTCATTTAAAAAGTGATAAACTCTTATCCATCATTTATTAATTACTTATCATCACTTTAATCAAGGTGAACCAAACAACAAAAAAGTCATTTTTATGTTTTCCAATGACAATAATATAAAATATAACCAAACAAAATTTTATTTATTCAACCTGAATTGTTATATATTCTAGCATAGCTATTAAAAGCGAATAACCCAGTATCACAATCCACACATATAAACGTGAGTAGGCGCATGCATGCACACTGTACCAAGTTTGTTTTATTATATAATTTTATGGTTTGTAAGAGTACACGTGAATATGCGATGATATTAATGTAGACTCAAATTATTTTGGACTCTGACTTCCATAACCACGAGTGCCTATATAAACCTCTTGACTACTATACATCAAACACCATAAAAAAACATACATCCAAATTAAAGGGGGTTCAAACGAACAGTGGGAAGAAATGGTGGCCAAGTTGACCCGAGCTCCACGCCTGACCTCGCTTGATCACCGGAGCTCCTCCTCCGGAGACCAGTCTGTCCTGAGGTGGCCTGTGGGCTTTCTCCGTAGAGTTGTTGACCTCGGCGGAGCTCGCATCAAATACGCAGGTATTATACGTATATCCATTCTCCAAAAGGGAGGAAATTCTGATGAAGTACATACCTTAAAAAAAAGGTGAAGTGCATGTGTGATTGAATTAAATGTATGTTTATAACATAAACTGTTCCAAAATGGAAAGTTATATGTGGAGAATTTTAATATAATGAGTATCACGTTATCCTACCATTTTTCAGGCGCACGTGCTACTACTTTTGATTGGATATTTGGTTTGAGTTTTTGTTTTTTTTTTTGTTTTGAGTCTAAATTGTGGATTATTGAATAATTTTTCATATGTGGGCCGGTGTAGGTTATTTATTTAAACTTAACTGAACGAAAGGCAATTTGACAATTAATAATCAAGAAATTGATTTCTTGCTTTTCAGATAAAATTTTGCTTTTCAATAATAAATACAAAAATCATAAATACAAAAATGAAAGATTCTAAAAAAAGAACGAGTATGGGCAATCTTGTGGGGAACTCGTGCGGTGGTTATAGAGGGCGGTCTATTTATTATTCAAGAGTACTAGTTTCTGATTTTATTTTCTTATGCGTCGGTTCCCTATTCTGGGACGATTTTTTTTTTGAAAAATAATATGTCCACTTCTCTATTGCAATTTCAATTGTAGTCTACATTGTTTTTTATTTTTTATTATAAAAAACTATAGATTCTCTTATTGAAATATATGTTATTATAAAATGAAATATATACTAAGATACAGTTGAAAAAAAATTAAGCCATACTCTATAAAATGAATTATATATATACTACGTATATATTATGATAACGTAATATGTACTATATTACCATAGCGTTTAAGACTGCAAAACGAATTGAATGTATCCGCGCTCTTTATTTTTGAGTTTGTGTTTATCGTGTTTTTTTTCCATTGCTTTCTCCGGGCGTCTACCTACCGTTTGTTTAAAAAAAATAACAATAATAATATTAACATCAACTGATTTTGCAGAACAAGTGTTGGAAAAGAAGCAAAAGAAGAAGAAGAGCGTAGCAGGTGTGGAACAGGAGGAATTAGTGGACGAGACATCACTGGGCGATCCAGACAGCTTGTTTTTGGAGTTGAATGGGGTCCAAATCCACCACAAACTCTGCTGCAGCGAATTACAATATTATAGACAAGTAGTAGAAGTGAATTCGTTCCCATTCCTTCTTCTGCATGGTTTTGGTGCCTCGGCCTTCTCATGGAACCTGGCGATGGAACCCCTATCGCGTCTCACGTCATCCAAGGTCCTCGCTTTCGACAGGCCTGCGTTTGGCCTGACTTCCAGGGAGGCGCCGGTTCATGCGGCGGAGGCTTTGAGCCCATACTCGACGTCCTTCTCCGTTCGCGCCACCGTCTCTTTCGTCGATTCTTTGGGCGCCGAGAAGGCCATTCTTGTTGGGTATGTTTATGATGAAACTTGCACGAGGAAACACAGAAAAAATATATATGTACACAGTTAGGAGTAGTTTATATTGAAAGTGGAATCATTTACTTAAAATGAAGTTTTTTTTTTCAAAATTGTTAGCTTCATTAATTTTTACATTCCAAAACTTAGATTAGACATGTTTTTATTTTTTTCTTAAATAGTAAATATTATATAATTAGGTATATATTTTCATAAAAAGTGTATATCGATCTATTTTAAATTTAATGAATCATATTTTAATAAGCGTATGAAAAAATAAACTGTAGTTTATCTTGAAAATGGTATAATTTACTTTAAAATGAAATTAGTTAAGAGAAAGTTTGCAATTTTTTTATATCAGTACTAATATTGTATTGGATTCCATCAAAATTATGAAGTTAAACATGTTTAGGCGAGATCCTCATCGAAAGTAGTATTAAGATGGATGAGCTCCTCTAAAATCCTTCCTTTGGTTGCACCCCAAAAATACTTGGTTTCAAAATAAAAAATAAAAATGAATGATCCAACACTTGCTTAATGTTTTTCTAACATCATCTGATGATATATAAAAATGATTACAGTCACTCGGCCGGTTCTATCGTCGCAGTAAACACGTACTTCGAAGCCCCAGAGAGAGTCGCCGCTCTCATCCTCGTCTGCCCAGCATTAGCCGCGCCACTCATTTCACTCACTCTCAATCAAAACAACAACAATAATAATCAGAAGATCACAATTGAAAGTGAAACCATTCCAATCACAGGAGATCACTACGACGATGAAGCCTTTGTTGGGTTTCGCAAATTCTTATCGAATCTATGCACGTACGTTGCATGGGTGATGGTGGTGATACTGCTGAGGATTACGTGCATGGTTTCCCGCACCTCCTCTTCATGCAGGAAATCTTTGTCTGCTCTTCTCAGGTCTTCTTTTGCTGTGATGTTGTTGAGATTTGTGTTGGATGTGTTCGGTCTTTCGATTGTTCGACATGGGTGGTTCGATGAGACAAAATTCACGGATTGTTTCATTCGCGGATATACAAAGGTGGATTCACAAAGTTTATCTTATATATATTCTTATGCATTGATGAGACATTGGTATTGGGTTTAATTAACTGATATTGATTATGGTTTGCACTTTGCAGCCATTGAAGGCCAAGGGTTGGGAAAAGGCACTTCTCGAGTTTGTTGTGGCAATGGTTACAGATCCAAAGCCTTTCCCGAAGAGAAACCTCTCTGAAATCAAATGCCCAGGTAATCTTTCACACTTTTATGCATGTGTTATGTTTAGGTTAAACATTTATTGTTGGAGTGAATTGAATATGGAGGCCGGTGACCAGTGATCAATGCCTGGTTCAACTTTAACACTTGTAGATCGAAGATAAAAAAATAAAAGTTTTTTAATTTTAAGTCGGGTGCAGGATTGATTCATTTTTTTTTATATTTCATTTAAGTCCTCAACTTCAACAGTTTATTTTTTTTAGTCCATTTGTCAAATGTCCATCCATATACCGTTAGTTTGAATGGTTCTAAACTTTTATCATTTTAGAGATTTTTAAGTTAATATTATTTTAGTTTTTATTTATTAATTTATTTATATTTAAAAGTTTGAAACCATGCAAAATAAATTTTCATTGACTGCATACAAATTTTTTAATAGTATCATTAATTTAAAATTTTAAACACACTGAAAATATCTAATTTAATATTTAATAATTTTCAACCAAGAAAAAATAATTTAAATTAAAATTCAATACTGAAAAAATCCTCAAAATTTGCTTATGTAATAATTCTTCTTCTGCTTATATAATCAATCATAATTAGACAGTTAAAACTATAAAATAATACAATCTTAAGTTGGGTGAGTATTTGTAGTGTTGAAGAACACCGAAATTGTCACTGAACACTTAATAATGCAAATACAATTTTGATTTAGATATTCCACCAAACATTTTGAATATAAATTTCATATATCAAAATGCTTACAAAATCATACAGACATTTTATTCGGAGACTAATAAAAAAAGATGCTTGAAATTGGGGAATTAAAATGAAATATGAAGAAGGGAGAGACTAATCACTAAAAAACATAGTTTACATAAACTTAAAAATACAAATCACATTTCATAAATTAACGCTATAGATAGATGTTTGGCAAATGGACTAAAAACAAAATAGGCAGTTAAGTTGGAGACTTAAAAAAAGAAATGAAGAAGAGAATGATCGATCTTTAGATAGACATGTTTACATAAACTTAAAATAATAAATCCCAAAAAATAGATATAAGCAAAACTTAAGACATAATAAATATTTACATGATTTAACAAATTGATTTTTCTTCATCCAAGAAAATTAAAAGAAGAGGAATATATCTGAATCAAAATACAAAATGCCCTGATCAACTTCTCTTCTCATTATTTTCCCTTTCTGTAAATCTTCAAGATTGAGAACGAGATAGAAGAAATGTGAATATGAAAGACCAAAATATTGTTATAAAAAATCAGACTGGGGACGTACCGCGTCATGGTTCTAATTAATATTTAGGAATACATTTTCTTCTATTAGAATAAAAACATAACAGCATAATAGTTTTTAAGCAATTTTTTTTGGCTAAATTTTATCTTAATTATTAGAAATAGAAAGACTCAAGACATTGTATTTGTACCCCTACTCCCTAGATGAAGGGGTAATAAATAGCAGTTCCATGCACCCATCAAATTTCATGGCAATATATCATAGATAAAAGGGATTTTTAGTTTTAAGTCCCCGGAAACTATCGAATTTAGCGATCGATCCCTCACTTCTTCATATTTAGCTTTTAGTCCCTGCATTTAAATGATAATTTAGGAATAGGTCCCTCCCAGGGACCTATTCCTAAATTATTAAATTTATTTTTTAATCCCTGAGAGGGACCCATTCTTAAATTATCATTTAAATGCAGGGACTAAAAGCTAAATATGAAAAAGTGAAGGATCGATCGCTAAATTTGATAGTTTCCGGGGACTTAAAACTAATAATCCCTAGATAAAAACATTTGAAGGCTACATTCATTTCACATATTTTCATGTATGTATCTAATAGAGATATATATATATATATATATATATATATATATATATATATATATATATGCCGAGTCGTGATATTAGGTACGGTCGTGCGGTCGTGCGGTCGCGACGTCACGGGCCGTCCGATCACGGGTCCATCGCATCCGGACGGTCGACGTGAATCGATTCACGTCGACCGTCCGATGCGATGGACCCGCGATCGGACGACGCCACGTGATCGCGAATCCGCACCGACCGCACCGACCGCACGTATTATCGGTATCCCATATATGCCGACGATATAGGTGCGGTGTGCGGTCGGTGTATATATGCTAAATTAGTGACTTGAGTTTGATTGATTGTGTGAACAACAGTACTGATCATCAGCGGAGACAACGATCGAATAATCCCAACTTGGAATGCCAAACGCTTGTCATCACTCATACCAAACTCAACCCTCCAAATCATTGGGGACTGCGGGCATATGCCTCATGAAGAAAGATTGGATGATTTCATCAAAGCCATTCAGGAGTTCTTAATTAAGGAGATCAGTCTCTATAGGAGGCCAACATGAAGTACTCTTCATTAATTGAGGTTGTGCAGAGCTTGAGATAAGAATTTTTTTTTTAAAAAAGAGAGAGAATGCATATAACCCCACCCACAAACATAATTAAAAGATAAATCTCCACCTTTGTGTTAAATAACGGAATATGCATGGAATATTCCGTTATCCTAATTCAGACAAAATACAATCATTCAAATAACCTCTTATAAACTAAAATAAATGAATAAATAAATAATCCTTTTACAATTATATTTTTACCCCACTGAACTACCTAAATTAAAAACTTTAAACTTTAGATTTGTTTAGGTGAGGGTATAACACATATTTACACAGTTGGGTTAAATTCGAGTAATTCATAGTTAACATAAGTGACAGAAGGGGTGATTTGGTTATTAGTTGGATGATATTTTGATTTTAGAAAAATGTAAGGAGTTATCTGAATTTTCATGTGTCTGTGGAATTTTATATGCATTTTTCTCTATATGCAAAAAATAAAAAAGACACAGAACAAATATTAGACTTGGCTACAGAGGAAAAAAAATTGAATGATTTACTAAATATTATGTCCAAAGCTCTTCAATCACTACATCCATCTATTCCAATGAACTCAAGATTATTACTATAGTGAATACTTTTGTATGATGTGAATGATTCTCTTACAATATGTTTTCTTGTAAATGTATTCAAATGTGGAATTGTGGACTTAATGTATTCAGACGTGGAATTGATGTATTCAGATGTGGAACTGTGGACTTATCACCAAGTCAGGTGAATTTGTGTTAGGCTCTGTTTAAATATGAGTTTATGTAGATTCTGCATTTAAAAAACTATAAATTTTCAAACTCAGATTTAAACACATTTTCAGTTTTAGCTTTTTAAATCACCGTCTTCCCTTTTATATCACAAAATCTTACGGTTAAAAATATAATAAAACATAATTTTTTAAATGCTGAGTTTAAAACATAAGATTTTGAAAATCTTAGCGTTTCAATCTCATATCCAAATACAAATTGTTTTATTAGAGATTCTCTTGCATTAAAAATTAGAATCAACCGTCTATACCTTTCATCAAGCTAAAATAAGGTTGAAAATAAAACTGGGTTTGTTTTATGGCCAACCATTAATTCAGTGCAGATTTATTTAATTTAATTTAATTTTTTTTGTAAGGAAATTGGTGGATAAAAACACTTCTATTAAAAAATAAAAATGCCCAATGGAAAAAATAAAGATGAAGTTGCGGGCCTAATCCTCAAGAACAGAATACATCCGTACCAACACAGCATATGCAGGCCAAATCGACCTAAGGAATTATTTCGCATGAGCCAAATCGACCAAAACATTCCATATGCAGATTGTTGGGCTATCATCTCATGTGGTCCCGTTCCATGCTTTGAATGTATGGATGACAAACACAAAGATTCGCAACAGCCCCTACAATCGAATATGTTTATCAAGTGGCTGATGTTCACTCTCTTATTGAATAATACTTATGGTATTTAAAAATTTATATTTTATTTAATAGTTAACTGGAACTAATAAAAAGTTGAACATGTAGTTATGTACCCAACATCTATCAACAGTTCGATTAATGGATTGTATATTTTAATTAATATGATGTATAGTTTGATACTGACAGGGCTGACGGAAGTCAATCCTTACTAGATAGATCCGGACTTGCAAATACACGTGTATGTATATATACACATGGACGCACCCAAGAAGGAGCTAGTGGGGGCGGTGGCCCCCACCGGATATATATATCTATACTATATATAAAAGCATCAATCCTGAAAAAACATTTAGTGGACAGAAATACCCTTATCAAATATGCAAATTTCATCCTTGTCCCAAATGATAATTATTATTCACATATAACAAATGATATTTCAAACATCCCTTCATTGCTGAAACCATACCTCATTGAAACATTGTGACCCTTCGCCTTCCCCTCTCCTCGCCAAAATGCCGGACGATCGTATTCCTATGGGTCTCTTTATCTTTGCATTGGATTATGTCATTTGAGATAGGCCGATGTGATCACAAACACATATTCTTGAACCACTCATCTAAACAACTTCTCATTTGTGGAGCTTCCTGTTTTGAACTTGCAGAGGATTTCTTGGAGGATTATATTAGGCATAACCAGTAATTTCTCTCTTTTCCTCTGACTATTGACATACTCAAGCAGTTGGGTGAGGAAAAGAGAAAGGTTGTTTTAACAATCATGAATGATGTGTCAGATGAGAAATCGCTGAAATTGATCAGAACTTTGAAATCTGCCACATCTGCAAATCGTGACTTATTGTTTAGTTATGTTAGAGTCAAACAGTGGAAAGAGTTTGCTGACACATTTGATGTAATAAAAATACAAAAATGCCAAGATTGGTTGTCTGAGATGGAAATGAAAAGTACTTCTTGGTAAGAGTCATCTCACTTTCTAAAGCAAATTTGATTTTCTTCATTTTACCTTTGATTTTACATACTCTGTTCAGTTACATCATTGGTTTTTGAATATTTAATTGTTTAATTTTAGGTAATCATCCGCATGTAACTTTTGCAAAGACCAGCTATAGAAAATCATAAGCATGTGTACTTCTTGGGTTGTTACTATGGACTTTGAAAGTGGGTTCCTTTGTGTTTTTGGTTATGGATTTTCATAGACTTTGTTCAAAATGTTCCATATATTTCTTCACGCCCAACAAAGACACTCCTGCCCAAATCCCCTTATCTGTTATGAAATTTTTAGGTTTGGTTTCACTCATTATTTTTTTAGTAAGGTTACTTTGTGGATGTTCTGATATAGGTTTTCACAATTATTGGGCTCAATGTATTTAGACATGAAACGGATTATGTGGTTGTCCAAATTGATTTTTTCAATATTTTGTTCTTTATTTGCCCATTTCCCTCTAAGGTTGCTGTTTGGGACTTTGAAGGTGTGTTCTTTTGTGTGTTTGATTTTGGATTTAGTTAGATTATCTTACAAATGTTCATTTATTTATTTTTTCCCAACCCAACAAAATCGCTCCTTGCCCAATTCCTTTTCACTCTTATAATTTTTTTTTTGTATACTGCCACTTAGTTTTTGAATAGGGCAAGCTTGTAGATGTTCTGCTGTGGGTTTAGACAATTTATTTTAATGTATTTAGTAATGAAATGGATAATGCGATTTTTCAAATGGAATTTTCAATATTTTTGCCCAGTTCCCTCTACGTTTGTCACTTGGTCTCCCAAGGTGGGTTTATTTTTGTCTACATTGTAGATTTTGTTGGACTGTTCATATTTTTTTTGGTCTGGCTCAACAAAAGCACTCCCTGCCCAGTACTCTTTCTCTCTTTTTTTGTACCAATTATGATTTTTTGAGTTGGGTTAGCTTGTGGATGTTCTGATATGTGTTTATCTAACTTTTTTTCTTATTTTGTAGAAAATATTTAAATTATGTCAATTAGTTGCAATGCAATTGGTTTTCATTATGGTGGTGGTGGCGAGTCATGTCTGATGTGGGCTTCGATTATAATACTTGTTCAATAGAACATGTATATTTTCTCAAATTCTATTTCTTTCAGTGTTGTTCTTTTATGCTCCCAGTAGTTGCAGATTCAGTAGTCAACAAGTTGATGGAAGACAAAGCATTTCATTTTGTTACTTGATAGATTGAGTCTGTCAGGTATGAATTTACTATGTTTTTCATTATGTTGGTAGGAGAGAAAATCATGTTTAATAGCAATCTATTCATTTTTTTAGGGCTGACCTGGAACCGTGATCGAATTAGTCTAATTGTCTACCAGTATGATGTAGATTGAAGATCCATTTAAGTCTCGCTTTGAACCATATGTGTGTAAATTATGCTTCAAAATTTACAGATGGTTATGACAATTGTAATAATTATAGGCAGTCACATAGTGTATATTTTTTTCCCTTTCTTGCATCTTCTCAGACATCAAACATTACTTCAAAATACATCATGAGTTCTTTCAATTAAAGTGTAAGTATTTTTTCATATCAATCTTTTTGTGTGTTGCAAATATGATCCACTAAAATCTGACCCCTGAATGATATAATACAAGTTAGGTTCTTTTTGGTTCCATACTAAAACAGAGACATTTTTTTATTGGTCCCCATACTAAAACACAGACATTGAATGTCTTTAAAGTGATACATTTCATTTTCTCTTATTTATTGTATGATCTAAGCTGAAATTTTCTCTTATTGCATGACATTTTCTCTTATTCATTTTCATTTTTGCTTATAATAGATAATAAACATGGAGGTATTTAGAATATGAAATCAGTAGTTACTCCTAACAACAATTTTCTTCTTCTTCTCTGGCTAGATGTGATTGTGACTTCTGATTATATTTTGATAATAACTTTCATCTCTGAACATGCAGTGTCTACTCTACGATAGTTGCTGGTGCACGAGAAGCATTCTTATATGGTGTACCATGGTTAGCTTTATCAGACAACTGGTCAGTTGTCACACTTGTAGCATAACTGTTTTGAATTTTTTATATTTTGATAATAACTTTCATATCTGAACATGCAGTGTATACTCTAGGATAGTTGCTGGTGCACGAGAAACATTCTTATATGGTGTACCATGGTTAGCTTTATCAGACAACGGGTCAGTTGTCACACTTGTAGCATAACTGTTTTGAATTTTTTTTCTTATGGATTTCTTTGGATATGAAATCAGATAGGGAATAAAGGAAAAAAGAAATTGAGTTGGATAATTTTTCCTGAGATTTCTTGTTAGATTTATTAATTTATTTGTTGGTTTTATTTGTTCAATAATATAGATTGATAATTTTATAGGTAGTATAGATCATTTGTTCAGTAACAAAATTTGAAGCATCACAGCTCTAAAAACCACCAAACAGAAGTTATTTGATATGCATGTTTATTCATGCACTACATATCAATCTATTTACTTTAACTAAAAAATGTTTTTCCTATTTTTTGTCTTAAATATTAAAGATTTAAATAGTTGTTGCAATCCTCAAATAATTCATCTATCATTCAGTGAGGTCTCTTCATATGCTATTGATTCAAACTTTCTTCTCAATCAACTTGCCATGCACAGCAAATGAGAGCATGGGTGGAGGTACTATAGTAGTGATGGCTGGAGGAGAAGAAAGAAATGGAAACTGATGTTGCTAAAATGGAATTTGACTTGAAGGGAACTTCTATTATATGCAGAAGTTGAAGCCCCTTTGATTAATCTTAAAAAATGTTTGATTGGACTTGTTTATATTACTATATAATAAGTAATTAAGTCGATAAACATCTAGACTTGTTCTTTTAAACTTTTCGTGACATTATCTGTTCAATCTCTGGCTTGAAATTTTTGGATCATAGGAATGGATATTTGAGCACTATTGACATACTTTCCAGTTCTAATCGATTAAATCTACTAACTTTTTTATGTTGAAGAATGTTTGGGAAGTGATATTCAATTCCTATGAAGTTTGACAAACCTTTTTTACTTCCATTCACCTATGTTGTGACTTGGGACTGTATTGAGTTCTTCAAAATTTTGAAATGTCTGATGATGGAGTTTCATGTTTTTGCCTTGTTAAACATTTTCAATTCTAGGAATGTTCCATTTATTTATTTTTGGGGGTATTTTCTAATTTAGCTCAGAATTGTATATTCTTCGATGTTCTTATTGTTCATTTTTTTATAATTAGACTTTACATGAATGTATTGTCTTTTATAAGTTTTATATTTATATTCATATTTACAATATTCAAGTTATAAAATAAAATCTAATCATTGTACGTGTGTTACAAAAAAACCTCTCACTATCAATCTATTCATTATAAATAAATTATATTTCAATTACTACTCATCCATTATATTACAACAAAAGCAATTCATGTGCAACGCACATGTACAACAACTAGTATAGAAAAAAATACAATGGCAATGCATACAATTAGTAACTTTGATAAGGGTTTAATCTTTTAGATAACTGAGATAGTTAAGAATATGAAAAATAAAATGATAGATATGATATCAAATATCTTTATTGTGTCGTTGAATAATGCTACATATAACTCTTTTTTCAGTCTTAATTCTAGTTTGCACGTGTTTTGAATTTTTTAAAAATAGTATGCATTATCTAATGAGATACATACTTTTATGAAAAATGAAGCCCATGCTCCAACGAATTGCACTGATGCATTTATAGAAAATGTAAATTTTTTTATCAATGCATGTGAATATATGCTTCAAATATTTTCTAATCAACACATATGGGACTGGATTATGACTGAAAAAATTGTGTGTAACGTAGTGTCATTAAAATTTGAAAAAAAATTGATATAACTCCTTAAAAACTTATGAAAATCGAAAAAAATCCTTATAAAATTAAAAAATATTCTTATCTCCCTAAAATCTTCTTAAAATTACAAAAAGTTCATGTGATTATTTAAAAGCATATGCTAATTTATTTAAATTTTATTAAACAAATTATAGTTTTATAATCAAGGTGTATATTTTTTGTTGCTTGTAATTTTGAGTTGAAAGATGTATTATAGAATTTTGAGTTGATTTTTAAATTGTTTTCTCTGATTTTGTAATAGAATTGAAGAAACTGTATTTTTGTTTTTTCTCAACGATGAGATTGAGGAGGTGTAAATGTTAAAAAAAGACTCAAATTTTTAGTTCAAATGAGGTTCGGTGACTTTTTTATTATTATTGAGGTTAAAATTTCAGGAGATAGGAATGTTGAAAAATAACGTATGTATTTTTGTCTTATAAAAAGATTAAATCTGATTTAATTTTATAAAGTTTGTATGGAATGAATTCAATTTTAGTAAGTTTCTAAAGAGTTAATTTGATATACTTTTGATCCGGAGACTAAATTCTTTAACAATATACATTTTATGAGGATTTAAGATGATTTTCTTATTTTAGAGATACCGTTTGTGATTTGAAGAAGATTTTATAAAGTTAAGATATAGTCACATATAATTCGTTAATATCAAATGTTAACATTAATAAGTGAATATCTCTTTAAAAATGTTTTACATTTTTTTAAAAAATATATAACTTATTAGATACGGTATAATATTTCTTAAAAATTTAAAATAATTAATATTGGGTCCGCCACTGTGTATGCATATGCGCACAGTATATATATTTAATGAAACTATGTTGTCGAATATATACATGTGAATGATGTGATAGGGCTGGCTGTGTCGCAAC
Source organism: Acorus calamus (assembly GCA_030737845.1). Classification (NCBI taxonomy): domain Eukaryota; kingdom Viridiplantae; phylum Streptophyta; class Magnoliopsida; order Acorales; family Acoraceae; genus Acorus; species Acorus calamus. The sequence goes on along the minus strand of CM060877.1, from coordinate 406,341 downwards.
CCCATTGAATGATGTGCATCCATCACAATAGGGCTGCTTTTTAAAAAGCTCCCCAAACGCGCAACCAAACGGGTGTCGCAACTTTTAATTTCCCATTGTTTTTAAAATCTCAAAAAGCGATTTTTGGTCACGATTTTTTGAATTGAAAAACAACTTTTTCTACCAAACATTAAACTCCTTCCAAATATACCGAATTAAAAAAAAAACACCAAAAAAGTTGTCTAAAATCATATAAAAAGCAGCATCCATCACAATATATAAAACCAAAACATCCACCTGTCCTTCAATTATGTGTCTACTATGACAACCACTTTGCTTTTGACACCTATTAAGTGCTGATTGAGATATCTTAACCCTTTTTTTTCTTTCAAACTGTGTTAATTAAAAAAAACAAGCGCATTTCCTTAAACAATTTGAATTATAATTAATAAAATGTGTGTGTATATATATCAGTATTTGTAAATGTTCAAACCATTCGAATTTCATTTACTCATTTTTGTTAAAATGACTTGACCTTCGTATAGACACACCATTTGTAGATAAGATCCTGCTTTTGATATCATTTTGATTTTTTTTAAAAAGTTGTAAAAAAAAAATCTAACTCTGTATATCTCTAGTTTAACAATTAGAGGTTGTATAATAGGGACTAAGTGTAACATCTCCTGTATTTTTTTTTAAGAATGATGCTCCTATAAAAAAAAAAAAAGCAACTGTAATTAACCCAAATATTTTTTCTGATTTAATGGATGCATGGATTTTGATCTTTTTAAAAGTTTGCCATGAATGTATGATATTAGATGTAATAATTTATTATTATTTATAACTTTCTTGTAACACGAGTCAAAATGTTAAAGCGTGAAGAGAACGACTTCAATCAAATAAGCGAAACATAACGCTATGCAATCCCTTATTAATTAGGATTTCTTAGAATTCTCGAACATCCGGGGACATTCAGTTTTTTTTTATTTAAAAATGCACATGCAAACAAATTAATGTTCAGACAAAATTTAAGTAACAGCAGTTGATACGGATAGATTGCGTGGAAATTAAAATTTTGATGACAAAAAATGGGAAGCTAATTAGAACCGCAGTTGATATACACGATAAGAAAGCTTGTAAGTTCAAAACCATGGAATTGTATAATCCATAAAAAAACGATTAACTTGTTTTTCATGCATCGACTAATGGATAGATATGGAATGAGTCGTTCCAAGAATGTGATCAAATTGAGTTTTCTTCTGTATTTAGACAATATACGGAAAACAAATAATGAAACCCTCGTAATTTTTTAGTAATGGTCATACTCCGAGATGACCTCTACAAAATAGTATGTTATAGGTGTGTAACTTGGACGAACTGAATTCCATCAAACCTGACCGGCTGACCCAATTTGACTTTTAGGATGCGTTTGGTTGCAGGATTGTACGTGCAACTTTTATAATTGTAGTAAGTTGTTTTTGTAAATGTGTAATCAAACAATTTTACTGTAACAACTTCCTGCAGACAAATAGTGTGCAAAATCCGCGATTTCGAAAAGCTAGGGGGGTGAGTTATTCTCGTAATCAGTTTAAATACTCAGATTCTTACAGAATCAGTTTTGTAATTTGCACAGTCAAATGACATCCTTAGACAGATTTAGGTTGAGAGTTTAGCGTTCGAGTTCAATTTGAACATAAACCCACACAACCTAAACATAATTTAGTTTGAGTTTGGGTCATCGAACCAGACCCAAATCAAATATAGCGATTGATATTTTTAAAATTTTTAAATCAAATTTTAATTATTTAATTTAACATTCAAGTTCAATTTATTTTCATCTAAAATTAGTCTATCATTTTTATAGTTTCATTTATTTATTCTCCCGCTAACATTGTTCCTTATTTTCATTTATTTAAATTTCCCCTTCAAGCATATTATTTATTATTCCATGATTCTAATAATTTATAATGACATTTTTTTAAAAAAATTCAAATTGATTCAATTGAAATCTAACCAATATTTAAATCCAAACTCAAAACCAACCTGAATGAACCCCAACAAGTTAGGTTTCGTGTGATCATCTCGGATTTGAGTGTCAACTGATTTCGGGAAGCTAAGGATAGATAAATGAGTCATTTCAAGATGGATATGAAATTTAAAATATATAAAAAAATCCGGATATATTGAATCAAACAAATAGTCAACGATAATAAATAAACAAACAATAAAATACCATATAAAATTAATCTCGTTATATATATAAAAAAAAAACTGCACGTGCAAATAATCGACCCAGCAAAATTGGACCCGATTGTAAAATGGCCACGTAGCGCCCTATATAAAGGGCATCTCTCCTTCTTCAACTCCTGTTTCTCACGTACTGCACAGCTTAGGAAGCAAAACGATTCTCTCACCGTCCATCACGTGCTGGTCTCATCAAACGGACGGCTCTCCTTTGATCAATTAGTGATGGTGAGGATCTCCCGATTAGCCACCTCTCCTCGCCCGACCTCGCTCGATCGGACCTCCTCCTCCTCCGGCAACTGGGATGCCACGTGGAGTCTCGGAGAATATGTTTTTCGGAGGTCGATGGATTTTCCCCGGAGATCGGTCACACTCGGCGGAGCCGGCGATGTAAACCCCGGTATGTACGTCAGTTTTCTCTCCTTCGAGAAGAATGAGATCTAGACAGTCTTTCATCTTATTATCGATTCTTGTTTTATCAATAATTATATCTTAGCTTTTTTATATTATTATGAGCCTGGCATAAAATCAGAAGGTAGTAAATATCATGTTTCCTTTTCTCAACACTGAAACATTCAATTCACACACCGTTATCCATTTGATTTAACCATGCACTTTGTCTCATCTAGTTCTTTCAACTAGGCAACTCTAAAACGTATTGTTTGAGTAGTGGAATAAGAGATCGAATCAATTATTTTTACTTTTCATAAATGTTTATTCACATTTTATCAACGACTTATTCATAATCAATCAAACAACTAAAATTTGTATATTTATAAAAAAGAGTAATTAACACTTTTAATCTCAAAAAATGAATATTTACAAAAATAGCTCCGCTCCTTGAATATTAACAAAAATTAGCCCCGTTAACCCGGTCAGCGCTGCCACGTCAGCACTGACCGTTTTTTTAAGTTTATACTGGAGACGGCATATATATATGCCATCTCCCGTATAAACATAATTATCAAGGAAACGGCGTATATATACATCGTCTTCAATGTAAAATTTGGACAAGGGGACAAAATGTAAAAGAGACGGCTTGTATATATGTCGTCTCCAGTGCAAACATACAAAAAAAGGAAAATGAAGACGTTTTGATCGTTCGAGAGCGTCGTAACTTCAAAGGGCAATAACTTTCAAACCGTATATCATAATCGCAATTATAATATGTCCACGTGTTCGTATTGACAAGCCCTAGAGGTGACTATGCCACTATGTTATTTTTCAGAGCGTTCTGAAATCGTATTAAGGGTCAAATCGACTGTTGAATGTCTTTGCTTTGTTATTTCTTGTAAAAGATGGTCGTGTTGAAATCAAAGTTAACGAAAACGGTCAATATCTTGTGTGAAAGTTTACACTTGAAATCCTCTCGTGTCGTTTTCAAAGTTGAGAAGGTTTGACTACTAAATCAGTGATATAATGAAATTTGGGTTCAGTTTAAAAATGATTGAGCATATATAAAAATTATATATGAATATCAGTTAAACTGTTAAAGCAGAATGTATGATGTGTTTAAACAAAAACAGAAAAAAAAATCCATTGTGAAAAAAATTACAAGGTGTAACGGTACATATATAAGCTGTCTCCTAGAAACGACATATATATATATATATATATATATATATATATATATATATATATTGTCTCCTGTGTATTTTTCCACCCCCACTCACTCATTTGTTTAAAAAAATAAACACTGGGCTAGTTTTTACTAATATTCGAGGACTGGGGCTATTTTAGCGAATATTCATTTTTCCTGGGGTTAAAAGTGCTAATTACCCTATTTAAAAAAGCACTCAAATATTTGTATTTTTTATATAGAACAAGCGCAAGCCTGGACCCAGAAGCCGAAGAAGAGAAACGTAGTAGCGGGTGTGGATCAGCAGGAGCTATTCGACCCAGAATCACTCGCCGATCCGGACAGCTTGTTTTTCGACTTCAAAGGCGTCCACATCCACTACAAAGAACACATCGAAAAAGATGAACATATTCCTTCTTCTTCTTCTTCTTCATTAAAAGTGAAGTACCCATTCGTTCTTCTGCATGGTTTCGGGGCGTCGTCGTTCTCATGGAAGCTGGCGATGGGTCCTCTGTCGCGTCTGACATATTCGAAGGTCCTCGCTTTCGACAGGCCCGCGTTTGGGCTCACTTCGAGGATTATAAGTAGTAGTCGTAGTGGTGGTACTTGTGAAGGGGACGACGACATCGCGATGAGGGTGTTGAACCCGTACTCGATGGGGTTCTCTGTCCGTTCTACGCTTTCTTTCATCGATCATTTGTCCGCCGAGAAGGCCATTTTGATTGGGTGAGTCTTTGGTTTTTTTTTTATCTCTGTAAATACTTCTTAATGGGTAATCAAGCTGGTTGGTTTTCAATTTTCAAGCATGAAATTTTCCTTCAAAATTATACATGAACACATGCATGTGGTCCTATGCATGTGGTCCTATGCATGTGGGTAGGTATCCATGATAGTTTTTTTTTTGTTTTTTTTTGTGGGCTTACTGTTGATTTAGGTAACGTTTAATTACAGGAATGTTATTTAAAGGGAACAATACATGTAACTCTCTTAACTATCTGAAATCTAGATAGACTTTTTTTAAAGTGTATATAATCTATTAAAAACATTTATGTAAATTCAAATACCCACATGAGTTAAATTTTTATTGACAAATATGAAATATTCAACATATATTCTGTTTAGTTAACTTTAACTGAAATCACAGTATACCAAAAACTATATGCAATATGTTAAAAATGCGATAAATTCTCTGTAAATGATGATTTTGATGGTACAAAAATTATTTATTTACAAAGGAATATTTTACAATTTTAACAAATTGGTAGGGGTTTTGAAATACTGTGTTTTCAGTGAAGGTTCATCAAACAGAACTTTTTGTGAATATTCCTCATCCGTCAATAGAAGTTTAAATCAATCAATTATTTGGATTTACATAGGTCAGTTATATGAATTTTTAAAGAAGTCAAAAGGGTTACATGGATTTTAGATATTTCCCTTTTTAAAAGAAGTTTGTTTTTTTCTTTTTATCAATAAACATATATGATGAATTCATCCTGTGATATGATGATGTTGATTTTCAGTCACTCGGCCGGTTGCCTCGTCGCAGTGAATACGTACTTGGAAGCTCCAGAGAGAGTCGCCGCACTAATTCTCGTTTGCCCTGCCATAGCTGCGCCACTAATTTCAATTAATGGCACGAGTGAAGTCAGATTACAAAGTGAGAGAACTTGTGGTATTTCTGATTCAGATAACAAAGAAAATCATTTTGTGAGGACCCAGAAATTTCTATCCAATCTACTCACATACGTTGTGTGGGTAATGTTGATGATGCTGATGACTATCACATATACCTTTGGCACCTTATATAGGAAAGCTTTGTCTGCAATTCTGAGTTCCTCGTTTGCTGTAACGTTGGTGAGCAAATATTTTTCTCTTTCGAATACTTCAGAATCTTTGTTTCAATGTAAGTATTTGTTTACCTCTTTAATTAATCTCATACAAATCATCTGCAGACGAGAACGATAATCGATGTGTTTGGTCTACCGATTGTTCGATTCGCGTGGCATGATTCAACGAGATTCACAGACTATTTTGTTCAAGGCTACACGAAGGTGAGAATCTCGTTCTTTCAAAAAATTTCAAAATCTGATATATATATATATATATATATATATATATATGTATGTGTGTGTGTGTGTGTGTTTATATATATACTATTTAAATTCAATTATCTTATATGATTAATAATGATCCTTAAATTTGAATAACCCTACATTTTTAATGATATTTGAATGAGGCAAGAAACCCTCAAGTCTGGATTGTTCATTCCTCATGTATATATATCATCTTATTATATGTCTTGTATAATTTGAAGATGTCACCATCAAAATAAATAAATAAATAAATATGTCAATTATTTAAAAAACATTCAGATTCATTTTAAATCTAGAACATAATTATATTTGAAAGATTTAGAAGCGAATAAAACAACATTAGAATGTCTAGTTTTGCAGCCACTAAAGACTAAAGGATGGGAAATGGCCCTACTTGAGTTTGCAATTACAATGGTTATGGACTATGAATCAAAACCTCCATTGATGAAAAGACTCTCAAAAATCACTTGCCCAGGTAATTCTCACATAGATTCATTGGATTTATCTTTATTCTATCAACCATGTGGAATGTTATTTAGTCATTACTTATGTTAGTATGAATATATAACAGTACTCATCATCACTGGTGACAATGATCGAATCATTCCTACCTGGAATGCAAAGAGCTTATCATCAGGCATACCAGGGTCCATTCTTGAAGTCATCCACAATTGTGGGCACTTGCCCCATGAAGAAAAGGTAGAAGAATTCAACTCAGCTGTCGAGAAGTTCTTGAAAAGAGTTTTTGGGAATTCAGATCTAAAACAGGAAATGAGATCCAATCAACGTTAAATATGATCAATTTTTATAAAATGTGAAGTATATACTCCAATATATTTAAGAAAGGTTTGTATGCAATTCTGAGTTCCTCATTTCCTGGAACGTTGATGAACAAATATTTTTTTAAATGTGTGCTCCACTGGTGACTGGGTTTGATACTGTCACCTTTTACATGGAGATGATAGATGCTAATTAACTGATCAATGTTTGGTCCGTAAAAAATCTCTGTTTAAAAGGTACAAAAATACGGAAACCAACCAATATTAATGTTAATTGCACCTTTTAAAATTATTCAAAAAATTCAAAAAAGATAATGTATTTGCTGTTCAAATAAGATTAAAAAAAATTAGTGCAGCAAAGGCAAAAGGTGTAAATTTAACTAAGTAAATAAATAAATATAAATCAAATAGTAATTAATATACGGTGGTTTTGAAAAGTAAACATCCAATCAACAATAAAAAATAAAAAATTTGTGAGCGGAACTTCTGTTTTGGCGTGGCGAGTGGGGGAGCATTGTGTAAATATTATTGTTTTGGGGCCTTTTGGAAAGATGAGTAAGTTTGGTTGTTCATGACTTTAGGTGGGTTGGGGGTAAACTGGTCGCAGGTCTGCCCGAACCTGACTCTGACTCGACCCGATAAAAGACGTAAATTATTCGATTTGAAGGACTCATGATCCGATATGGACCTGATCATACAAACGGATCGGGTCTAGATCTATCCCGACCTAATCTTATGGACCCGATCCCATGAATCCGTTGGACCCAAGAATACTACTTTAGGTATTGATTAGAAATCATAATAACAAGTAATAACCCTTCCTTTTTTTTATTTATTATATCCCAACCCAAATATTCACTACCCAACACAAGTATTCACTTTTCGGGTCCAGACAAGCCCACTATATCATTAACCCTTTGTTTTGAATCAATCAATGAAATAAAGTGAAGGCTTATCCACAAAAATCACTTATGTTTCTGTTTGAGTCTGTCTATCTCAGCGAGTGAAAAAAAAAGCAACAAAATACATGATATTACAAAAGAAGTTTCAACGCAACAAACAAACCCTAACAAACCTCCCACAACCCAATCACGCCCGCCCCTCATTCCAGCTCTGCTCCGGCGGCACCAACTACATCTCTCACAGCCGCTTCACCTCCGACCTCCTCCAATGTCCCCATCACTGACCCTCGCGCAGTGCCACGGCAAGCCGGCGATGTCTCATCCAGTGAATGCTTCGTGTCACTGCTTCGGAGATCCTAACTCTATGCCCGTCGCGCACGCAGGCCGTCCTCCGCTTCGACTACTATTGCCTCAAGCGCTACTCCAATGCGAGTATACCCGGGTTGACCCGGACCCGGCCCGGGTCGCCGGGTCCACCTAGGACCCGGGTCCGACGGATCTAAGCCCGGGTCAGGTCCACCCCGACCCGGCCCAGACCCAACCCGTTGACGGGCCTAGTTGGGGGGACCTGATCCTCTGCTCTTCAATCTCTGCTATGATCCCGTTGTAGTTTATTCACAGGCAGCCACGTCTCACTCAATTCATCGGACGGTGGAAAACCAAATGCATTTCTTTGGTGGACCCCACTTCCTTTGTTTTCTTTTTTCTAATGCAAGATGCCAAGGATAACAGTATTTGACTTTTTTTTCTTCTTCTTTCGATTAGTAGTGAGTCCGGATCCGGTCAGTGCCTAGTTCGGTCAGTTCGAACTGCACCACGTTTAAATTGAACTGCATCACTTATAAATCGAACTGCACAACAAATGTTGGGTATATTTTTTACTCTCTTATTGGATATTGATGATACTTAGGAATTCATATTTTCTCCAATGGTTGATTGAATCCAATAAGAGAGTAAAAATATATACCCAACAATTGGTTGTGCAGTTCGATTTATAAATGGTGCAGTTCGATTTGCACGTAGTGCAGTTCGATACTGACCGAACTGATCGAAGTCGAGCACTGACCGGATCCGGTCCCGTAGTAGCTGCATTCATTACTTCATTTTATTTACCTTTTGTTTCTATCACAACAGTTGAATATTTATTTTTAATTTATTTGTTTTGTTGGATCTCACAGTAAATGAAATGAAATCCAAATAGGTGATATTTTTAATTTATTAGATACAACCCTAGATGTAATATCCCACGAACCGTTCGTACATGTTTAAATTTTAAAAATATTAAACTTCGTCTAGAAATGTATATGTTTTGATAAAAAAAATATATATACACCATTCACTTTTATTACTACTGACAAATTTGTGTATCTCGTTAAATAGCTAACGAGATATATGAGATTACATTTGGAGATCTTAAAATGACTATACAACTAGATTTTGTTTTTATATTTTGCACAGCCTAAATTTTAAAACAAAAAATCATTTTTTTTTATTTTATGTTTTGCCTATGTTTTAATTGAAATAACTGAATTATATTTCATTTATAGTACTTAATAAAATCAAATTGCACATTTTATGCTAAAACAAAATACATAACATAACACATAAATTTATCACCATAATAATCACCATAATACAAAAAAAAAAAAATTTCACTAGAAATATAGATGAAAACTCCTTACTTTAAACATCAAATTTTATTTGGGTGGATATATTTCATTTGGTTTGAAATGATACAAAGTAGTACATTTAGTCTCTATCCTCCACCACTCTCACAGCCTGCCCTTTTTTAAGGTGATATTAATTTAATTATATTTAATATTGAATTAAATTTTATTTTAGCCCGTTTGTTTATTTAAATTAATATTTATGGTGGGTGGGGATCGTTTGTGGTGTTGCTACAGGGTCCTCCCCGTAGCACCCACTAAAATTTCGCCACGTGTGAAGTAAAAATAGACTGGTCACCCACCTCCAAAGTCTCAACTTATTCATCTTTTCACAAGGACCTCATAACAAATAATATTTTTAAAATACTTCCCACTCACCCACCAAAAAAATAGTTCTATCACCCTCAATTCCCAAAGCCCCAAACTTACTTATTTTCCCCAATCCACTTATAACTCGGGCTTCATATTTGTCTACAAGTAAAGAATAAGATAATATAGGGTGCAATATTAATGCCTGCAACAAGTGGAGGAGCCAAAAAATTTATTTTGTGGGGGTGAATTTTAACTTAGCCTCTAAATTTTCATTAAGCAACAATGATCAAATGATACTTTTTATAAACATAAACATTCATTTTGCAAGGAAATTTTTTAACACGGATAATTTTCACACATTTTAAAAAAATGTGGGTGCTCCCCTCGATTTGATATCCTTGCCTTTTATATGGAGAGGGGACATGCTAGCCAACTAATGAAAAGCGTGGTTCTTAAAAGTTCTATTTTAAAAAAATTACAGTAATATATGAAACCAACAAAAATAAATGTTCATTGCATCTTTTAAAGCTATTAAAAAAAATATGTATTAGTCTCATTTGCCATTCAAATAAGATAGAAAAAGAGAGATTTTGATAAAACAAACACAAAAGATGTAACTTTAAGTAAACAAATAAAGAAATATAAAAAACATATAAATCTATTTAATTCTTTAAAAAAAAAAATTATATAACTCTTTTAATCATGCTATATATCCACAGATCACACAAGAGCTAAAAAACTAAAAATAAAATAATAATGTAATACTCTTAGAAATATAAATACGTATAAAATTCTTGAATCCACAATCAAAATTATCTCATACATGTCTTACTTAATTAGGATTTATTAATATTCCACCATATACATCAAATATATTGTTTAATTAACCTAGTACAAAAAAAGCAAACAAACATAATCGGTTTTCCTCAAAAAATAATGCGTTTCAAAAGCAGACATCCTTTTTTTTTTTTTTGAGAGGCTGTTTTGTTTTGGGTCACTAGGGAGTAGTTTGAAAATATTATTTATTATGGGGTCCTTTTGAAAAGATGAATTGAGGATGTTTTTACTTTACACGTGGCGAATTTTTAGTAGGTGCTACAGGGAGGACCTGTAGCAACAGAACAAAGGATCGCAACCCCAATACGTCAGCAATCCCATTGGCTCACTGTATACCAAGACCGGCACATGCATCCATCACAATATATATCTTATGGACTGAGAATGCCATGTGCCTACTATTACAACTACTTTGATTTGCCACCTATTAATCGCAGATTGAGATATTTTCTTACCCTTTTTTTTTCAAACTGTGTTAAAAAAACATGAGCATCACATTTCTTTGAACATTCAACTTTTGTGATTATAATAAGTTGTTTTTATAATTGTGTAATTAAACAGTTTTATTATAACAGCTTCAATTCCTACAGACAAATTTTAGACAAATAATGTACCTGCGATTTTAAAAGCTAGGGGGTGAGCCTCTTGTAAAATCATTTTTAAAACTCAGATTCTTTTAGAATTAATTTTGTAATCACGCAACCAAATGCATTCTGAGACAGATTTAAGTTGAGATTTTAGCGTTCGAGTTCAATTTGAACATAAACCCACGTAACCTAAACTTAATTTAGTTTGAGTTTGGGTAACCCGAACCCAATCCAAATCTAAAATAGCAAGGGATATTTTTAAATGTTTTAAATCAAAATTTAATTATTTAACATTTGAGTTCAATTTATTTTCACCTAAAATTATTGTGTTATTTTTCTATTTTCATTTCTTTATTATCTTGCTAACATTGTTCCTTATTTTCATTTTTTTTAATTTCCTACATGCATGTTATTTATTATTCTATAACTCTAATAATTTAAAATAACATATTTTTAAAGAAAATTCAAACTGAACCAATTGAACTAACCCAACTTGAATTAAACAAATAAAATAACACAGTAAGATTCAGTTACTAAGGATAGATAAATGAGTCATTTCAAGATGGATAAAATTTAAAATGTATAGTCTTTAATACATGGTTGAAAGCTCCGGATATTTTGAATATAAAAAATAGTCAACGATAATAAATAAATAAACAATAAGATACCATATAAAATTAATCTCGTTATATATAAATAAAAAAAAGAAACTGCACGGGCAAATAATCGACCCAACAAAATTAGACCTGATTCTAAAATGCCCACGTAGCGCCCCATATAAAGAGCATCTCCTTCTTCCACTGTTTCTCACTGCAAAGCATAAGAAGGCAGAAGCAAAACGATTCTCTCACCGTCCATCACGTGCTGGTTCATCAAACGGATGGTTCTCCTTTGATCAATCAGTGATGGTGAGGATCTCCCGATTCGCCACCTCTCCTCGCCCGACCTCGCTCGATCGGACCTCCTCCTCCTCCGGCAACTGGGATGCCACGTGGAGTCTCGGCGAGTATGTTTTTCGGCGGTCGATGGATTTTCGCCGGAGATCAGTCACACTCGGCGGCGCCGGCGGCGTAAACCCCGGTATGTACGTCAGTTTTCTCTCCCTCGAGAAGAATGAGATCAAGCCAGTCTTCTTATTATCGATTCTTGTTTTATCAATGCTAGTATCTTGGGGCCTATTGGGTAGCGGAATTAGGGTAGAATAGGGGAGGAATAGGTAAATTAGGTGTTTGGCTAGACGGAATAAGGGGGTATAGCTATGCGGAATAAGGAGAGAATAAGTTGGTATTTGTATTCCAAGTCACCCATGGAATTGTGTTATTCCTCCACTGGAATAAGGAAACCCACCTATCAAATCACATATCATCACATCAAATCACCTGTCATCACCTCTTATACATCAATGGGGCCCACATGTCAAATCAATTTTTCACATCTTATTCACATCTTATTCTTCATCAACCAAACACTCCAACCTTTATTATTACGTTTCCCAATGAGAATAACAAAAAACACAACCAAACACAAAATCTCTTATTCCATTGATAAAGTCAACAATTCCTGGAATAGGTATAAATCCCAAAATGCTTAAGCCTCAAACCAAACGGGCCCTAATTTTTGTTTTTATTATGGGCCTGCCATAAAATCAGACGACGGTAATAAATATCATGTTTTCTTTTTTCAACACTGAAACATTCAATTCACACACGGTTATCTATTTGATTTGACACATTTATAATAGTTTGATTTAACCATGCACGATGATGTGATAACTATCATAATGATAAAAATGACTACTGTATGTATAAAAACATATTTACAAGATCTCTGCGTTCCAATCTCATCGTCTCATCTAGTTTTCTCAACGGAATCAACTCTAAAATGTATTGTTTGAGGAGTGGAATAAGAGATTGAATCATTTTTTTTAATTTTATAAATATTTATTCACATCTCATCCACAACTTATTCATAATCAATCAAAACAACAAAAATTTCAGAATAACTTATCCTTTTATAAAAAAACACTAAAATATTTGTATTTTTTTTTATATATAACAAGCAGTATCCTGGACCCAGCAGAAGAAGCATAAGAAGAGAAACGTAGTAGCAGGTGTGGACCAGCAGGAGCTATTCGACCCAGAATCACTCGCCGATCCGGACAGCTTGTTTTTCGACTTCAAAGGCGTCCACATCCACTACAAAGAACACATCGAAAAAGATGAACATATTCCTTCTTCTTCTTCTTCTTCATTAAAAGTGAAGTACCCATTCGTTCTTCTGCATGGTTTCGGGGCGTCGTCGTTCTCATGGAAGCTGGCGATGGGTCCTCTGTCGAGTCTGACATATTCGAAGGTCCTCGCTTTCGACAGGCCCGCGTTTGGGCTCACTTCGAGGATTATAAGTAGTAGTCGTAGTGGTGGTACTTGTGAAGGGGACGACGACATCGCGATGAGGGTGTTGAACCCGTACTCGATGGGGTTCTCTGTCCGTTCTACGCTTTCTTTCATCGATCATTTGTCCGCCGAGAAGGCCATTTTGATTGGGTGAGTCTTTGGTTTTTTTTTTTATCTCTGTAAATACTTCTTAATGTGGTAATCAAGCTGGTTGGTTTTCAATTTTCAAGCATGAAATTTTCCTTCAAAATTATACATGAACACATGCATGTGGTCCTATGCATGTGGGTAGGTAGAGTATCCAATCCATGATAGATTTTTTTTTGTTTTTTTGTTTTTTGTGGGCTTACTGTTGATTTAGGTAACGTTTAACTATCGCTTGAAAAACGTTATTTTAGAGGGAATAATATATCCGTGTAATGTAACTCCCTTAGACTATCCCAAATCCATATAACACCCTAACTTTTTCTAAAATTCAGATAACCCCTTAAAAACACCTATGTAAATTTAAATACCCCCATGAGTTAAATTTTCATTAACAAATAAAAAATATTCAACATAAAATCTGTTTAGTTAATTCTGATTGAAATCACAGAATACCAAAATCAATTTGTAATGCATTAAAAATGTAAATTTTCTATAAACGACAATTTTATCCCTTTATTATTTATTTACAAAGGAATTTTTAACAATTTTAACAAATTGTGAGAGGTTTTTGAAATATTGGGTTTTCAATGTATGTTAACCAAACAGAACTTTCTGTGAATATTACTCATCGATCAACATAAGTTTAATTCAAGGGATTATTTAAATTTATATAATTGTTTTCAGACGTTATAGGAACTTTAAAAAAAGTCAAAGGGTTATATGGTCTAGGGGGTTATTTAGATATTTCCCCTTTTTTAAATGAATTTTGTTTATTTGTTTTTTTCAATAAACATATATGGTGAATTCATCATGTGATGATGTTGATTTTCAGTCACTCGGCTGGTTGCCTCGTCGCAGTGAATACGTACTTGGAAGCTCCAGAGAGAGTCGCCGCACTAATTCTCGTTTGCCCTGCCATTGCTGCGCCACTGATTTCAATCAATGGCACGAGTGAAGTCAGAATACAAAGTGAGCTAGAGAACTTGTGGTATTTCTGATTCAGATAATAAAGTAAATCTTTTTGTGAGGACCCAGAAATTTCTATCCAATCTACTCACATACGTTATGTGGGTGCTGTTGATGATGCATGATGACTATCACAGATACCTTTGGCACCTTATATAGGAAAGCTTTGTCTGCAATTCTGAATTCCTCGTTTGCTGTTACGTTGGTGAGCAAATATTTAATTTTCTCTTTCAAATTCTTCAAAATCTTTGTTTCAATGTAAGTATTTGTTTACCTCTTTAATTAATCTCATACAAATCATCTGCAGACGAGAACGATAATCGATGTGTTTGGTCTAACAATTATTCGATTCGCGTGGCATGATTCAACGAGATTCACAGACCATTTTGTTCAAGGCTACACGAAGGTGAGAAACTCTTTTTTTCAAAAAATTTCAAAATCTGATGCACACACACTATTTAAATTCAATTATCTTATATGATTAATAATGATCCTTAAATTTGAATAACCCCTGCATTTTTAATGATATTTGAATGAAGCAAGATACCTTAAGTCTAGATTGTTCATTCCTCGTGTATATATATATATCATCTTATAATATATCCTGTATAATTTAAAGATGTTACCATAAAAAATAAATAAATAAATAAAGATTTTAATTATTTAAAAACATTCAGATTCATTTTAAATTTAAAAAATAATTATATATATTTTTAATATTAATATTTGAAAATTTTAGAAGCGAATAAAATAACACTAGAATGTCTTGTTTTGTAGCCACTGAAGACTAAAGGATGGGAATTGGCCCTACTTGAGTTTGCAAATGCAATGGTTACGGACTCTGAATCAAAACCTCCACTGATGAAACGACTCTCAAAAATCTCGTGCCCTGGTAATTCTCACATAGATTCATTGGATTCATCTTTTAGTCTATCAACAATGGGGAATGTTATTTAGTCATTACTTATGTTTGTATGAATATATAGCAGTACTCATCATCACTGGTGACAATGATCGAATCATTCCTACCTGGAATGCAAAGAACTTATCATCTGCCATACCAGGGTCCATTCTTGAAGTCATCCAGAATTGTGGGCACTTGCCCCATGAAGAAAAAGTTGAAGAATTCAGCTCAGCCGTCGAGAAGTTCTTGCATCGAGTTTTTGGGGATTCAGATCTAAAACAGGAGAAGAGATCCAATCAATGTTAGATATGATCGATTTTTATGAAAAATATACTCCAATCAACGTTAGATATACTCCAATGTACTTAATTATATCATTTATGAAAAATATAAAAAAAAATTAACAAAGTATTTACCTCGATACAATAAGTCAATGATGCAAATGAGGTATATAGGACTATAAATATAAGAAAAAGTCACATTTACCAACCAAAACACAGACCTCACATGTTTTCAATTTTTTAAATGTACTAAACATCATCTAAAGAGGTATATACTTTGATAAAAAGTACATTTCCACCATTTCGAATTGAATGAATCCATTTTTAATAAATGTAAGAAAATATTTAATGTGGTATATACAACATCTAATGTGGTATATATATTCACTGGATACCTAATGTGATATAAAGAACTGCGTTTTGGACTGAGAAAAAAAAACTGAGTGTAACAGCACTCTAAATATAATAACTCCATTACAACAGATGTGGCCCATCAACGGCCCACAATAAGAAAAGCCACCGCTCAAAAATCTGAAAAAAAAAGAAAGAAAAAATGAGGGTGGCTTTGAAGTGGTTCAGTCGCCGTTCGTTCTCCCGATGGAGGGGACGAATCGACGGTCCCCATCGCGACGTCCACCGATACAAATATCTCCTCCGCCGTCCGATCGTTGCTCCCATCCCCCCACCCCACTCATCAGACGTCCATCCGTCTCTCAACCCGTTATGCCCACCAACCGCTCGACGAATTTCCGACCACCACCACCACCCACATCTGACCCACATCGACGTCGAGAGGCTCTGCATCTCCGGCGCGGTTTCCGAGGCGTCCCGTCTCCTCCTCGATCTGCACGACCGAGACGCCCACCTGAGCCTCCGATCCTACAACGCCGTCCTCCGCTCGGCGGCCTCGGCCGGCGACGTATCTCTCTCTTTGGAGGTCTTCAAGGACCTCTTGAAGACCCGACTGAAGCCCGACTCGGAAACCTACGCGAGCGTCGCCTCGGCATTCACGATCGACGACGACGACCATTCGGAATCCTTGCGCGGGCTCGCGAGGGACGTGTCGGCGATCGTCGGCGAGAACCCACACGCGCTCAACCGTCTGATGCACGCGTTCGCCGAGTCGGGGCAGACGGAGAAGGCGATCGACCTGTTCGAACAAATGGAGGGACCGGACGTCGTGACGTACAATACGGTCCTCGCGGCGTTGGGCGAGGCGGGTTGGGTCGAGAAGATGCTCGCTGTGTTCGCGCGCATGGAGGAGGGGGGACCGGGACCGGACATCGTGACGTACAATACGGTGATCAACGGTTTGCGGAAGGCGGGGCGGGCGGACTTGTTCGGGCGGTTGGTGGGGGAGATGAGGGAGAGGGGGATTGAATTGGAGCTGCGGACGTACACGGCGGTGATCGATGGATTGGGGCGGGCGGGGCGGGTGGAAGAGGCGTTGCGGGTGTTTGGGGAAATGAAGAAGAGGAGGGTGCGGGCGTCGGTTTACGTATATCGGGGGCTGATTCGGGGGCTGAGGAAGGCGGGGAAGGAGGAGTTGGCGGATTGTTTGGAGGCGGAGATGAAGGCCTGCGCTTCTAAGCTTGTTGGGCCTTGGGACTTTAAAAGGAAGAAATGAAAATGAGAGCGCGCGCGCGCGCACCTGTTTGGACTTACCTGATGCACATGATTTGTGACTTGTGAGTTATTGTTTGAACTAATGTTGGGGTGCTGAGCCTAAGGAAAGGTGTACCTTTATTTTTTTTAAATTGATGAAATGTGCTTGTTTATTTAAAAATAAAAATTCAGATATTTCATATGAATTATTATGTACTTGGTTAGTTAAATAAGACTTGTTTATGCGAAAATATGTGATGTAAAAACAAAATTTATTAAATGATCAATTGAATCTTGTACTTTAACAATCATGTTACTACATGTTTATGATGTCATTGAAATTATATGAATTTCTCTAATAAATGAGTCTAAATTAGCAGAGCTCTAGCTTGTGGTGCTGCTTCAGTGAGGATGTGTCTGACAAACTTATCTAATAAAAACTTTAATTACATGATAATTTATGTAGGAGTAGTTTTGCAATCTAATATGACTTTTTAAATTAAAATTGAGAATAATATTATAGAATGTATTTGTTTTTTTTTTATAATGAAAATATAAAGTATTTGTTAGCAAGGATTTAGAGGCAGAATCAATAAAATATAAATGAGAGGTTTCTTTGATGATAACAGCACAAGAAAGAGATTATTCTCATTTTATACATTGAGAATTCAATCACACAATGTACCTCAAATTTACACAAAAAGAACTCCATTATTTTGTACAGAAAGCTCAAATATTTCCATGGCACCTTCTGAAAAAAATCAATGATCCTTCACAAAATCATTCACTCATCAATCTTACGATCTGGTAATCCAAAAAATATTCATGAAGAACCTATAAAACTCGACAGCCTTTACTCAGAACAGAAAGCTCAGATAAAGCATGATCCACCCTGCCATCGATACAACTGCAAAGATGTGGACCCAGAACAGAACACTCGCGGATTCCCTCCCACAACCTCTCAAATTTGCAACAGCCCCTACAATCGAATATGTTTTTCAAAGTTAAAACTTCATAGAACAGGTAATGTGCATATTGGTTTCTCAAGTGCATGTCATTAGCTGATATGGACATATGGTCTTACCAGATAGAACTGATGTGGGCATCGTATGCTGGAGGAGGAGGATGAATCGAAACATCTTGTCTCCCTGTGGAAGGAAGCCAAGCTTGTCGGCCAACATGACGATCCCAAACCCTGCTGGAGGAACTAGGACTAACCGGCCAAATATAATAGCTGCGGTTGTTCGAAATCCAAGTCTTGAATTTCCCGGCCCTGTAGAGACGAAATAACAATATAATTCCAATCACTACTAGTAGTCAAACTACTGTACTTTAGAGAGCGAAGGGCCGAGAGAGAGATACCATTTACAAGATTACCGCCCAACGCCAGTAAGATGCATGGGATCATCGCTTCCCTGACAAAGATATTGCAGTTATACAACTGTTTTTACAATATTCAGTAGCAGCTATAAGCGTATAAGGAGTTAAATTATGGATGATACATGCCATCCTAATTAACTAATAATGCAAGCTGATCAAGATTCATCATAAAATATCCATGGATATGAGTGAAATATTTCCACTGTCATAGACAACAATGAATACCATAAGAAAAACCATAGACTAAAGAAAAATGAGCTAATGCCAGAACAAGGAGAACAAATAAACAGTGCAACAATAAGATTATTTGCAGAACAGTCAGTAAAGATCAATACCCGAGAATTAAGCAGCTATCAGTGAAAAAGAATAGCGGCGCATCATCAGTAAGAACAAAATGCTTCAGAAATGGCACAGAACCAATAACAATTGCAAAAATCTGTCACATAACAATCAAGTTATTATAAATAGAATACATTAGATTATATAATCAGTAGTACTCGTAACTGATAATTTAAAAAGTTACTTAAGTGATACTTACAGAGGCAATTATAGGAGGCTGGACAATTTGTTTGATCTTTAATTTCTCAACAAGGTAACATAAGTAGTCAACTACCTGCATTAAAAATCATATCAAGCAAAAGTATCTAAAAGTTGAAAGTTGATATATACAAACATATTGATATACAAGTCTCTATCCCTCCGTGTGTGTGTGTGTCTGCGTGCCAGCAAATTAAGTACATGATCATTTACAAAATTGATCTTCCTTACTTTATGAACTCATGTAATTCAAAAAGAGCTGTAGAGAAAAACCCAATCCAAGCATGTCCACATTCATTACGGGAATATTTTGACTCCATCAAATAGATAAAATTAAGCAATCATGTTTAGTTGTATACAATTTCCATCTAGTTGAATACAGTGGGAGAAATCAATTTACTAAATGTGAAATTTAAAAAATATCAATCAGTGTAATTTTTTTTTCCTGTGACATCAAAATAGCAAAAAAAAAAAAAGTACTTTTCCTCTCTTCTGACACGATGATTCTGTTGTTTCAGTCTCTTTTTGAGTAAGAAGTGGCACTTGCTCAGGAGCTGCATCCTTTGGAGGGCTCTTAGTTCTGAGTCTCCCTTCATCAACGCAATCAAAGGAACCTTCTGGAGGGGGTGCAAGCATCTGAAATACATATGTGTACAAAATAATAGCACCAACCTGGCCCATGAACATAAAAATAACACAGAATCAGTGATGAATAATTGGTCAATACAGGAATATAAAAAAAAATTGGCATATGATCTTTTAATATAATACAACAGCAAGAACATCATGGAAGATATGGAGACACTCTGGCAAGTCAATATTTGATTTAATGCAGGATCCAAAATGAACCAATTTGTCCACTTTTTGAGACAAGTAAAATCAAACAATAAGAGATAAGGTGGATGATGAAACCTGGTTATGATAAAATGGTGAAATGATCAGTACACAGTTCTGAAAAAAAAATTCTGGTAATCCATAAACCACAACTGTGTACTGTTTATGCTCAAGTTTAATATACTCACATGTGTGATATTTATAATGGACTCACCTTCTACATGATGTGACCTACTGAAAAACAACTGTAGAAATCCATTAATATAATGATACATAACTTTATAATGAAAATCAGTTAGCAAGATTGACTCCTATAACAGCTTCAGTTTGTCAAAGACTGAGCCCAAGCAACAAAATTTTGGGGGCAACTTAATTAAAAAATGGTTAACAAAGAACTAAAACTTGACAATGAGAAGCAGCACTGGAACTTGGTAAAATACAAAGGGGGAAGCTGACTGATGGAATTGTAGCAAATGAATCAGGGACCAACCCATTGGCCAAATGAGATGTAGGCATTGCCTTCCTCGCTGCATTTGTCAGAGTCACCAAATGGATTGGATTTGTCTCGACATAAGGCTGCAATCAGAACAAGCGGTACATTTCCTATGTTCCCTGCATTCATAATTAAACTAGTAAGGCTGCTGATAATGTTAAGAAGTTGAGGAAAAATGATATATAACATGCAGACGTGTTCCAAAAATAGCAAACTATTGTAGGGAATTATATACGATAAATCATAATTTTAACTATTGAAAGGACTTCTATATTCAAAGCAAACCAAGTGACCTACATTAGTGAATATCATATCTTGCATATCCACCAAAAATGGAAGGATAAACATAA
Organism: Acorus calamus; assembly: GCA_030737845.1. Lineage (NCBI taxonomy): Eukaryota > Viridiplantae > Streptophyta > Magnoliopsida > Acorales > Acoraceae > Acorus > Acorus calamus. The sequence continues at coordinate 385,472 of CM060877.1, read as the reverse complement.
ATATCTCCATGAAGTGTTACAGTGACATCTAGCATGTACTCAGAAACAATGCTAGAGAATTACAAGGCCCCAAACTGAATATGCCGGATTATGTATAATCCCTTAACAAAAACTTCCTACATCTAGACCATTCATGAATTTAATTATTTAAAAGAACAAAATCTTACCGATTCCAATATGTATGATGGTGAACTTGAAAAATGGATATGGAGGGCATACAATTGTTGCAACAACTAAACCAATCAATGAGCCTGATATGCTACCAAGAACAACATTGACAGGAATGAACCACCTGAAAAAAGGTTAGACTATCAGTCCTATGTTTTGCATTTTCATCTAAAGCTGATATTGAGCTGATATTGAGCTAGGAAACAAATTTGCACTGACATATTTGTAATCAGTCATGGGGACAAATTGCCAACAAGAACTTCCTCATCTTCTTGTTCAAAAGAAGCCATTGTTATGTGAAAATTTGCTTTTCATATTTCCTGGTGCCTTACTATGTATAATTATGCATTATATGTATCCAAACATTTAATCAATTCTCAAGATTTCTTCTAGGGGAGTAATAAGTTTAAGAAAAAAAGGAAGCATATTATTCTCACCATTGCAGGATTTTCTGTAGAGTGATTGCCCGTCCAAGTTGTGAGAATATCAAACACGGAAGGAGAAGAGAAAAGACAAGCTGCACATGCAAAACACATAAACATGTGGAGAGTCAAATAGGAAAAATTCCCACTATTGAAATAATATTTCGTAATGCTCATATGAGGGATAAATAAAATACTCCTTAGCTCCTTCCCTAGCCACTACTTGCCTCCCACAATTGTAAGTGAGCAATTTGTACACAGAAAAATCATTGATTAAGAGATGGATAACTTATTTCTAAAGCTATTTCTCATCATTCCTGAATCCAATTTTACATTATGGCCAATTATTCTTGGTCTTTATCCTCCCAACTGCAATTATTTGATCAACCCATTGATGGAATTAAGGGACAGTTATAACTCGTGAGAATTCCCTCTCTCTCCCAGAAGAGAAAAGACAAATAATGAACTTCATAATTAACAACAATAATACCCCCGCCCAATCTATCACACATAGACAGCACATAACTATAAAATGCAAAGTAGTTCTGCAATAAATTGGAACATTCATTTTCTCCTAGAAGAGAATCAATTTATGTACCAGAAGACCACAGCATGGATCAGCAGATATAATCATAAATACCCAAACAACAAGAACAATCATTCATGCAGTTAATACAAAGATCTGTCATACACATTTTCATGGTACAAAATCTCGCACATTGTGGTACTATGGTACTAACATCTGTTAGTGTTTTCGGATCTTGGGATGCAATTAATCTAAGGAATAAACAAGCAAATCGAAAGCAAAGACACAAAATTTACGTGGTTCGGCAAATCTTGCCTACGTTCACAGAGCACACCAGATATCAATCCACTATCAAGAAGAAGTTTTTACAATTGTCACGCCGAATATAAAAACCCTAGAACCTAATGAAAAATATGAGACCCCATCCGCCCCTGCGTAGCGCCAACCATCCTCTGCGCACATCATCAGGCTCCACAATATATAACAACATCAACATGCATAGATGTTCAATAGTCTTAGCAACATAAAAAAAAAAAGAAAGATGAAACAGAGAACACATATCAAATCACAGCTTTCTTCACCTACATGCGTATTTATACAGAAGCAATTAAGATACAAAGAACATAAAATGCACCTAAAGGGATTGGATATAGAAAAGTTCACAAGTGAGGAATCCAAATCTACTTACCCCATTAAGGAGCTTCCTTCCATTCGCGGAAAGAATATTAACATGTTTAGAAGCCATCAGAAACCCCATAAAACACATTGTGAAGACCTTCACGATCGGAAGAACCGCAAATTTTATAGTTGAAAGTATTGACTCCCCGCCACCCTGACTTGCCATTAATCTTGACAACAACAGCCTCACCATCTTTGTAATGAAAAAAAAGCAACACCCAAATAAAGTTTCAAACAACACAACCTCTAACCATGCAAGTATTGCTACTACCTCGTTTCAACAGATCAGGAAACGAAAACCCAATAAGTCTGTGGTCAAAAGGTGGAAACTTGGAAAGGATTTGAATCAAATTGGAGCTGCTTCTGAGTTAGAGAGAAGTTGTACCCAAAATATCAACTTTTCCTTTCCTGATATCGGCAAAAATTCAAATTTAAACCGATTTACTGAATGTCTTCAAAAAAAAAAAAAAAAAAAAAAATCCATCAGCATTCATAAAAGCAGATCAGCAAACAAAAGTACAATATTTCATACTCTCTAAATACCCAATAAAAATCATGAAAAAAAACGTCCAAAATTAAAAACCAAAAAAAAAAAACACTTCAAAATAAGCCCACAATGGCATCCAGTTATCCAACCAACTCAAATAAAAGACAAATTACAACGAAAAACCTCATTGGATTCTCCTTTTCATTCTCTCTCTCTCTCCGGATCCGAAAAACCTATAAATCTCTCTCTTTCTGACGCTATAGATTCAAAAAATGTATGTAGAGAAAAAAAAAATTGGGGAAAAATTGCACCTTTGGCGGTGTCTCTGCTTCACTCTTCCCATATATTTGAAACCGCTAAAGAACAATATATTATGGAAGCCGTGTTCAGAATCACCTCGTTATTTGCCATTATTTACGATTTCATCCTTTCGTAATCAGTTAGTCCCGTACTCCCGTGGATCGGTATATATGTTGGATTACGTTGTAATAATATACAGGGTTTTTTTTTCTATGCCTTTGTTAGGATTCTAGTTTGCAAAAGTACCCCTATTAGGATCTTCATTGCAAAAAATATCTCTCATAAACTAATAATCAGTGCTCTTGTACCCCTACATTACTCACTGTTAGCAAAAGAAAATCGACCATGGTTAATTTGTTAACCGTACAGTAGAGATTACCTATCTACCCCCAATTAAACTTCCCTTACCCACCCAAATACACTCTCTCGAAAAGCCTCTCCTTCCTCTCATTTCTTCTCCACCAAAACCCTAACCCTAATCTCACCCCACTCCTTCTCTCATTTCTCTCATATGCTGAAAACCCTAATCAATCCCAACCAAATCCACTCCAAATGGATCCCAAATCAAACTCATACCAACCCCTAATCAATCAACAAGTTTACAAATTAAAGAATCCATGATGAAGAGTTTTCTCTATTGTAAAGAAGAAAGATAGGGATAAATTGAAGAAATAAGAAGAAGAATGAGAGGAGAGGAGAGAAAATGTTGACAAAAAAAATAAACAATGAAAAAATGAAGAATGAAGAAGAAGGAGACGGGTTCAACCATATTCACGTTCTAAAGATGGGTAATTTTGACTTTTCCCGGTACTTAACAGAGGTAAACGGTAACTTTTTAACCACACCTCATGGTGAATAACCACAGGGGTATCGTTGCACTAGTTATTAGTTTAGGTGGAGTATTTTTGCAATCAGGATCCTAACAAGAGTATTTCTGTAAACTATGATCCTAACAGGGGTATATTTGAGGATTCAAATGTTTGACTCAATTTTTTTCTTATTCTAACCCCTTATCTCCATGTCAAACTAGGCCTAAAAAACAAATACACATGATAAGTTACATTTGAGGATTCAAATGTAATTATATTCCTTTCACACTTGTCCAATGACGTAATTTATTGAGATGAAATGTTTTTATAATAAATTTCAAATTAGTCACAAATTTATACATGTACAAATTTTCATATATTTTTTTTAAGAAAAAATAAAAAATTATCTTCTGAAGATAAAAAAAATATCTAAAATTACTATTTTAAAGAATTCTACATAAATAAATTTTATTTAACAATTTCATAACAAAAAAAAATACAAATGACCTTGTCTCTTGTCATTTTTAAACTCTCTCACTATTTATAAAACTTTTCACACCATCATCTAATTAAAAAAAATAATATCAAAATAAGAAATGATTTTTATTTGAAAGTGATTTTACATGTTCTTAAGTTTTCTAAGTATGCTATAAAAAATATTAACACTGTCAAAATTGTCATTCTTAAATTTACAAGATTTTATTTTATTTTTCTTAATTTTTAAATTTTTTTTTTATTATTTATGTCTTATAAGTATTTGGCATAAGGAATTTTTTGTATAATATTAAAAATATATAAATGTCCCAAAAGATTTTATAAATTTTAGAAATAACTAAAAATATTTTATAAAGAAAATTTTCAATATTATGTTATTTATTAATGTTCTTAATTGGAGAGTTAAATAATTAAATATGTGTGATGATATTTAAATAGTAGATAATATAAGGATAGTTAAATCATTTTATTTTCTCAGATCATGAAAGAAATTTTTTTTTGATAAATTTTTTTAATTATGGTTGATTTGAGTATTTTCAATTCTTGGATGATTTTTTTTTGTATTTTTTCTTTTCTTAATGCCATACCTGCGTATATATGTTGTGAAACTGTATGTGTGCATATTTTTTGAAATATTTAGGGTGTGTTTGTGCACAGATTTGAAGAGAAAATGAAAGAAAGTGAGGGAATTTGGGTCAAAGGGAAAGTAGTAAAAAGTAAATTTTTCTTTTTGACCAACTTTTAAGATGTTTGTGCATGTAGTGGAAAAATTTTCCATCACTTTCTCTCAATTTCTCATCTATAGGGAAAAGAAATTTTTTTTTCACTTTTTCTGTTAAGACAAAATAGAAGAGGGAAAGTGATGAAATTTTTTTTTTCCTTGTTTGACACAAATGCTAGCTTTTTGAATGGTTAGGGGAGATTTACTTCCACCCCACCAGATATTCAACCCACCCCTACAAATTTAAAAATTTCATTTTCTTAATAGAACCAAACCCACCCCTAGTCTTCTACAAACCTCCTCTCCTCCTATAGTCATGTCGGACATGGCGGGACCGGCATCAGCGTCTGTAACGGCGGTGTCCATGTGAATACCACTTCATCAAAACCACCACCATTACTACCTCCTCCGTCCTCCCTTGCCGCACAACCGAGTCTCTCCCCTTCTTGTCTACCGTGACGTCGTCGTATGCCGCGTATTGGCTTCGACGGTGGACGATCCGTCATGTATCAAAATAAGGGACTGGAATCGGTTCCAGTCGATGAGCACGACCGCGCGATGGAGCGGCTTGGAGAGCTTGCACGCAGTGGTTGACATAATGACGGCGATTTTGGGGTTTATGAGGTGGATGAGGCGAGTGATCGGGGAGGCGGGGGCGGCAACGACACCGATTGAGAGGAGGGTAAAGCAGAGGATGAGCGCAACGTCGCCGTTGAAGAGGCCGTGGTCGGAGAGGAGAAATGAGGGTTTGGGATTGGGAGAGGAAGTTGGGGAAGATAATGAATAGTTCGGGGTGGGTTGGGTTCTATTAAAAAAAATGAAAATTTTAATTTTTAGGGGTGGGTGGAGGAGTTAGTGGGGTTGAAATAACTGCCCCCGAATGGTTAAAGGAAAAAAATTTACTTTCCTTCATTCTTCATCATGCACAAACACACCCTAAATATATTACACATGCAATTATGAAATGGTGATTAAGATTTATAGATCGTCCACTTCAACAATTCAATCATTATTTAGTTAGGGTGTTTATGCATGATAGAAAATGAAGAAAAGTGAGAGAAAGTAAATTTTTTCTATTTGACCATTCAAAAAACTAGCATTTGTGCCAAACAAGGAAAAGAAAAAAAATTTCATCACTTTCCCTCTCCTATTTTGTCTTATTAAAAAAAGTGGAAAAAATTTTCTTTTTTCCATAAGTGAAAAATTGAGAAAAAGTGATGAAATTTTTTTTTCACCACATGCACAAATACCTTGAAAGTTGGTCAAAGAAAAAAAAATTTAATTTCCATCATTTTCTCTTTGACCCAAATTTCCTCATTTTATTTCATTTTTTTTTTCAAATTTGTGCACAAACATACTCTAAATAAATAAGGAACACTTGGTTTAATGCCATCTAAGTCCAGACTTGGTAAAGCTGCCTAACTCATGGAATCATGACATAAATTGATTGATGATTTATGATTATCAAGAACGGCAGGTGTTCATTAAATTGGACTCAATATTTTCTGATTTCATGTTTTTTCTTGCAAATATATTATCCAAAGTCCGATCATTCTAGTACATAGATTGGACCACACAATCCCTAACGTACAGTGAGTTTTGCCACTTCTATTTTTGTGTAATTTAAATTAACTCTAAAACAAACTATGAATCAAATTTATCAATCCTCAATAAGTATACAATATCTCTTCAAGAGCATTTGACAATACTTAAATAAGATGATTCTACTTTTAATTAAGTCAAAAGCTGAAAAGTGTTATCAGTACACATTCTAGAAAGCAGACTTAATAAAAAAGTTATTTACAGTTTTTAATACAAAAAAATTATTTTTAAAAAAATACGAAAAATGTATTTTTTAATAATCAAGTCTATTTAAACCATTTTATTAAAAATCTTATTTTTTAAACCAATTTTCAAATGAATCTTTAACTAGGAGGAGCCACTTAAGGCTCAATGGAGGTTAGTTGCAGAGTGCCACACTCAAGACAAAATTTATAGAGTATGTTACGTTAGTGAATTATTTTATATATTACATCAGTGAATAACTGCGAACATTAATGAAGCGCCATTATATTATTGGTGTCACACTGTCACTGGTGCATTTTCTCTGGTGGTGGTCCATTTAACTTCATTTTCTAATCAACAATGACGGGTGGTCACAACTCCTTGTCGAGACATGGCTCCAAAGTATATAATTAAATGTGGTGGGCCTCCCTCATCATGTATGTGGTCACTACGGCATATTTTGCCTGATGAATATATTATTATTATTATTATTATTATTTAATTATTAAAATTGTATAATTTTATATGGTTGGGGATTGTACGTGTCTCCGGTAGATCCGAATTAGGTTAAATACAACACAAATCAAAGGCTATCAAATATAACTTGCTAAATAATAATAAGATCACAGAACCTTGGAGATCCTTTATAAATTATAATGATATGGAAGAAGTTTGTGTTCAAATGGTTGGCCCTTCAAGAATCCAAGAGTCGCATTTATATTAGCAAATGAAAATTAAATTGATATGTCTAAATCATTACAGCCCTGTCTGCATCTTCTAACCTTTTCAATATTTTTAAGTATAAATATTTACTTAATAAAACACATCTTAATATATCATTATAAAAAATAAAATATATACCTATATAAATCAATATATATATATATTAAAAAATAATAATAATTTTTCATATATTATACTAGTAGAATATATATTTTATTAGGGGAGTTGGTTGTGAGACAATTAACGGCAACCTACAAAATAGTCTATTAGCGCCCTTAGCAAATCTTTGACCTTTCCCACATTCAAGAGCCAGACAATTACATTATACTTGATGCATGATTTTTGTTGATCGAATGCTTTTAATACAGTTAAATCTAATCAGACTAAAAAAATAGTTGGAAGCAAGTTTCATAATTAGTTGAAAATTTTAAACAAATCTGTAAGATCCTTGATATCTAAATCTGATATTATATTGGTTGGATGTTCTTAAGAACTCTACATTACATAAATGTACATGGGAATTATTAGGTAACTACAATATATGAAATTATTACATATAAGGTGGGTGTGTATTAGAACATAATTTACACTAGCTTGAACACAAATAAGCTAAGAAGTTCTAAATTAGACAAGAGCTAGATATGACAGCTTCACAATTCACATTATTAGACTAAAATATTCATATTAGGGAGCAACTAATAACGGATAATTATCACTAATTCAATTTGTTCTAATAATGGAATTCTTTTATGAAACTGATGACACAGTGAAAAATCCTGAAAAAATATTACACCTAAGTCTACATGCCATATACAGTCGTGCATTAACAACAACAACAGCAACAATAATAGTAATAATAAAATAAAAATTTAACATACATGTTTCTTTAATACAGTTATACAGGTGTCTTGGGTGGAATATCCTGTTGTTTAGTTGGAACTCTTTAAGTGAATGCACATCTAATTCAAAAAAATAAATAAAAAGTTGTTAAAAATCAATTTTGAATCACCAAATTTGATCATATATATTTTAGGTCATCTGATTCATATAAAAATGTGTTGTTATGAACTTTGAGTTTGAATCAGTGCATCCTATTAATTTCTAATATTTTTTAATAAAAATAGGAACTTAAATAAACATGTGGTAGAGGTATTAATGGAACTTAAATAAAAATAGGAATTGGAAGTTTAATAAACAGTTGGAGTCCAACTGTTAGACAGACATTAGGCAAGACCATCATATCATACTAAGGGTCACCAAAAAGCCCGTGGCCCGAAAGCCCGGCCCGGGCCCGCAGGGCCAAAGCCCGGCCGGTTTTCAGGGAGGGCCGGGTTGGGCCTGGTTCTGGGGCCCGGCCCGTAGCCCCGCCCGAGCCCGACCCGTAGGCCCATGGAGGGTGATCCAATGAACTAGTAACATGTAATTTTTATTTGAATTGTGGTTGAGTTATACAAATTATTACATTTATATAGGTGTTAACCTACTTAGGTACATGTAATTATTTATTTTTGTAAGTAATTAATTCATTTAATATTTTTATTTTGAAAATTCAATAGATATAAATATTTTTTTCAATATTATACTTTAAATTTCGTGTTATTTTAATATTATATACAAATAAACAACGTAAAATAAAAAAATAAAATGTTTTAAATTTGGGCCCGTAGACCCGCCGCGGGGCCCGAACCCAGGCCCGGTCCGTGAGGCCCGATCAGGCCCGGGCCCGTGGGCAGGGCCTGGGCCCGGTTTTTTTTGCCACTGGCCGGCCCGGCCCGGGCCCGTTGGCCAAGCAGGCCCGCGGGCCTGGGCCCAGGGCCGGGCTTGGGCCCTGTTTCAACGGGCCGGCCCGGCCCGGACCGTTGCCGACCCCTGTATCATACACAATTTATTAGAGGAGAGAGACAGAGAGAAAAGAAGAAGAACCATGTGATAGAGGTACTGGTAGTTTGGTACTTTGTATGACGTTTTTGCTTATGTAATAGAGTACCTGTAAACAGAATGAACAATCAGAACTGATCACATGAAGGCGAAGAATCTCTCTCTCTCTCATAGTTTTTGGATCTGAATCCGTGACAATGCAAGTTTCCAGCCAAACATGGGAGCATAGTTTCCATGAATTCTCATAATTGGGCCGTTCAATATGGTGCACAGAACTAACATTTTGGGGTGATATTGTAGATGCTTGTTTTACCATTTTCCATGTATGTATTTTTGTTTCTTTCTACTTGTAAGGAGATTCACATTTCTAATTAATCAATAATGATTCATAGGCCCCAATTTCACAGGCCCCAAATAGGTTCCATGATGTGGCAATGAGACATTACCTATTATGCCTTTTACTTAATAACTACCATAACATATATCCCTATGATTGTGGAGTATCATCAATTCTAAAAATCATATATTCCTTCACCATTATTTCTTCATTATTATTTATTCACCACACACGGTGCCTCTCCTTCTCCTCCTCCCCCTCCATCTCCGGCAAGACCCTCAAACGCCGCCTCTCTGACCTCACCGGCATCCTCGTCTCCTCCTAACGCCTTATCTCCGGAACCATAGACATCCGCGACGAAACCCTAATACCCCTAGTACCCCCTCCCGATGCATCAGGGTTCCCTCTGACACTCCACCTCCTCCTCTGCCTCCCGGGCTTGAAGGGCAGGTTCAGGTGATTTTCGAAAGATTTTCGGATGATGATTGTGATTTTTGAAAGATTTTCAGATGATGATTTTTGTTACATTTGAAATGTAACAGTCTTGTGCGTGTGTGTAGCAACGGTGGCGACGGTCTCTATAATGATTGCTTCAGTTTTCGTTGTGATAGTGGTTTTAATGAGTGCTTCAGCTTTAATGACTTCGTTTGTTCTTAGCTGTTCTAAGGAGACGACGATCTCGGAGAACATAAAAGTTCGAGCTCTTGAAACGCGGGTGGTGGCGGTGGTGGTCTCAGACATGGACTCTCTGAGAAAACTACAAAAGTGAGGTCGCCATTGGAGATGGAGAATATGAGTAATCGTGAGCCAGGTTCGGTATTATTTTGTTGTATTTACATTGTGGAATCTTTGCATTGATTAATATTGGTACATTTTATAAATGTAATAGTTAATGAATAATGTGATTTGATGCAAAAGAGACACATTTAAGCAATACACGGTTTTTTATTATTTTGTTACATTTAAAATGTAACAGTCTTGTAACAACATAATGCTATTTAACATACGAATTCATGGATATTTCAATGATCAATCATATTATTATTCATAAATGTTTGATTTACAGGGCGTCTGCTACATCCTTTCTCCTCTTTTTTTGTTTCTACAACATTTTGTAACATGAATGTTATAAACTGTTACATTCACATATTTATGTTTCATTTATGCATCACTGTTACATTCTGTTACATTTACACAGTTATACAATAATAAGATTGTTACATTTACATTTATGCATTTCTGTTACATTCTGTAACAGTTATAATCATAAAAAAAATTGTAACCTTTTTTTTGTTATTTAGATAATTTTAGTGTAATTTAGGTAAATTTTGGTATAATTTTGATGAAAATAATATATGTAATTTTTGTATAAATTAGGTAAGTTTTGATGTAAAATTCATAAGAATTTTAAAATTCAAATTTTGAAATAGATAAATTTTAGAGTGGGATATATTTTTCAAAATACTTAAATTTTAAAATAAGAAAATTCAAATTAATGTGAAATATTAATAAGAGAAAAAGAGGGATTTGGGTCAATGAGATCTATTTTTAATGAAGGGCATATCCGTATTTTACCATTTTACACTTTTTCAAAAGTCAACAAACCAATAAAAACCAACTAATAAGGTGATGACACCTCATGGGGCTTGTGAATAGGGCTTGTGATTTGGGGCCTATGTATCACCACTCCTAATTAATATATACAAGATATTTGTCTGCTGTTCCTCAAAAAAATATGATGTATAAGACATGATTGAAAATATAAATCATTAAACATGATACAATAAGTAATTGAAAAATAAATCAAAATTGTTAAATATATCATGTATCACTATGAATGGGTCATCTAATTATATATGATCATATTTAGGTCCACAGAGGTAGTAATCCCAATGAGTGACTGTACAAAATCAATATTACTCATTTCAACAAAAGCATTTCAGATCATTGTAATACTTTCCTGTGAAGTGTGGAGTAATAGAATGCTTTGCCTAAAATACAAGCATTTTGTCTTTATATATATTATTATATAATAAATAAATAAAAAACATGTGGTGTCGGATCTGATAGTCCGAGGCTGTTACATGACCACTAACCTCTAGTTTTACACCTAGGTGGAACTTCAAGGGAAGATTATTCTAGAGAAAGTGGAAATACCAAGATTCAAGAAGACATGTTGTCTTGTCGTCATACGATCTGATGGGGCTTTCATAACCTGATGTTAAAAGGGTGATGTTGCAATTACAATAATGATTTTTGGCCTTAATTGATAGACATCATCTTAAACCCCATGAGGTGGCAAGACTGAATTCTCCAATCTCATATATCATAACCGATCTCTATATCGTAACCGTCCCCTTAATTAATGGAGGTAAAACTATAATTTCATTTTTTATGGAACAATTAATTCAATTGGAAGCAATTGTGTATATTGAATACATTAATTGGTTTAGATTTATTAGAGGAACAGAAGAAAAAAAAAGTCGATTCTCTGTTTGGGGGATTCCATTTGTTTTTATTTTTGTTTCAGTTCGATCAATGAAAAAAAGAAGAATTTTGATTCATTTAGTTTTTTTGTAACCAGTTTTTTGTGCAAAAAATGACGATCCATTCAGGCTAATTCTTTTTCGATCTAAATATATTATTTTGATTTTGATTTTGATTTTGATTTTATTTTTCGTCATTCATTTGAATCATCGTATACATGTTTTGAATATAAATTTCATTTAAATTCAGATACATGACGTGTATCTTAATTTACATGTATTGTTGTGTACCAAGTTTGATATGTACAATCATTTATGATTGTGTGTTTGTGAATAATTATGCATAATGTGTCATTTATCATATTTTTTAGCTTTGTATCAGCATTATTCAACTTATTCAGATTCAAGATTTTCAAATACAATGCACATTCACTTGTATGGAATGTGTATTTGTTATTTCAAATTTCAGATACACTATCTGAATTTGAATTCTAGCCCAATTTTTTAAGGTGTTTGTCAATTCAAATTCTAGATATACCTGTATCTGAATTTGAATTACAACTCATTTTTTGAAAGTTATTTTTATTTTTATGGATGTGATTAATGTATAGTTGATTAATATTTAATTGCTTATTGTTGACATTTTTGAAAACTTTTTATGAATTTTCTGAGCAGTTTCATGTAAATCATATTTGTTTATTTGGATTTTCAGATACATTATTGTATCATAATTGATAATATGTGATTGATGTTTTTTTTTCACTAGACGTGTTTTAGATTTTTTTGAAAATTTGTTATGTCTGATTCCATCTTTTGTGGGATTTAGTTACAAAGTTTAATGAGGATATTAGTTAGTTAGAACCAACTTTTAAAATCATAAGAAGGGTAGTCATGTCATTGTCATTTTGAAAAAAGTCAAATAGAGAACCAATAGGAGAGTGCCACATATTAGGGCTCACAAATGGAGCTTAATTTATGAGGCCCAAGTAGCAGCTCCCTTACAATTAAGCTTGTGAACGAGTTACCGATAAACCTAGATCCAAATTGATGAATGACATAAATTACCCAACCCCTAAGATCTATGACTCGATATGAACCCAATCTGAAGGACCCGATCATCCAAACGGAATAGGTCCAAGTCTATCCCTACCCGTTCTATGGTGTTGAATCTGATAATAAGTAATAATCCTCCCCCCTTTTTTTTGTATGACCCAACCCAAATTTCCACTACCCAACCCAGGCCCAAGCCCACTATATCACTAACCCACCCAAGCCTCATTAACCCACTCAAATCCCAAAGGACACAAAAATTCCTCGGGCTCTCTTTTGTTTTTGAGTTCCAATCCCGTGTCCCCATCCCCCCCCCCCCCCTCCCCCCTCCCCAAGTCCAACCCCAACTCCCCCAACGCTGAACCCATCTCCTCCTCTCTCTTGACTCTCATTCTCCCTCTCTTGACCCTGGATGGCATTGGTTCGATCTCTCGATTCTTCTTCGGATTACCTCTGCGGAAGATCTGATTGGCTATTGGATACGTTGTAGCAGTTTTTTTAGGGTTTTGGAGAAGAAATTTGAGAGAGAGAGAGAGAGAGAGACAAAAACGATTTACACTTCCAACCTTCTGAGACGTCTCCCCCCAGTTCGACCCACTCCATCTCCAAATCGAGTCCACACTTGGGTCCATAATTTGCTGGGTCTATTGAGTCTCACCCAGGACCGGGGTCCAACGGACCCAAGCCCGGGTCAAATCCAAATCCACCCCGACCCGGCCCGGATCAGATCCGTTGACAAACCTAACTACAACTGACTCCACTTTTTTTTTATTATTATTTTTCCTTTTGGATCATATTACCTTATATTTACATATATTTATTTGAAAGATACATGAATTTAAGATACTGATACCTTTCACGAAGTAAAATGCCAATTATAGCCCTGTTTATACTGATTTTTTTTAAATAATAAAACATGATCTAATTATTATTTTTTTATATAAAAGAAATACATTTACATTCATCACCAATTGAATGAATTATTTTTATAAAAAAAAATTTAACGAGATTATATAACTCGTTGAATACCTATAGAGATTGTTCGTGGGGCTGTCTGCAGACTGCATGTAAGAAAAAACCCAAGGCCCATTATTAGCCCGGTAAAAGATACGAACGTTGGGCCCCACCACAGTCCCAATTCAAACTCCATCCGCGCCTTTCTTATCCTCTCTCACTCTCACACCACAATTTCTAGTCCACAAAAAAATTCTCTCTCTCTCATTCAAAAAATGGCGACCACGAGCTTCTACCGTCCGATGCCGGCATCGACACCAAGACGGACCAACACGTCATCGAACCGACGGCCACGATCGGCCGCGCAGGTGAAGTGCAGTCTGGTGGACTTCATAGGTGGGGACCTGGTGAAGCCAGACCTGGGTCGGTGGCTTTCGGACGTGGAGAAGCACAAGGCACTTGCAATATACACGCCTCACGAGGGGGGCTACGAGGGCCGGTACCTGACGAGGCTCCGATACCAGGGCTACCGCTTCCTTGACCTCTCTGCCAGGGGCCTTGGCGATCCTGAGACCACCCTCACCAAGATCCACCCCATCTGCCCGGTCAGCGACCCTCTACGTCGATCCGATTTCTTTCATTGATCCGGATAATGTTGCATACAACCCTGGCTACAGCCCCACCTGGATATTTAATTTTTTTTAAAAAAAAAACACAGTTACATTGATATAAATGAAGTATATATACTCTAATTGATAGCACTAGAAAAAAAATGAAAATCACACATTTTGTTTAGTGAAACATGTCTGGTTGGGTATGGGACTAGAATGGGGTTGAAAACAAATTCTGAAAAATGTTATGCTCAACCCTTTTTGCATTCACTTTTGCAAACAACACACATACTCTATGAATTGAGTGTGTACAATTTTTTGTTTTCTTATAATAAAGTATATTGGCATAGCAGGTTCATTAAAATTGCATAATGACATGACGCTTGCAAAAGTGATTGCAGAAAGGAGTCAAGTGTATCAGCGCCCTTTGGTTTTGATTTTCTCTCGGCTTCTCATATATTGAATGAAATGCAGCCTCACTTGGGAAGGCAGCCCATCGCAAGATGGTATTTTCCGCCAGAGGTGGATTACAGGCTGTCTCTGCTGCCGCCGGACGCTAAAGGCCTTGTCGTTTGGATCATAGAAGCCAAGGTGAGGACAATAAGTCATTTTGAAAATTTTCAATTCAATTACCTGACATGAGATTTGTTACCTCTGTTTTCAGGTTCTGTCTAAAGCAGAGCTGCAGTTCCTTGCACTGCTTCCCACTCTCCGCCCCAAAGTGAAGGTCATCGCTGAGTGTGGAAACTGGTAAGGTTTACTACACACAAAAAAAATCTAATGTGAAAATTCAAGACAATTAAAATGGGAAAGAGTAGATGATGAATCAAAACCTGGTACAGGAGAAAGGTCATGTGGAAACCACTTAGAGAAATTGCAGGACTTCCACCTGATCAGGAATGAGAGGCTGAAGCATCAATTACATCCAGAGATCCATTTGAAGAATCTGACACTAAGTGCAAGTAATGAAAGAGAAGATTTGAAGACAAGCCCTTTTTGTTAATATGTCTTTTTATTTTTAGACATGAGGGTTTGTCTGCACTGTTAAATTTACTGAAAGCATACTTATCACCACATTTCAAGTGTAAAAAGAAGCCTTCATACCATATTGATCTAGTAACCATATTGTAAAAGCAAAACAAACAAGCTTGATGATCTTATTTGAATTGACTTGGAACAGTGCAAATTACAAATGCATGCTTGAATTTCATAGAAATTGGGGGCAATATAATCCTTACATAAGGATCAGTCTATCCAACTTTCAGGCCTGTCAAATTTTGTCACATCTTCAAAAGTAGTGGTGACTCTATGATTAGATTTGAGATCAACAAAATGCAGCGGAAATGAATTAGAATTTTACCTCATCTTCAAATCACAAAGTATGTTGCACATATCTGGAATCAATTGGCAGAAACTATATCATGATCCATCTCATTTTTATATAGTCCATCCACTCAATTATTTGAAACTTGAACAGGGTTCCAAGAACATCAAATGACTTCTTTGATAGCTTGCAGAAACAGAATTATCAAAGATAAGAAATTTTTTCAGTTGCTTTCATAAAAAAAAAACAGCACAGATGAAACAAGTACAAGCAATGCTAATTATAATACAGGCATTAAATTTTTTCAACTAAACAGCAAGCAAAAAAAATAGCATTGATTGCATGTTTGTGTGTGTGTGTGTTTAGAAGTAGGCATTGCATAACTTTTATTTTATGTTTTAGAAGAATGGTGCACCCCAAGATTTGATCCATTGACTCTTTTATAAAGGTGAGAGGTGCTTGTCAACTCAACCAAAGCTCGATTTACAGTGCATAACTTTTATTGAGGTTCATAAATGAGGCTGTCAAGCGCCATTAAAAAGATAATTTGATACGTACATTATAATCTATAAAATATTTCTCCACCAAAATGTCCAATATCATCAAATCAATGTTATCTAGCTTTGAAAATAATGTAAGAATTCAAAATATGATTGCTGGTTCACAAGGGGCGACATACTAAAACAAGAATGGGGAAAACACCCACATAAACTTCCCCATCACCTGCAGGTGTGATATTTCAAAATAACAATAAAATTTAGAAAAATTTCCGAATCATAAAGTGATTCTAAAGATATAATTGAACCCAACAAAAAAAACCTTTTTTTTTTAATTTGTGATCTAATTCTCTAACAAAATCCAATAAAAATCAAATTTTTGACCCCCCACCACCCTTTTATTTTTAAATTTTCGATTTCAAAAGATTTTTACATACGATATTCACAGAATCCAAAAAGCTGTCTCCTTTAAAACCAATTGGATAGTAGCTAGGTTCCAAAACGGGGCCATAGAACAATATCAATCACAAAAATGTTGAACGAAAAAGAGTCAGAGAACAGATCAACCGTACGGTTCTGATATCCGAGAGGGCTCCGCGAGCGGTAAGAGTCATCGAACCCTGCTTGTGGACGAGCTCGTGGAGGTTGGACGCCCGGACCTGTTAGAGGTTGGTGATCCCCAAAATCGATTCGAGTATGCTCGACTTCCCCGACCCGTTGAAGTAGGGGTCGGAGCAGAAGACCACCGTCTGCGTCGCTTACGAATTGAAGCCCTCGAGCGTGATCTTCTTCACGTACATCTTTGGAGGGGAAATCCCGCGAATGAGGTTCGGGAGAGGTCGAATTAGGGTTTTCGGAGGTCGAAACCCTAGATCGACCGGGGGGCACACGCGGAACGAACGTCATCTTGGTCAGATGTAGAGGCAATACATTTTAGATTAACCGATCATTGCAGGGTAACACGTTCCTCCTTGGATCGTTATTCGTTAATTTCACAAACAAAATGTCAAAAATGTCCTAATTAGGGAATAAATCTACCTTTATAAAAATAATGTAAATGATTATAACTATTTTATTTATACAGTTTAATGTCTCATTCATCACTACCGCATCTAAATTCGATAGTTAATTAAGATTCATATATTTTTCTTTCCATTTATATGGTAAATGAAATCTAAACAGCAAGGTATACACGACAAGTGCACAAAAACAGAAGTTTGTGTTCCGCCCGGCTCACACCGTGTAGGACCTGGTTTCGGGCCTTGATGGCCGTAGAAAAAATTGGAAAAAAAGCCCTCTGGGCTTGTCAATGGGCTCTATAGCCGGCCATGTTTAGTGGATGAGTCCATGTTAGACTCAACAGTTTGTATTAGTATAATGTAGCGGAATGTTGTAGCCCCTTGGGGCATTTGTAACTACAACCAAAAAAAAAAAAAAAAAAAAAAAAAAAAAAACTGTAACAAAAGTTTTCATCTATGATGGCATATTAATAATTTTTTAAGGATCAGAAAAATTTTCGACCTACTCATCGGGACAACTAAGCTGGGCTATTTGCAGTTCGCCCCCCAACTCTCTGATTTTATAATCAAGTCCCTATAAAAATAGGTCAATTTTGTCAACTACCTGCGTTATTTGTAGATAGTCCTGATATTTATAATAAGATCCCTAACAAGATTTGGCCAATTTTGTCATTTTGTGGGATATTTGAATTTAGGCCCCAATTTTAACCAGTTTCACAATCAGACCATTAAGATACCTATAATTATAAAATAAATATTTTAATTTCATTATTTAAGGTCATAAAGATATTTATAGAAAATCTCTATTGTGATTTTTAGTTTTCATATTTACATTGATCATCATAAAATAAATTATTCCGTAAATTTTCATAAATCATTTTTTATTTCACGCAGCAAGTGTATCCACATGTTCTTAACTCTCTCTCTCCCCCTCTCCCTTCATAAATATTAAATAGGGGATTCCGACTTTTGATAAAAAGATTTAAATCAATTTATTGATTATTATATTCATAAATATTATTGACTATTTGTTATTAAAAATAATATAATATGTATTAGAGTCAAATTATTTTAGAACAAAAGCCTGAATAATTTTAGAAATTATAATATCGGTTTATTTTTAAATTTTTTGTTACTCTTTTATTAAAGTTTTTAAATTGCACTATTTATTTTTATCTATATTATTCGTGGGGAAATGAGACACAGAGAGATTGAGAGAGAGAGATGTGAGGGTTTAAGGGGTTGTGACTTGTGAGGGTCATGAATATATAGAGATGGAGAGGACGACAACAACACTATTTCATCGGAATTTTGTAATAGAAAATGAAATCTGCATGAGATTCTGTTAAATGTATGCTCGGTGGATTTTTCTAAAGAGCACTATATGATCGTCGTGTGATCAGGAGTTCATGGAATTTGTATGGAGAAGAAATTTGATTGGATTTGCATAATCTTAAACGTACATTATGGTTAATAAATGGGAAATTTTTAAAAATAACCCCCTGAAAAATTTTAATTTCACTTTTAACCCTCCCCAAATTTTAATTGTAAAAACTAACCCTCGACCCGGTCAGCGCTGCCACATCTCCTTTGTAAACATGGAGGCGTGTTATCCCTGTAGGACTCGTCGATACGAACGCGTGGACATATTATAATAGTGATTCTAATCTACGGTTTGAAAGTTATGACCATTTGAAATTACGACGCTCCCAAACCATTTGAAGTTATGACCATTTTCATTTTTTTGTCATTTTTTTTCTTGAAATTGTTTGTTATATTTTTTTGCACTAAAATGGTTTGAGTTCAAACCTAAATTGTACACATCCATGTCATTTTCATACATTGTGTAGGTTTGTTTATTGAAATTATTTGTATTATTTATTTACTTTTTTCATCTGTATTCCTTTTTTTTTTTTAACATTCAAATGGTCGTAACTTCAAATGGTCACAACTTTCAAACCATAGATCAGAATCGCTATTATAATATGTCCACGCGTTCATATCGACGAGCCCTACAGGGAGGCGTGCTATATATAATACGATTCCATGTTTACAAAGGAGGCTCCCTAAAAAATTCAAAAATAAAAAAACCCAGTCAGCGCTGACGTGGCAGCGCTGACCGGATCGAGGGTTAGTTTTTGCAATTAAAATTAGGGGAGGGTTAAAAGTGAAATTAAAAATTTTCAGGGTGTTATTTATGAAAATTTCCCTTAATAAATGGTAATATGATTTTAATGGTTTGTTAGATTTTGAAGCAAAATTGGGTAATTCAATAAAAGGTGGTAGAGATGAAAATATGGTTGTCAAGGAAGGAGATGTTATATGAAAATTCAGTCCCAACTTGAATATTTTGGAATTTCGATAATTAGCCTTTTTATATTAAAGATAAAAGTGGCTTGTTCTAATATGAAGAAGATGTAGAACATGTATATCTTTCACAATTAAAATTATGGTACAAAAATATGGGGATCATATAATTTTTTATTTTTTTTTAACAATTGATGTTGTATGAAATAATATTTACCCATAATACCGTACAACATAAATAGTGGATGTAATTGTTTAGTTCATAAATAAGAAAATAATATTAACAAATATTTAAAAAATTAAATTAAAATTGGGATATTCTTAACTCAAGATCAGTGGCACAAAATAAATCAATAATAAATCAATAACAAGATCAGTGCCACAAAAGTACTATTGGGATCCCCTCATTCATTAAATTCTGAAACAATTTTTTTATAATGAAAGTGTAGTTATTACTTTCATAAGATTACATGGTCAATGTCCGAAATAGGTAGAAGGGGAGAGCGAAACCTAGTCAATGAACAGATGGTGGTCTTTTGGGAATGTCAAACATAACTTTTTCCCTGTCATCTTGATCACTTTCAGTTTCTTATTATTTTTCCTGTAGCTTTAATTTACAGTGACAGGTCAGTTTCTCATTACATTGGGTCTTTCATTTTCTCTGTTTATTGGCATCACCATAGTCAGATTTCAAAAGAGTAATAAAAAAACCACAATAATGGGGGGATACTAGAGGTATAAAACGGGATTACTCTGGTCAACCACTAGACGCTCTACCACTGGTTACATATTTCTGGAGATTCTATGATCTCATGACACAGCAAGTAACAGGAGGTTGTTTCTTTTTCCAGTACCAACGCTGAGTATCGAGTCACCATCAAAGAGATTGTTTATCTCAAACGTCTCTTGGTGGATCTAGGAGTTATTATGACTGATCTTACTTCTCTTTATTGTGATAACCGGTCTGCTATTCAAATTGCTAGCAATGTGGTCTTTCCCGAGATGATCAAACACATTGAGATTGATTGTCACTTCGTTCGTTAGCACTTTCTTGCATATACATTATCGCTTCCGCATATCTCCTCTGCTGAGCAGCTTGCTGATTTCTTTACGAAGTCACATCCAGTTTCTCGATTTTCGTTTTTCATTCGCAAACTCACATTATATGATCCACCGTGAGTTTGAGGGGGTTGTTAGATTATATGGGTTATCTCATAATATGTATAGTGTATTACATGTGTAACTCCTAGACATTTGTATATACAGGGATTAAATCCTAAGTGAAATACAAAGATTCCTATTATTTTCATTCTCTAATTCTAACAGAACGCATTGATGCCCATAAGTTCTCATAATAGAAGATGATATGCTTGAAGATAACATCATTCCTTGTTCACCAAATGACCCAGGCTGCCGCAATTCTTCCCCCCTGCATGTGTTTATCATTTCATTTTTTCATTTCCTCCGCCGAGCTTGTCCGCCTCCCACAAGTCCCTCATTTAATGTAAGCACATCCTAAGTCTGATGATTATTTCCAAACAAATCCAAATCCTTGAGGTACCTGGACAGGTGCAAAATAGATGCTTAATAGATCATTAGATCTCCACGACCTGAAACAAATTAACAGAACATTGTTACACACAATTTTTTCTTCCACCTTATATGCAAATCCTATATCTCATGCTCAGCTCACAATAACAAAGTATACATAATTTTTTTATATTTTTATAAACAAATCCAAGCAGTTTATTATAATAAATACATAGACACGGTGGTCTGTCAACATTTCTTAAATGAATATCGAATATAGTCACGGTGTCGGTGGATGAGGTATAAGACAAGTGCACAAAAACAGAGCTTTGACACCTTTTTTTTTTCTTGACACGCACAGACAAAGGAAACGCAACGTACTGACGTGGCACGGAACCACTGCATCACAAGATGTATATATATAATGAATTTTTTTTTTAATTTTTAGGAAAAGTAGGTATTGGGTCTTACTATTATAAGCTGTTTAATAATAAGAAAAAAAAAACAGATCACTCTGTTTTGTATCCAATTGAGAGCAGAGTCAAAGAGAGATGGAAATTTGTTCTGCATCCCAGTGAGAGAGGAGAGCCAGAGAGAGAGAGAGAGAGAGATGGAAATTCTTTTGAGGGTCTTGGTTGCCATGTTTTGGGTCGGCCTGTGTAGTATGGCTTATAAAATCTACGACGACATGTGGTGGAGACCGAGGAGGATCCGAGAAGAGATGGGAAAACAAGGGATCGGAGGGCCCGAGCCTGGGTTTCTGTACGGAAACATAGCGGAGATGAGGAGGATCTCGTCGGAGGAGGAGGAGAAGAAGATGAAGGGGGATGTGGGGGGACACGTGGATGGAGATTATGCTGCCACGTTGTTCCCCTATTTTGAGAGGTGGAGGAGAGATTACGGTACGTCTGCTTCTTTCTTTTTCCCCAAATCTCAATTGTGTTTTTTTGTTTTTTTTGTGTGATTCATTTGCCAAACAGTCAATTTCTCGATTCTTATGCGGACAGTAAACATTTTGATTTTTACAGTATATATGTTTAATTGGTATGTCAATTTAGAAATATGATACGTTCAGCCCCACCCGTAGTTTACATCGTTTTTTTTTTAAATCATACATTTTTAATTGAAACATAGATAATTATATGAGATCGAAATATATATTAATATACATTAGTGTATTTTTTTACGTTAAAAAAATAACATTTTTTTGTGTCACAAATATGATAGATATTTAAAAATCATGTAACACTGTATATGCTACGTTATTATAGTTTGTGAGACTGAAAAAGTAACTGAGTATATCAATGCTCATATTTTTATGTTTTTTTCATAAAGTCATGAATTATCCATGTTCCAAAAAAAGAAGGCAGTGTCCTGTTACCATGTCAAAGTTATCTAAAAAATAAAATAATATTACATCCAGTCTCATTTTTAGCCTCAATTCTAATCTACACGTGTTTTGAATTAATAAAAAATAATATACCTCATTTCATGAGATACATGTTTTTATAAAAAATAAAGCATATACTCTAATGAATTGCATCGATATATTTATAGAAAATGTAAAAAAAATATTTTGAAATCATATGCCTTGTTAATATGTGCATTTACGTCGTTAATTTTCTATTGTCACATATAAGACTGAAATTAGGGTTGAAAACGGATCTGGGTGTGACAGCGCCCAATAAATAAATATTCTTGCATATAAAGATATGAAGATATCCACTTGGTAAAATATCTCTATCAAATATATAATAAAATTAAACATTTACATTATATATTGTTTAATCAAGATAAACAGGCCTTGGCCTAGTGGTGGACACCCCCCTTATTAAGGCAACTATCTCAAGTTCAATCCTCGCTACAAGCAAGGTGGCTAAAAAGGGTAAATACAGCCTAGTTAGTTGGGCTGGTTCCGTGGGCCCACAGTCTGTTTAGCGCCCCCTGTTGGCCTAGTTGAGACTTTAATGTCGTCCTGTCCGGGCTTCTATATTAATATATATATATACAATAAAATTAAACATTTACATTATATACTATTTAATTTAATTATTTTTTATGAATTAATTATAATCCTCAAAATTTCAGTGACCTCACGTTCCTTTGTATGATCTTCAAAAAAAGAGATTAGAAACTTTGATCCCTCAATATTAGCCAGTTTTTTTTTATTGTATCCATCTCTCACATCATAAGATCACACCAACAAGTGTGTATTATTCAAAAAATATATTCCTTGAATCCCAAAAAAAAAAAGTTGGAATATGAACATCCATTTCTGAAAGATTTAGGTAGATACAGATACTGAGATGTTCAATCCATGTATTATCGTCTGACAACCTTGACATGCCTTATATTATGGTTTAGATAACTTTTTCATGAAAATGAAAATAATTATGAATTGGTGTCCAGTGGAAAGGTTGTGGATCACTTTATTTAATAAGATTCCTCCTCAACTAATATATATTATCAATTGATATGCCAAACCATGTGTTCTTCATTATTTCTTTAATCACCGTATGCTAGATGGATTTGTCTCCTAATGGTGATTAATTTAAAGTACAATGCCCCCCTTTTTTTTTGTAGTCCAATGCCTTGTTTATTGATCACATGATTTTTCTCCCACTATTGTGGTTCATTTTTTCATACAATGTTAGTTCACTTATATATGGCTATACCATGGAACTTCAACCTCCAATTCCATAGGTAGGATGTTTATATATGCGACTGGTAACCTACAGACGTTATACGTTACTGATCCCAATCTGGTGAAGGAGATAAGTCTCTGCAAATCTTTGGATTTTGGGAAGCCTTTGTATCTACAGAAAGAGAGGGGACCTCTGCTTGGTCAAGGCATTTTCACATCGAACGGGGAGGTCTGGGCACACCAAAGGAAAGTGATTGCACCAGAGTTTCTCATGAACAAAGTTAAGGTTAGAAATTAAGTACCCATTTAATTGTTTGAAAATTTGACTTCTATAATTAAGAGTATCATAGATCTCATGTTCGAACCCACCCACTTACCTGATATACAAGGTTTATAGATTGTGAACGTGGAGATTTTCTACTCTCTTTGGGGTTGTTTGTCATACAAAAAAATATTACTCATTGCAATTATACATATGGTTTGGATAACTTGTGTGACAAATATAGAGAATTCTTATATGAATTGATGAAGAAACGTCACATAGCCATAAAAAATTAGTTTTGATAAAAATATTATCACTCTAATTAAAATTTAATGAAAAAACAAAGCATGTTAATCACCTAAAATAATTTTGAATCATCTACGTGTTGCACCCTCATTTGTTCACACGATGATTCTATAGATCTTCCTCGGTACAAAGGATCTCATCAATATATAGGTATCAAAATACATCACTTAACTATCACCAAGAATAATAAATTCTAAGGTTTTTTATTTTTAAGTTCCCACAAACCGTCGTATTTAGTGATCGGTCTCTCACGTCTTCATATTTGAGTTTTAGTCCCTATATTTAAAGAATAATTCTTTTTTAGTCTCTATCAGGGACCTATCCATAAATTATCTTTTTTAGTCCCTGATAGAGACTAAAAATGAATTATCCTTTTTAATACGAAGAAGTGACGGATCAATCACTAAATATGATGGCTTGTAGGGACTAAAAAATAAAAAAAACCCAAATACGAAGAAGTGACGGATCAATCACTAAATATGATGGCTTGTAGGGACTAAAAAATAAAAAAACCCTAAATTCTACAATTGTGGCTTAATGTCCCTCATTAGATAGTGTTCTAAGCATCCACATCTAGCAATTCAAATGAAGCTAGCTACATTATTATTTTTTTGTAGGGAATGGTGGACATAATGGTAGAATCTACAATACCACTCTTGAAAGCATGGGAGAGTAAAATTGTAGGCGAGGGGGGCATCGCAAACATAAGCGTTGATGAAGATGTGAGACACCTTTCGGCCGATGTTATCTCAAAAGTGTGTTTTGGTAGCAGTTATGCTCGCGGGGAAGAGATCTTTTCAAAGCTAAGGGCACTTCAGCAAGCCTTGTCCAAGCCAAGCATACTCATAGGAATTCCTGGCTCAAGGTGAGTATCAACTAAGAAAAATTGAGATGTCATAGACTATTCAAGATGTTCTATTTGCTGTTCAAAATCATGTGTGTGTTCCATATTTCTAGATGTCTCCCAACTAAGAATAATCGAGAGATCTGGAGGCTTGAGAGAGAGATAGGGAAACTGATTCTAAAAGTTGTGAAAGCTCGGAAGCACGAGATCAACGACAAAACAGAGAGGGACTTCTTGCGATCCATCATTGAAAATGCGGATGATCGATTCATAGTGGACAATTGTAAGAACATCTACTTTGCAGGGCATGAGACGATCGCGACATCTGCTTCATGGGCATTGATGTTGTTGGCATCCCATCCAGAGTGGCAGAAACGGGCACGAGACGAGGTGGTGGAGTTCTGTGGAGTGGCTGGCTTTCCAAACTCGGAATCGATTCGAAAGATGAAAACAGTATGTTCTAATGCACCCATCTTATATATTTTAATTTGGTACTAGTTAGCTAGCAATTAGAATGATTGTGGAGTAGATTCATGATTTCAAATTGGTTGGAATTAAAATTTAGAACATCCTACTTTAGTATAAGAGAAGAAGAGATTGAATCTAATCAAAGTTAAATCCAAGTCTAATCAGTATTCAGTTAAAAATTGACTTGTGGTAAGGGCTGTTAAAAAAGTCAGAATGTCATATGTTCAATATGTAAGATTGTCATATGTCATTCTTCTATTACTGACATAAAAGACTTAATCATATCCTGCCCCAACTCCATCCCAACGTGATTTGAGGTGACATGTTATGATTATGTCATATTCCAACTTTTATATTCAAATCTAACTAGATGGATTGACCAACCAAACCACCATAAAGAAGAACATAAAAAAATGAAAATACTGGTTGATAGCAATAAATTATGACAATCTTAGAATCCCACGAAATATGAGTATATCATAGAGTATTTTCACATCACTTGTTATACAATATTGACAATAATGCAGATGTTGGTCAAAATACTATTTACATTCATACAATTTCTCTTTCCCCAACACCCAGAATTGATCTAAATTGATTGCTATCATTTCTGGTTGCTTTCTTAATCTAATAATAATTTAATGTATTTTTATTTTTGTCATTATTATGGTGCCCAAATTTTTTTTCATTTGTGTATATATCTTTGTATACGGTATTTTTTTTTAATGTCTTGGGGATAGATTTAAAATTTTAAAATCCCTAAAATATGTGGAATTTAACTTGATAAGGAAATTAGTCATTAATACGTGGAGACAAATCTGATAGGACTAATTTAAAATTCTTTGATTAGAGGATATGATTTTTTATCTCAATAAATGTCTTATCACTTCATTTAGTAGTTTTCAACATTGATCGAATGGTTCATGATTGTACTATATCACTTTGTTACACTATTAAATGAGGGAATGAACGATAATCATATAAGAAGACACGTAGGCTACAAGTTTGAGATCATACATATCTTTGAGACAACGACACCTGAAGACCATGGAAAAATAATCATATCCACAATGTGATGACGTGCTTTTCATTACTAATTTATATAATTTACAAATTTATATAATTCTATCATTTTTTCAACTGGTTCCTTATGCCATGCAACTAAAATATATGAGTTCTAAACACCAATAAAGAGATGGGCTCTTATTTAATTAAACATACAAATCATGTGACAGTGTTTTCGTTACATAAATATATTATTATGGCGTGACACGAACAAATATTATATTTTTTATCAATAATATTGAGTATGAGAGCTGTATTTCATAAATTTTGACACTGACAAGATTCTTGTTTACATGCATGTACATAACAGTTAACAATGGTGATCCAAGAGACCCTCCGGCTATACCCACCAGCAGCATTTGTAGTGAGGGAGGCCCTCCAAGACATGAACCTCGGAACAAACCTCCGCATCCCGAGAGGCCTCCACATCAAAATCCCCATATCCACGGCGCACCGAGACGGCCACGCGTGGGGCCCGGACGCCAATCGGTTCGACCCGGGCAGGTTCGCGCGGGGCGTGTCCGGCGCGTGCAGGCTCCCGCACATGTACATGCCGTTCGGGACTGGGGAGCGCGCATGCGTGGGCCAGAACCTTGCCGTGGCTGAGCTGAAGGTCGTGCTCGCGACGCTGTTGTCGAGGTTCGAGTTCTCTCTCTCGCCTGAGTACCGGCATTCGCCGGCGTTCAGGCTGACCATAGAGCCTCAATTTGGAGTTCTGCTTCATGTGAAGAAGGTTTGATTTTTTCTTTGTTTGGTTTGGATGTAATGTTGTTTACTATTTTTTCCTTATCAGCCACCCGTTCTGCATCACATATAATTCACATAAATGTTGTTTACTATTTTAAAAGAATAAAAATGTGCGGTAAGAGTTTTGAAATGTAAAATTAATGAATGAGTTTGACATTTTTCCGTTGTGATATTGTTTAATCACATAATTTGTGTTGTGTGACTTGTGTTTAATTAGTGTTAGTTGAGTGTACATATTAAGGGACAGTTTGTAACACTGGCCTAAAAATAGACTTCTTTCATTTGAGAAACGAATTTCGTTAGATTATTTGGAAGGAAAATTTTAACTTGAAATATTCAAGTATGAACATATGAATAAATGATTTCAAACCTAATTTTTTAGGTGTTCCAACCGAATAAAAATGAGAATAAAAATTAAACTAGCCTAAGATATTATTTGCCCTAAGATAGTATTTATCTGATTCTTGTATATATTGATTATTGGTTCACTTAATGATGGATGAATATTTGAAAAAGACTTGCGGGACCATTTGTTTGTTCTGTCAAAACACAATATCCGTGGTTGATATTATAAAACATTTAATGATGTAGACAGGGTCCTGTAGCTATAGCAATAGCAGTTGGATAATTAATGTAACGAAACTAGATTTTTATAAGAAAAATTAAAATACATATTTTAAAAAAGTGAAAAATCCAAATAACAACTTCTAAACTGCCTGCAATTCATATAAGCCCCTGACTATTTCTAAAGTCCATATAACCTCCTGAAAATACTTATGTAAATTCAAAAATCTCTTGACCTAAAATTTTGTTGACTCATGAAGAATATTCTATAAATATTTCGTTTATTTATCCCTCATTGAAAACACAACACACAAAATCCCTTACAATATGTTAAAAATATGAAAAATCACCTATAAATAACGATTTTACCCAATAAAATGTAATACCGTATCCAAAAGGGTAAAATCATCATTTATAGAGAATATTATGTATTTAAACATATTGTATGAGTTTTTTAGTATATTGAGATTACAACCAGGTGTGAGTGCCTATTTCAACTCCATTTATAGTCCGCCACGTTTTGATTTTTTTTTAATATAGCATATTTCATCTAATGATAAATTTGATTTTATAAAATAAGAAGTATATGATCAATGAATTGTATGAACACATTCACGTAAAATATAAAAATTTATAAGAGATACAGTGAGTGTAAGTGGCTAGAGATTGAAAAAGGTACTAAAAAATGTACATGATGATTTTACCCCCCCCCCTCCCTCGATAAAAAAAAATCCTATATGAAGGAGTAAAATTATTATTTACATATGATTTTTAAAAATTTTAACATATTATATGATGTTCTGAGTATATTATATTTTCAACTAAAATTAATCAAACAGAATATTCACAGAATAATCATAATCTGTCAATTAAAATTTAATTTATATGACTATTTAATTTGGATTTACATGGGTGTTTTTATAGAGTTGTATGGACTTTTGGAAAGAGGGGGGGGGGGGGGGGTGTTTAAGAATTTCAGGCAGTTTACATGCAGTTACTTGGACTTTCCCAAAAAAAAAAAATTGTGTGTGAACGAACTGTGATGCATGGACGTCCATATCACGTGACGTGATCAAACGGGACCATAGTTTATTGAACACCAGTTTAAAAAGTCGGTCATAAACAAACAACAATCGTATCTTTTCTGGTCGCACAAACCCCACTAAAAACAAGACAAACAGAGCTAAGGGAACTCCAAAAGAGATCAGGTCCGCAAAAGAATGGCTTTGCATATGCTTTTGTTGTTCCTCTTTTCAATTGGCTTTGGTGGATTGGCTTTATATGTCTATGAAATCCTATGGTTGAGACCGGAGAAGATGAGGGCCGAGCTCCGGTCCCAAGGGATCAATGGCCCGCCGCCGCATTCGTTCCTCCGTGGGAACGTGCCGGAGATGGAGAGGATCGAATCCGAGGAGAGGTCGAGGCGGCGTGGAGGAGACTTCGAAGCCCACACACAAGGATACGACGGGATCTTGTTTCCCTACTTCGACCGATGGAGGAAGATTTATGGTATATCTATAAAACCATGAATTTTTTTTTTTTTTTGAGTAAGCTACGGGATAGAAAATTAATAAAATATAAGTAGAAAATATAAAAAAACACAGAAGATCGATAAGGCGAAGCACATAACTAAAAAGAAAAGATTTCTATCTGAATGCCATGAAAACCACCCCAATCAACCATGAGCTTTTTTAAAGATAGATGATTAGCATTATACATTATTAACATATAAGATAGTGATAAAAAGATATCAATATGCTCCAAAGTCCATTATATACAATAGCTCATGGTGTTGTGCTCTATTTGTTTTTAGATCCTACGGATTTTACAATAATTATATCATGGTCCCATGAAAGAGAGGTGTCATTTTACCAATGGCCTTCAAGACTAGCCATTGGATGACAGGTCATGTCTGCTTCAACACAATGGGTTGACTAATATTTAATCTGATACATCTTTTTTTGGTACCTTACTCTGATACATTGGCACATCAAATAAGACGTACAGGAACTAGAGTGGGGGGATGCCTAGTGACTAGATTAATTAAGTCAATGAATAATGTAAGTCAATAGTTAGGTTTAGTTTCAACTTTATCCAGTTGCATCCGACATTCAAGCATTGAGTGTTGTATTGTCATGTTGTGTTTACATATCTGAAGCAACAGAAAGAAGGGAAAAAAAAAGGCAACAGAAAACATAATATTATGCCTTTCAATTTTCAAAGTTTCAGTATTTTAAAATAACGTAGAGTCCTAAAATAAGATCTCCCATTATGTTCACACAATTTTTTTTAAATATCTTTAAATATACTTTTATTTGGTTTCTTCTTGTGGATGGGACCCGCCTAGGACAGGTCCATGTAACTCTTTTTTATTCTAATTTTCAGTTGTGTATTTTACTACACAATATTTATAAAAAAATTCCAAACTATAGCTCATTATTTATAAATCCCACATCTGGGAGATTTTAAATCCGGATTTGAGTCAGAAAATTCACAATTTGTTCACTGGCCAAATAATTTGAATTATACTTTTTTTTATTTTTGGTTTTTTATTTTTTCATTTGTGGAGGTTTCAGTTGGGGAGGTGAGAAGTGTTTAATTAATTCGAGATAGTAGAATCTATTGAGATGTGAGATATATGCACGTGGGAATTCATGAAAATAACCTGATAAGGTGGACCCAAAGCCGTCCAAAACATAAAATAAATATTCCTTTCATACAGGCAGCATAACTAACTAATAAATTAAATAATTCTCTATGCTTATCTCTCTCAAAACATCTTGACGTGTATACCATTATCCAAGTCGATCTCCGGGAAACATTTATGTGATGTAATTTAGTCACATCTGAATTCCATCAAATTTGATCTTCTCAATCTCATAATATTTAGTATTTCAGTATTTTATTAGAAACAACAATACTTTATAGAACATAATCTAATCATGTAACATTACTACTTTTAAAAATGATATATTCAACCATGTGTAGTGCAGTCATGTATGATGCTCTCATCTTTTAGTTTTATTTTTAAAAAAGTACATCAATTTATTGAAATATGTATTATTATAAGAAGTGAAACATGTACTTTGATAAACTAGCATTTTTTTTGAAAAATTAATTAATTTTTCATACATTGCGCTAATAAAATACAAATGGCTTTTTATTTTTAAGTCCCCATAAACCATAGGATTTAGTGATCGATCACCCACTTCTTCATATTTTGGTTTTAGTCTCCAGATTTAAAGATGCATTCCTTTGTAGTCACTGGGAGGGACCTATCTCTAAATTATTTGATTTTCTTTTTAGTCCCTGGAAAGAACTAAAAAGGAATATATTCTTTAAATCTGGGGACTAAAACCAAAATATGAAGAAGTGAGTAAGCGATCATTAAATAGGTATATTTACAGTGACTGAAAATTAAAAAACTCAAATATATATTGTACTATCATAGTACACACTCAAATAAAAAGGGTGTATACACAACTAAAATGGACCGTTTTTGAGCTGTAGGCTATAAAATAGACCGAGTGCATCAACGCCCTATTGATTTTTAAGTTTTTTGTTTGTAGATTTATTTAAAATTCATTAGTAAATTCTACATTGTTATGTGATTAGTCCGCATTTAATAAACATTTTTTTGTATTATAGAAATAGTGTATATTAGTATTAGCTAATTGGATGATTGTTTTGGATGATTTTCTTTTTAAAAAAAAAACTCATGCTGGGCTCTCTGATTTGCAAAACTCAATGGGCTATTTTCAGGGCCAACATACATGTACTCAGTGGGCAACTTGGTGAGTCTATATGTGGCCGAGCCCGGGCTCGTTAAGGACATCAGCCTTTATGTCTCACAGGATCTGGGCAAGCCCTCCTACCTACAAAAGGCCCATGAGCCCTTGTTTGGAAATGGTATCTTAAAGGCTAATGGCCCGGCATGGGCCCACCAGAGGAGGATCATATCGCCTGAGTTTTACATGGACAAGGTCAAGGTATACCAAGTTTCAATCCCAATCACATGTTACAATTAGAAAATGTTAGGAATGGTCTTTATATTCTTGTCCATCACTTTTCGGTATTCAACATGTATATACTTGTTTAATCAAATGCTTTAAAAAAAAAGAGTAAATATACACTCGAATGAATTTGAATGTCAACCTATTACATTTTTTAATCTGTTTTATATTAGCCTGATCTAAATATACTAGATTAGCTAGAGAAAAATAAAGATTGCATGAATGACTAGAGAAATAATAACCGAGTGTATCAGCATCCATCGCAATTACTTCATCCATCTAGAAGACTATAAAGCCTCCCATATTCCATTAAAGATGCTCTACATTGTTGTTTTGATAGTTGGGATTTAGTCAGTTTTAGATTTTGTCAAGTTTCATTTATTCTAAATGAGCGACTCGTGTCAATTCCTATATTTACATATATATAATTTAATTGTGATTAAATGCTATGTACTAGTCCTACAACGAAAATTGATAAGATCTAATTGAATCACATCTCATGGTGTACATGGGCTCATTTATAATTTTGGATATTGTTTGCAGTAGATTAATATAAATAACCATACCATATATTATTCATTCATAAAATTAAAAATATTTATGGTGAATTCAGGGCATGATGGGGCTGATTGTGGACTCAACAATTTCAATGCTGAAGGCGTGGGAGAGTAGGATTGATGAGAGTGGTTGTGGGAAGGCAGAGGTGAGAGTTGATGGGGATTTGAGGGATTTGTCAGCGGATGTGATATCAAGAGCTTGTTTTGGGGATAGTTATTCCAAAGGGGAGGAGATCTTCTCCATGCTAGCTGAACTCAAGAAGGCCATGTCCAAGCAGAGCCTCATAGTCGGAATTCCGGACCTAAGGTTAGTTTCAAAACATAATTAATGCTATCCAATCAAGATATATACATAATATATTATGTAGTTGTTAAAGATATTAGATTAAATTTGTTATTATCTTAGTTTGTTATTATATTAGTTTATTATTATCTTAATATATTACACGTGTAACACTATCTATTACTATTATATAAAGGGTTTTAGTCCCTCTCTAATAGAATAAGAGTTTTAGGGTTTCATTGTTATTATTTTTTCCCTTTATTTATAACATGGTATCAGAGCCAACTCTGAAACCCTAGATCTACATAAGTTTTTCTTCTTCTTCTTCCCCGCTCCGATTGGCGAGTCTTCAATCGGAGCGGGGGAGGATTTTTTACCGTCGTCGTTGGACCGCGCACCCATCACCGTCGTCATCTCTGCGTGTTGTCATCGGAGCAGAAAGGATTTTTATACCCACATTTTCTTCTGTTCTTTGAGTTGTCGTCGTCTTCTTCGCGTTGTCGTCATCCTCATCGCGCCGTTGTTCGCGTCTCGTCTTCTTCGCATCGTCCGTCGCACGTCGCCCCGTCGCTGCCCCGGATACACGTCCGATCGCCACTCCCATTCTGTCCGCGCGCTGCCCCGGCCCATCTGCACGCATCCCGTCCGCGTCCGCGCTGCCCGAGCTACGATGCCCGTCATCGCACGCGCACGAAATCGCGCGAAATCCGCGGAACATCCGCGCCCGAACAAGTCATCACACACGTCTGTTAAAGAATCTCCGTCGTCCGGTACATGATAGCGCAGGCTCATCCGGCGCACGATAGCGCAAGCTCATCCGAGGAATAAAATCCGGTGCACGATAGCGCAAATCTGCGCTATCGTGCACGGATTCGCCTGGCCCGCTCGTCCGATTTGCGCTATGGTGCACGGATTCGCCTGGCCCGCTCGTCCGACCCAACCCAGCCCACTGCTTCAGCCTAGCTCACTCGACGCGGATCCGACCCAGCCCACTGCCCGGACCCGTCTACGGGTGACCCGACCCGTCCTATCACCGTCCGGCAATTGTCCGGCCACCACCGGCCACCGTAGGCCGTCCGTCAATCATCGATCGATTTTCGACGCGTTTCTTTCCTGGACTGTTATAGCTTCATTTGGAGTCTGAATCTAGTCATTCAGGTATTCATTTTGTTCAGTTTTTCATTCTCTACGCATCCGTATTTGTCTTTTCCCATTTTCTTCTGATTCTCATCAGTTTCAACATCATCGTTTCTTTTCTTTCTTGGATCTTCTTCTTCTTTGAGATCTTATTCGTAGCATTGTCGTCTTCGCACGCTACTGTCGTCATCGTCTCTGCGTGCCGTCGTCGTTCACCAAGTGGCGTCATTTTTATGCAGCATCGCTACCTCTGTGCGCTATCATATTCGCGCACCGTCGTTTTCGTGCGCCGTTGTTTTTCGCGCACAGTTGTCTCCGTTCGTCGTTCCCGCGCACCATCGTTTTCGTGCGCTATCATCCTCGCGCACCTTCATTTTTCATGCGCCATCGTTGTATTTGCGCACTGTTGTTTTCTTTATTCTTCTTTTTTGTCAGCGCGCCTCTCTTCTTGCACTAGTCTGCACCGTTTGCATCGCCATTCGCGTCGCGTTTCTTCTATTTCTTCTTCTCCATTGGCGCATGTCCGCGCTCGTCTGCACCAACCGCCACCGGCCGTCTGTCACTGTCACCACCGTCGTCTCATTTTTATGCAAACTCTAAGGGTTCTACCCTTCAGAGTTTAGGAGTTTGCGAGAGGGTGTTAAAGAATCTCCACCATCATTGTCCGCGTGTTGTCTCCACTGCCTGTTCGCGTTCGTCTGTGCCCTCCGTATTCTCCTTGAACCTCCGTGAGCCCTACATGCGCCATCTGATCTAGTGGACCAGCAATTCCGACTGACTCAAAGAACGAGAGCGACTCTGACTGACTCAAGAAGAGCAGGAGCGACTCTGACTGACTCAAAGAGCGGGAGTGACTTCGACTGACTCAAGAAGAGCGGGAACGAAGTGATAGATCCGAGAGACAGATGACGATTATCAATTCACAAAAATAAATTGGAGGTGTTTGAAATAAGAGTTTTTAGTTTATCATTTTTGTGTAAACTCTAAGGGTATAACCCTTCAGAGTTTAGGAGAGAATGTTAAAGATATTAAATTAGATTTGTTATTATCTTAGTTTGTTATTATCTTAATATGTTACACGTGTAACACTATCTTGTACTATTATATAAAGGGTTTTAGTCCCTCTCTAATAGAACAAGAGTTTTAGAGTTTCATTGTTATTATTTTTCCCCCTTTATTTCTAACAGTAGTAAAATCAATATTTTTAGAATCCCCATTGAAATCGAAATTCTTTTGCTTGTCAAAAGTCAAAACAAAGAAATACAAAACCAATTCATCGGACATCAATAGAGGTATCTCTCTTCAACCATGTTCCTACCTCTATATATATATATACACGCGACCGATGAGGTGCGGTCGTGTGGTCACGATCGCGGACCGTCCGATCGCAGGTCCATCGCATCCAACGGTCGACGTGATTCGCATCTGACAGTCCGATGCGATGGACCCGTGATCGACGGCCCGTGATCACGGCCGCACGACCGCATGTAATCACTCCCCATATATATATATATATATATATATATATATATATAGTATAAAGAAATTTAATTAGATAAAAAAACCCTTAAAAAATAAAAAATCAGTCTAACCATTGGAGTTATTACACGCAATCGCATTCATAGTTTCTATGCAGTATCATATGTATACAAACTTTGCTACACAATCTTTTTTTTCTTGTTTTTTGAAAAATGTAGATCTTGATACCGGCATTTTTATTAATTACTAAAAATAAATTACATGTCTGAATTGAAGATGAGAGGATATAGAGAAAAAAAACAAGAAAAAAAAGGACAATCATGACACAGAGACAAAATACGCGGGGGGTTTGTATACATATTTTAACTCGTGTATAATCTTTTATTTCCAACGAATCATTAAATGAAACATTTTATCATCCTTCTCATTTCTTGTATAAATTGATCTATGAAATTCATTAGTGAAAGCTGCATAGAGCGCTGATACACTTAATCCGTTTAGGAATCCTATCTTTATCTTAGAAGTCGGTCTCTCAACCGCCTCTACATGTATCTCCATGTAGACTGTAAATTACATACTGCGATATCATTGTGTATATTGCACTTTCACGTATGTATAAAATTTAAAGCAAAAACTCATTTTTTAATTTAAAAAAAAGGTACACTAGCTAATATATATCAATGTATACTTCACTTTTTATAACAGCATGTACTTCAATAAAAGTTTCATTAAGTATTATGATGATAGGTTTCTTCCAACGAAGAAGAACAGGGAGACGTGGAGGCTAGTGAAGGAGATCCGGTGGTCGGTGTTGAGCATGGTGAGGGAGAGAAGAGGGTCATCCTCCTCCTCCTCTTCGTCTTCTTGGTCGGATCTCTTACAGTCTCTTCTTTCAAGCGCCGACGTGAACTACGGAAGTCCGTCGGAGACGGATAGATTCCTGGTCGACAATTGTAAGAACATCTACTTCGCCGGCCACGAGACCACCGCCGTGACCGCCACGTGGGCAATGATGCTCCTCGCTTCCCACCCGGACTGGCAGGCCAAGGCGCGCGCGGAGGTCATCAGGGTCTGCGGCGATCGCCCGCCCGATCACCACCACATGCTTCGCAAGATGAAAACGGTATTTTAATTGGAGGTCAATTTTCAAAAATAAAACCTTGTTTTTCTTAATGAAAACAATAATCTCACACGTTATATTCTTATTGGTTTAAAATAGACTTATTAAACCTTCTCCTTTTGATAGGATGCACGGTCGCAGTGGTATTTTTTCATGCTTGTTTTGTACTTCGATTGATAATTCATGAATTGATATATTCTATATCATTTGATTTTAATAATGATGATATGATAACCCTACAATAAGAGTCAAACACGATGCAATCTAAACCTTAAATAGGGGTATCCCCTTCTCAGCGAAGGGACCTGGATTTGAATCTTTGTCCGACTCAGTTTTAGTACAGTTAACAATGGTGATCCAAGAAACGCTGCGCCTCTACTCACCGTCAGCGTTCGTGGCGAGGGAGGCCCTCCGCGACCTCAAGCTCGGCGAGCTCCGCGTGCCGAAGGGCGTGAACATACTGATCCCGATATCGACGATGCACTGCGACAAGGACGTATGGGGCCCGGACGCCGACGCGTTCGACCCGGCTAGGTTCGCGCGCGGCGTCTCGGGCGCGTGCAGGCTCCCGCACGCGTACATGCCCTTCGGCACCGGCACTCGCACCTGCCTCGGCCAGAACCTCGCCATGGTGGAGCTCAAGGTCGTGTTGTCGATGGTGCTGTCGAGGTTCAACTTCTCGTTGTCGCCTTCGTATTGGCATTCGCCGGCGTTCAAGCTGACGGTCGAGACTGAGTTTGGGTTGCCTCTCACCATGACCAAGGTTTAGGGTGAGAGGTCTGTATATCTGTTTTAATTTCTATTTCTCTAGATCATCTTCAATCTTGTACTTTCACTTTTCATAATAGAAATGTTGAAAAATTTTACTTTTAACTCTTCATAGAGAAACTATGCAAAAGCTTGGGTTGATTTTTAGTTTGGTTTGTTAATATACTTCAATTGGAAATGGGTATCTTGTCCCTGTACGCTTAGCGTGGTGGTAAGGACACCCTCTGAATTTAAGTCCTTGATTTCTGCTGGACGCAGGACAAGAGAAAAAATATTTTAATCCTCCGGACTAATTTCTACTGGTTGTTGTTAAAGATCCAATAGGTCTCATTTCTCTTTGCTCTTGATAGAGAGCATTTTCTATCATTTAAAAAAAGGGTTATTTAGTTTCCACCCCTTCTAAAACATGCAAATTATCAAAAAAAACCCTTCCAAAACACAATATTATTATAAACCCCCTTAAGAAGTTACCAAATTTTGTAAAAAAAACCCTACAGTCTACAAACTAACTATATTAGAAGAATATTTTATCTCAACATATGTATATTGTCCATTTTACCCTCTCCATTAAGATATTTCAAGAGATTGAAGAAATGTATTTATGATCTTTTTCTTTAATGGAGAGGGTAAAATGGACAATATACATATGTTGAGATGAAATATTCTTCTAATATAATTAGTTTGTTGACTGTAAGGTTTTTTTATAAAGTTTGGTAACTTCTTAAGGGGGTTTATAATAATATTGTGTTTTGGAGGGGGTTTTTGATAATTTGCATGTTTTAAGAGGAGTGGAAATTAAATAACCCTTTAAAAAAAAATGGATATTCCCCCCATCCCAACCTCCATCCCCACCACCCAGAAATTCAATCTAGGATGGTGGCATGAGGGCAGCGGATGGAGTGGGCAGAAGGGCAATCAGTTCAATTTAGGAAGTGTTAATATCAATTCATAAAATTTTCAATTCAATACAAAATATTTCATTTGAATATCTAATTCATCAAATTTAATGGATGAATAATTCAATGATTTATGATTTGTTCTATTCATTCAAGAATTGTTTAATTTAATGCAAAAGCTCTTTCTATCATACATGTTATATGCTTAGCGCTCAAATGAAGCATCCATAAATTGGTATTCCCATTCTACTCGATTCGTGAACTCAAAGTCCATCCAATTTCAATTCCAATAAAATCTAATGGAATTAGAATTAATATTCATATGTAAACAAATTCTAGAAATTCTTAGGGCCTGCCATTAAGATTTTGAGGTTAAGTATACCATAATGATGGACATTGCAATATTAATTATAAAATAGCATATTACAATATCATTTCAACTTTATACCACTAGTCTGCCCTTACACCACTGCCAATGGGGGCTACAAGTTAAGATCATACATATCTTTGAGACAATGACACCTGAAGACTATAGAAAAATAATCATATCCACGATATGACGACGTTCTTCTCATTAATATATATATATATATATATATATATATATATATACACACACACACACACACCGCGCGCGCGAGTGATAATATGCGGGTTTTTTAAAACGTTTCCTCAGAAATGGAGTGATACTGTGATATGGCTCATTAATTATTCCATGCAACTGAAATATCTGCATCAATATGAGTTTTAAACACCAATCAACTTATGGGCACTTAATTAATTAAACACACAGATCATGTGCCCGTGTTTTCGTTACATAAATATATATTATTATGGCGTGGCATACAGGATCCAGGGTTGAGCAATTAGTCAATAATGCAATATAAACACCACCCAAGTCAGTATTTTATGACATAAATTTCACCATGGGCACAACAACCCATAAAACAACTTTATCAATTACAACTGCACATGCACTATTATTGGCTCTCATGTGATGCCAAAAAATCTGGCATCCTAAGCAAAGCCATCATTTACTCACGTAATTAATTACCTAACACAAACAAGAGTATAAGAGGAAGAAGAAAGAAAGAAGAATAGGAGCTAGAGCTGGATAGTTGGAGATGGAAAGCTTTCTACAGATGATTCTTTCTCTCATTGTTGTGTTGTTTGGTGGATTTGTTTTGCATCTATACAATGTTTATTGGCTTCGACAGGAACGTCTTCGTAGGCGGCTTCGAACGCAGGGGATCGTAGGTCCTCCGCCTTCATTCCCCTTCGGGAACGCGGCGGAGATGAAGAGGATCAAACTGGATGAGAGACGGGCTCGAATGGATTGGGGGACTACAATTCATAATTATGACTCGGCCGTGATCCCATGCTTTGATCTATGGAGGAAAGAATATGGTAATGGCTTTATATTCAGTGTTTAATTACAATTCATGTTTTCTTGTTATGTTTGATCTATGATTTTTTTATGATGTTCTTTGAAGTCGGTTTTTGTCGGTATAGCATGCATATCTGGTGTAGAAGCATCAAAATAATTCATTGAACAATTGAAGCATGCAGCTTCAAGTTCTAAGGATTGTTATTGATTTTTAAAAAAATTTAGTACATGCTCCATCAATCATTGACAGATGAATAGATGGTTTCAAATTAGATTGATGATTCATTGCCTTGCTTTCATCATGATATTGTGGAAGAGTTCAGTTTTTTTTTAGATCTAGGAGTGGGTTGATTTGAGCTAATTATTAATTACAAATATTTAAGTCAATACTTAGTGGTTATAATACAAAATTTTGAAAAGCTAATTAAATTCACACATCATACATCAAAGCGAAGACTTGTTTAGAAAGACAAAAGAAGTTATCCAATGGATAGTTAGATTTTCCAGGAAAGATAATTTCAATGCACGATTAAAATTTTAACATCACGAATGGATTTTAATATGCATGGTCAATTATATATAGTATAAAATGATATTTGTTATTGCGGAGATCAAGATATTTATTAGGGTGACTAAAAGTAAATTATGTACATGACGTCCGACTAGTAACTCATACGTATGATGATTTTGAAACCAGGGAAACCTACCATGTGATGCACATGGTCATAATAATTAAATGTTTTGTAATAATAAATAATTTATGTACTTTCTAGCTATACTTTCTGTTAGAGACAATTTAATAATTTTGTTTAACATCTTTTTTTTCTTCTAGTAGTTAATAAAAAAAACATCTGTTTGCGTGTCGAAACATTTATTTATGGAAGTCAATGGCTTAAAAGTGTTTGTTTTTCATAAAAATCTTATGAATGAAATATTGTTCAAAACAATAATAATTTTTATTACATGTGAATGGAATAATTCGTACATTCCTCTATTTTCGTGTTGAAACATTTATTTATGGCACTTTTTTTTAATGCTTTGTCTATGTAGGTCCTCTGTATATGTACACAACAGGAAATACAGTAACATTATACGTAGCTAGGCCTGACCTAGTGAAGGAGATAAACCTGTGCACCTCTTTGGATCTGGGCAAGCCCATTTATCTTCGCAAGGTCCATGAGCCTCTGTTTGGGAATGGCATACTTAAGTCCAATGGGTCAATTTGGGCCCACCAGAGAAAAATCATCTCACCCGAATTTTACATGGACAAGGTCAAGGTACGTACATACTACATACATGATTCACTGGATGAAACTTTTAATTTTTTTTGTGTGTGTACAATTTATTGGAGGGTTATCCAAGATCTAGATGTTTCTCTACATGAATGATACATTTTAAAAAAAATTAAATTAATAAATAAATCAGAACATGTTGGGACTGAATGCAGATTATAGGTGGGGTTATATCAAATATTTTACTTTGATAATGGTCAAGTAATTTGAAATAAACAAAAATTAATGTGTGCTTTAACCAAAAAACACTTTAAATAGAAGGTTACCTTTCTTTTTTCAAAATGATAAACATTTTTTTTTCTGATCAACCATTGCATATAGATTATTGATCGTGAGAGATTTAATAGTTTGATTTTCTTATATAGTAGCCACTTTGACGATTAATATATTTCAAAATATGATTCATATGATAAATAAATAAAAAAACTTATGATCAAATGTAAAATGAAATGCCACTTATTAATTAATTGTTACGACAACCAATTATTATAGAATAGAAATTCGAGATATTGTTTCATACGATCAAATGTAAAATGAATGTAAAAAGAACAAAGCATATATTTTAAAAATATGGAAATAAATCACGCATATATGTTAGTAAGTTTCGAAGAATTTGAAAAAAAGACCTGGTAAGAGGAAACTCATAACTCTTAACTGAATAACCAACCCTCTGTAGCTTAACTGATATATTAATAACGAGGGGACATTCAAATAATTTAAGATGAAAGCACATAGGGCTAAAGTTTACAAGATATGCATAAATGTGGTAGGCCAATGTTTGAAATATCATCCAATATATGAATGCCATCCAAAACATGCTATTGTGGCAGGCCATGGTGGATTTGATGGTGGAGTCAACCGAACAAATGTTAAGATCCTGGGAAGACAGTCTCAACAGCAATGGAGGAGGTGTGACAGAAATAAGAGTAGACGATGATCTAAGAATTCTTTCATCTGATGTAATCTCAAGAGCCTGTTTTGGGAGCAACCACACCAAAGGGAATGCCATCTTTCTCAAACTCAGATCTCTCCAAG
Source organism: Acorus calamus (assembly GCA_030737845.1). Lineage (NCBI taxonomy): Eukaryota > Viridiplantae > Streptophyta > Magnoliopsida > Acorales > Acoraceae > Acorus > Acorus calamus. The sequence continues at coordinate 343,498 of CM060877.1, read as the reverse complement.
CATCCATGGCCAAGCACAATCATCTGAGTCTCTCTCCATTATGGAGGCAATGACCTACTCTCAGGGGTGGAATCCAGTCACGACTGAATTCTATCAAATCTACTCAAGTAATGGTTCTTCACTGTATTGGAGACTGACCAACCTGACTTTGTTTACCATGTTTGATGTAGAAGCGATCAAGGTCATTGGAAGGTAAGCAGAGAGATCCAATCATCGATTTTGAAACTGGTACAAGAGCATAGGGAATCGTCGGCCGCATGGAGAAGAATCTATTACAGGCAATGCTCGAGAGTGCGGACGGGGACCTCGACCCGATGTGGCGGAGCATTTCATAGTGGACAATTTTAAGAACATCTATTTTGCCGGGCACGAGACGACGGCCGTGGTGGCTTCTTGGTGCTTGATGTTGCTCGCGCTGCACCCGGACTGGCAAACTCGTGCTCGGGCCGAGGTGGTGGAGATCTGTGGAGGTCGTCCACCAAATGCGGACTCACTAAACAAGTTGAAAACGGTACGTATATATGTAAAACTTTGCAATGTTTTGTTTTTTTTTGGTTGCTCGTGAATTGAATTTAAAATGAAAATGATCATTTTTTTTTGTTCCGTCAAAGTTAGAATAACGTTTTATTCTTATTTTTATCTCAATTTAAACAAATGTGAAAAAGATAAAATTGATGGATTTTTTATCGTTTAAAATTTGAAAAAATTTATTTTCAAAATTTTAACTCATTACAAAGTAATTTGGCAAGGGATTAAGGTTCTTAAGGATAAATTATCTTAATTTTATTGATAAAAAAATATCATTTTATTCATATTTATATTTATCAAAATTGAAACAAAAAATGAGGATAAATATATATTATCCCAGTTTTTAAATGGAATAAAATATCATCGTTTTCATTTCAAAATTGAGACACTTATCCGCAGTTAATTCCGATTATTTTTTATACCAAATACTGATAAGCTGTCCCACCACTCACTTATTACCATAATTATCCATCATCCCATCACATATCTCCTTATCAAACCAGTCCCAAAAGTTTTAAAATTTTATTTTAATAAATTCATACAATCTATTGAATGTCTATTATTTATTATTTTAAAAAATAAAATGTGTGTGAGATACTGTAGAAAAGATTGTAAGAGGGGATTGTGTGTAACGTTAACGTAGAATTTGTGGTGCAGTTGACGATGATAATTCAAGAGACACTGCGCCTGTACCCGCCGGGGCTGTCGGTGACGAGGGAGGCCCTCCAAGACACAAAGCTGGGCGACATTTACCTTCCCAAAGGTGCCAACCTGTTCATCCCCATATCCACACTTCACCACGACATCCTCATCTGGGGACCCGACGCCGACTCCTTCAACCCCCTAAGGTTCGCGCGCGGCGTCTCCGGCGCGTGCCACGTCCCGCACGCTTACGTGCCTTTCGGTGTCGGGGCTCGCTCATGCCTCGGCCAATACTTCGCCATGACGGAGTTGAAGTCGTGCTCTCTTTGGTGCTCGCCGCGTTCGAGCTCGAGTTGTCCCCGTCGTATCGACACTCGCCCGTTTTGAGGATGATTGTTCAACCCGAGTTTGGGGTGAGCCTCCTCGTCAAGAGATGTGTGAATTGCGATAATTGATATGTTTAAATAATCACTCTGCACAATTTAATTCTTTTTAACAAAAAAGAAAAAAATATACTTGAATAAATTGAATGCACGTGTACTACTGCACTTTGTTAGGTGAAGTGAGTTTTGTAGGAATGATCGTAGAAGTTTTTTTTTCATGTAACGGTGTCCTATGTTTGTTATGTCATGAAGCCATATAGTTACAGCTTCCATTGCATGTATATTGTTTGATATTCTTTTGAAGTTGTTTTGCTGATAAATTAGTGCTTAAAGGAAAATACAAAGTATTTGAATTTTCTGAATTACATGTCAGTTGAACATTCTTATATTTGTCAAACTATACATTTTCTACATTCAAAATATAGGCATCCACCTAGCTTGTTTGGATGACTTATCAATCATTCACATTGATATAAAAATTAAATTTGCATGTATCAATCCTGCGCTGGTCCTCAAAGGGAGGAGGACTGGATCATCAAAGTTGGTCAATTCCCAACAATATATAGTTTAGTATCCATAAGATTCAACATTATGATCTCCTTTCTTTGAAAGTTTAAAGTCCTACACGTGAAAGAAGGTTAACTTGAATCGGTTTACATAATTAATCTATATTCTTCTCTGGTTGGCTTATCAAAGAATATTAAACTTATAAGAACACCGGAAAAAAAAAACTGCTTTATTTTTTGCCATTGAATATTAAATTTTATGCATATACTCCTGAAGGAGTTAAATTTGCCAATTGATAAGGCAAAATAAGATATTTTTAAATAAAAACATCTTTTAATTTTATGATCCCCATATATTAATATAACACTGTGTATTGCAAACTGAGTTTAGATAACTTTATTAGTTATGTTTTTTACAAGAATCATATTTAACTTTAATTGTATTCAATTGCACACCCACTAGTCTTAATTAGCATATGAAGAAAGAAAAGTAAGTTTCATTTAAAAATAATTTCTCAATAAACTAATAAAAAATGTTTTATGAAAGATTCTATGGAAAATCTTTTTTTTCATTAGTTTCAAATGATGTCCAAGTATGAAATGCAGATCATTTATTGAACATGTTCAATTCTTTCAAAGAAAATAACAATTGCAACAAAAGGAGTGAAAGGTCAAGAAAGAGACTAATCAGAAGAAGTCACATTGATCATAGTTTCCTTTCCTAATGCATGTCGTTGTTGGAAATAACCGTTTCGAGTGATTTAGTTAATTTGCTTTCTTGGTTTTAAGTCATTAACTCCTACTTAGAGCATCTCCAATGGGGGTCTTCATTTTGAAGACTCCTATTAAAGATTTTTCATGTTTGAAAACCCATGAACTCCAATGGGGTCTTCAATTTGAAGATTTTGTTGTTTTGAAGACCTATCAACTCCAATGGTGGATCTTCAGTTTTTACAAGGTCATTTGTGGTATTACCCCAACTTGATGTGACATATGGAGATCCAAATAATGGGTCTCCAAAAATGGAGCCCAAAATGGAATTGAAGACATGCAATCTTCATTTTGAAGGTCGGTTGGAGTTTGAACCGAAAATGTGATCTTCAAATCTGGTTTTTGAAGCTCGATTGGAGCTGCTCTTAGAAAAAGAGTTGCCACTGCCTTTTATATAGAGAAATCCTACCCTCTTTCCCCCGCATATATATTATCGAAGTTAATGCTTAAAACTAATTAATAAATGATGAAGTTAATTAAGAGATTAATAAATTTCTTTTTATGTTCAAAAAAAATTTCTTTTTATGTTCCTTCCACAAGTTAAAGTAATGTACACCTGACATGAACATTTTTTTTCTAGCCTATATGCTCTTCATTCCAATATGCATGGCGAGAATGCACAATAAACATTACGATGATCAAGTCAATGCTTTAACCTTATGTTATGATCATCTTGTCAATCCACTTCTTAAATTCTGAATTTCCCTTTTAATTTTGAGATGATAGATTATCATGTTCTTCCATGATTGCAGCGTGTTCACGTGACACATTAATTATATTTATTTTATTATTTTTCAACTTAATATTCTTATCACAAAGTTTATGAGAACAAAAAAAAGGTGTTAATCATCAATTTTGCATGACCCAAAATAATGGATTTTCTTTATTGTGTGGATATAACCTAAACACGAATATACAAAGACGACACATACAACCGAGTCATCACGACAACAACATAATTATTGAAAGAATGCAAAACAAAACGTGGATCCCATCTTCCACTTTGAAAGATTCCTTTCAAAAGCTAACACCAGTTTCTAGAATCACTGGTCAACCCATATGCTCCACCAAAAACCCACAAAGACCAGAGAAAACAAATATATAAGACTTTAGAACAGTACTTCACTGTTTCCATATATGGTTTAAGTTTATTTTTAAAAATAATATATAAAAGAATGAATTTAATGTAATATTTTATTTCATTTTATTTTATACAAATTAGTGTGAGGATAAATGTTGTCTTGAAGTGATATAATTGGACAGCCAGATGCCTTAGTCAATTTAATTATCAAATGCGCATTGAATTTAATCTGGTCTTAGAAGAATAACAACAAGAATTTTTTTTTTATCACAAAAACACATTGCTATCTTAAAAATAATGATTATAAATTCTATTTAACCTTTTTTTTTTTTTTTTTATCCAAACACCGTTTTTCCCCGTCTCACCTCCCACTCGTTCGCCTGCCCCTATAAATAGTCCCTCCCACCCAAATCACCAACCGATCCAATCAAACAATAAAAAAAAACTAAAATTGAAACCATGGAAGGAGCACATAATCCGCCGATCAAGCTGAGCCGGCCTTCCCCGTCGTTCCGCCTCCGGACACAGAGCCTCGACACGCTCCGCCTCCGCCGCATATTCGACGTGTTCGACAGGAACGGCGACGGCGAGATCACCGTCGACGAGCTCGGCCATGCCATGGAGACTCTCGGCCTGGCCGCCGACGCGTCGGAGCTCCAATCCGCCGTCGCCGACCACATCAAGCCCGGCCGATCCGGCCTCGAATTCGAGGACTTCCGATCCCTCCACAGGTCCCTGGGCGAGGCCCTGTTCGGATCGGAGGGCGGCGACGGATCTCCGGCGCCGGAGGAGGTGGAGGAGTCGGACCTGAGCGAGGCGTTTAGGGTCTTCGATGAGGATGGCGACGGGTTCATATCGGCGAGGGAGCTGCAGACGGTGTTGGGGAAATTGGGGTTTGGGGACGAGGGGTCCATCGATCGGGTCCACCAGATGATCTGCTCCGTCGATTCGAATCACGACGGTCGCGTGGACTTCGGTGAGTTCAAGCACATGATGCAGGGGATTTCGGTGATTGGCGCGTGATCTGTGTTTTTTTTTTTTTTAATTTGACTGGTCAAAGGTTGGATGATGATGTGTGGTTGGTGACCGTTGGATGGATAGTTGACGGTGATGATGTTAGATTACCTTTTGTTAGCATGGGTGGTGGTTGTGGATTGGTTTGACGTCTCTATCAATTAATTTCTGCTTCTTTTTGTTGACCGTTGTTTGGTTTTTATTTTGTTTGATCTCGGCGAAAACTTTGGACGAGTTAAACCAGATTTCAACCTATTGCGTTTCAATTCAACACATGTTAGGTTTGCATTTGATTTTATTTTATTTTTATAAGAAAGATGGAACTTGAATCTTGTTATTAGATAGTGTTATTTTAAACATCACAATAATCATAACAATAAACTGAACAAACACCTCAACGGGGCAAATGATAATATAAATATAATAGAAACCATCCTAACGTGTGGTTACTGTTTTTCGGGTGGGATTGTACTGACACTCATACACCGGATGTCATCGAAACTCTGAAGTTAGCGTTTAAATGATAATAGTACGAGGATGGATTACCTGAAAAGTTTTCATGTTGTACCTCCAAAATCTTTTTTTTAGTCTTCAGTGACCGTAGGATAACAGTTTAGGATTTATCTATGTTAAAGGCAAGTCTTAGATTCCAGTATTGACGCTGATTTACCTATTTATTAGTTGGTAATTATTCAAAAGAATTTTTTATAGGAAAAGAACAAATAAACGGAGATAGCATTTTCAGTTTGACCCATAAATTTAGTTACAGAATCCCTCTGATATAAAATATATATACACGTGTGTGTGTGTGTGTTAATGTGTTATAGATTACCGGTAAGAGAAATTAAATGGAAAGAGTGGATAGAGATATGAAATAAAAATATAAGTGTTATAGATTTTAGGATAACACAATCTCCACAACCCAAACCATCCGAATTATATGCACGCTAAAAAGCAATACGTGCTTTTGTATGTTATAAATTTTATATACATTACTCTTGTTACATCACCAATAAAACCTATTATAGATTACCAGTATCAAACAAAATTTATGATTTATATATATATATATATAAAGAAACTATCTCATTGTATTTTTTTTTTTGAAACAATTTGGACCCGACACAAACTAGTCAAAGTATATATAATTTAGTAAGTTATATGAGTATATATAAATTAATAACTTATATGTTTCTCATAAATTGCATATATTTGTAGCTTACAACCTGATGTTCTATAAGTCGCTCTTGTCCGGGACTATGTACCAAAAACAAAACAAAACATTTTATCTGAGGTATTTCAAGTTCAGTATTGGAGATGATAGAGGGAGTTGCCAGAAAATTCCTTTGGGGAGGTTCGTATCGTGATCGCCCAATGCATCTCATTAGTTGGGATAGGGTAACTACGAGGCGAGATATGGGTGGACTGGGCCTTCGTAAGCTGGACATGGTCCGAAAGGCTTCTCTGGCAGTGCTTGCATTTCAAACTCTACTTAATCCATCTTTTGTTTTTCAATTTTTTGGATTGAAATATGGGTGGAATGGTAACCCATGGGAATGGAGTTTGAAGCCTAATTGCTCGTCAATTTGGAAAGATTTATGTGAAGGTCTTAGTATTATCAGAAGATATATTAGAAAGATACCTGGGGATTTAGGAGATGTGGACTTTATGAGAGATCCATGGTTCTCCTCTGTTCCATTTTCAAGAATGCCGATTTTGATAAATATGGATATGACTTGTTTAGATTTTAAGCTGTCAGAGGTGATCTCAGATGGGCATTGGAGGGCTGAGTTAATTCGGGAGTTGCTGCCGGAACATTTTGTTCAACTTATCCTTTCAACAGAGCCACCTAAGCACAGTACTATCCCAACCCATTGGAGCTGGGAGGATTCGATGTCAATAATTCCTCGGATTAAGGAGGTATACTCAGTGATGAGGCCTACTTTACCAGAGTCTGATAATAGATTTTGGAAATTTGTATGGCACCTTCCAATCTTCCTCGCATGAAAACTTTTTTGTGGACCTTGATTTGGAATAGACTGCCTACGAGGACATTACTAAACTCACGGGGAGTATATACAGAATTAGCTTGTCCCATTTGTGTTGAGGCTGAAGAGACGACACATCATTTATTCATGGAATGCAGATTCACAGCAAATTGTTGGAGGTTGGTTCCTAGTGAATGTTGGCCTCCTAGCAAGATTTGGTTGTCCTCAAGCTGGATGGAGGTGTTCAATAAAAACTCATGGAAGATGATGTCAGAATGGAAAATAAGGTTAGTGGTATTTATCCTTATTTGTTGGCAGGTTTGGCTCATGAGGAATAAATGTATTTTTCAAGGAGCTCAACCTCAGGAAGTTCAGGTGGTAAGTAGGGCCTTATCATATATGAAGGAATGTATGGTTAATTTAGGAAAGAACCAACCTGAAAAGCTAATAAGGTACTCATTTCAGCCACAGTCAAAGGGGATAAATGAAGTTCCTGCATGTCATGGGGTTTCAAATTCTGAATTAATTATTGTGACAGATGGAAGTTCAGATATTTATTCAAGGGCAGCGGGTGCAGCTTTCGTCATCAGTCAAAATGACCCACTCAAGATAGTGGCAGCAGGATTTGCTGCTTGGCCATGGGCATCCCCATTGCGTATGGAAGCTGAAGCGATAAATATGGGCATGCAGACAGCAGTTCATTAGGCCTTAAGAAGGTCTGCATTTGTACAGATTCTGAAATAATGATACGTGTTTTGCATGGTTCAGGTATGGGACCTCCTCCACTTATGCATCTGGTGGATAGTATAATTAAATACAAAGGGCAGATGGAGATGGTTCGCTTCAAAAAAGTCAATCGAATGGCGGTGCGAGCTCCAGAAAGATTAGCTCAGTATGCTCGACATTCCCAACAATCTTGTTTTGTTAGGGATTTGGAGAATCCAATAATTAGAAGGTTAATACACCCTGTTTTTTATACTTTACGAGATTGTTTTGTACAGAGTCAGTCCGAGGATGGACAAATAGACTCTTCTGTATAAGTTCTTTTGATAGTTAATATATACTAGCCTATATGGCCTTGACACCAAAAAAAAAAAAAAAAAAAAAAACAATACAAAACTAAACTAAACTGATGCTCTGGGGCATATGAATATGGAAGAGCCCTCCTGATTTTTTTTAATGTATAAATTTCATATAATAAAATATGTATTTTTGTTTAAAAAGAGAAACATATAACCAAAAATTAAATATACTTATTTGTACAAAAAGAATGAATTTTTAGTTTTAAGTCCCCATAAACTATAGGATTTAGCGATCATCCATCACTTCTTCATTTTTAGGTTTTAGTCCCTACATTTAAATGATATGTTCCTTTTTAGCCCCTGGGAGGAACCTATTCCTAAATTATTTAGTTTGCTTTTTAGTCCCTGGGAGGGACCTGTTCCTAAATTAACATTTAAATTTAGGGACTAAAACCTAAATATGAAGAAGTGAGGAATCGATCGTTAAATCCTATAGTTTACAGAGACTTAAAACTAAAAATCCCTGAAAAGAAATTAAAAACACATGTTTTATTATTTCATTGCGCATGTAGGAAATTAATTAACTTGTTACCAAGGGTGTATTTGAAAACACAGTTTAAAAACAGTTTTTAGTTGTTTTATACACAATTTTTTAGGTTATAATAATAATAGTTGTTTTATGAAACGTAGATTTCAAAGCTCGGTCATTTGAGAAAATGTAGTAATGATGCGCTGACTTGTTTAATAACAACTTTTAATTATTTAAAAAGTTAAAACCCCATTGTAGACAGATAAAAAAATTTTAAAAAAATCTTAGGCAGTTCGACCCTGCCAAGTTGGCAAGGTCTGTCCAGCTCTGCTAGAGCAAGGCCCGGGACAGCCCTGCCAAGCTAGCAGGACGGCCCTACCAACTTGGCAGGGCCTGTTCGGTCCTGCCTAGGCAGGACCCGTCACTGCCCTACTAAGGCAGGGCCAAATAAAAAAAATCATAACTCCCCACTCTCTTAAAACTATCCAACTACCCACTACTAATTATTATAATCACATCTCCCTTCCTCTATAAATAGGAGGGAGGGGGGGGGGAGAGAGATAAAGAGCAAGGTGGAAGAGGCAAGAAGAACCAAAAAAAAAAAAAAGACAAGTCAATGGAGAGAAGAAAAAAAAGTGTAGGGAAAATCCAAGGGAGAGAAATAGAAATTCTCCGACTCTTCCTCGATTCCACATTCTTCTTGAAGAATCCACCTAAAGAAAGAAAAGCCAAAGAAAGAAGAAGAAGAAGTGTGGGGAAGATCCAAGGAAGAGAAAAAGAAATTCTCAAACCTCCCTCGATTCCACCTTCTTCTTAAAGAAAAGTGTGGAGAATCCAAGGAAGAGATAAACAAACTCTATCTCGATTTCACTTTCTTCTTTAAGAAAAATATTCACTCTGTTCACGAAGGAGAAAGTCCAAAGAAGAAAAAATCAAAGAAAAAAACGACTTCAAATCAAATCTAAAGTAAATAAAATTCAAGAAGGGTAAAGAACAAAGCACCGCTAGTCCTAAACAGCAAAGCCCAAACTCAAAAGGCCCGAAGGATCACGCACCGCTCTCTTGTTCCTTTTAAATTTTCACGAAATTTGTAAAAATCCTTAAAGTTGTAATTCTCGAGACACTCTTCAAAAGAGACCGAGGATTAGAGGATTAAAAGATCGAGTTGTACCCACATCTTTTCTATGTATTGATTTTCTTCCGAGCATATCATATTTTAAAATTTGTAAGGGACATTTTTGTTCGCTACACCCATAAAAAAAATTTGTCAAAAATACCCTAAGAAAATGATACCACATATTTTTGGAACAAAATGTCAAATAATGCATAGGCGTGTAGAACAATGAATGAAAACATCGAAGAAGAATACTAAAGCATAGTTGAATTTAACGTGTTTTTGGGACACCTTTATCAAAAGAAAAAAGATACACGTAGCCTATTATAAAATTATACACTTATCATTTGAAATGCATGTTATTATATGAAACAAAGCATATATTGTTATACATTAAAAAAAAATTCATAATGAAAAAAATAAAAGAAACGAACTATAATATATACTATAATAATGTAATATATATTATGATTATGTAGTAAATACTACATTATTATATCAAATGAGATTGAAAAATGGGCTACGGATTGTGTGTCCAGCACTTTTATCAAAAACAAAGTTTAACAGCATTTGAGATACAACATTAAATTCTCCGAGAGATAAGAGAGGAAGGATTCGAACTTGATTACTGACGTTATAACACATTTTTACGTCGTTTTTGACCATCTTAACCCTCCAAGGGAAACGCAACCTCGGAGGGCATAACCGTAATCTCCAACTCCATACGCGTCCTTGGGACTCGGTGGGGTCATCCACGTGGACGGCCAAAAGAAGTAACGGCACAGGACTTAAAAACGTGAAAGAATCACAGCCGTCCGATGACGGTTTTAAGCGCCCTATATAAAGTTAAAAACGAAAACCGCGCCTTTTCCGTTACTCCCTTGTTTGCGTCTCTCTCTCTCTCTCTTTTATGGTTCTTTCTGTTTAAAAGTTTTAGTTTTCGCTTAAATACAGATCGACCTCTAGAAACTCTAACCCTAACATCGATCAGGTAATTCTTTTTTCTTTCATTTTTTTTATCGATTAATATTCAGATATTCCAAGAAAACAGGATGGATGAATCATTGATTTTAAAAAAAAATATTTTGAACAGATTTCATCGTTTCGTTCGGCTTTGTTTAGATCTGTTTTAATTTTGTGAATCTTTGATAAAAAAAAATTCTAAATAAAAAGGGGGAAGATATGACTGAAGAGGTTCGCTCGGAGTCTCCCATGGAGAAGGTGAATGAGACGATCCATAGCTACCGTGACTCATCGTCGTCGTCGGATTCGGATAATGAGAAGCCCTCGAAGGCGTCGGTGAGGAAGAACCGCTTGTTTGGGAGGCAGAAACCCCTCCATTCGGTTCTCGGCGGAGGGAAACGTAAGGACAAAAAAAAACTGATCTTTCTCTCACTATTTTTTTTATTATTGATATGGTCTGCTAGTTGAATAGATTTGAATGCAATACAATTGAAATTGGGGAATCAAATGACGTTGTGTTATTGGATTGTTTGCGAAGCAGTGTTTATGTTTCTGCATTCATGAGTTGCAGATAAATTGTGGGAAAAAAAATTTTCTGGTTTTTTTTTGCTTGAATTGTTTCTCTGGTTTGGAAGTAAGCACTCTTTTTTTTTTGGTTAATAAACATGGGCACTTTTTTTAAGCGTTTTTATTCATATATATTAAATGTAAGCAAAGAAAGGGTCTTTCAGTTTATGTTATAAAAAATTTGATAACAGTAATATGTAATGAGTTTCAAAATGTTTACAAGACATTTTTGTTTCTTCTTCTCCCTGTTTTATGTTTTGCATGTTTTTTATCACATTATAACCATTTGAGAATGAAAATGTTTACAGACATTGATTATCAGTTTATTTATTATTAAAAAGGTATCAGTAAATATATAATCACTGTCAAAATGTTTACATACCTTTTTTTAATTTTCTTCTGGTCCTGTTTTATATTTTGCATTTTCTTTATTACATTCATCATTTGGGAATGAAAAATAATTTTTAGCCATATAGGAAAACATGCGTGTTATTTAAAAATTGGCTGGCAGGTGAAGTGGAACGTGGCGATGATTTTTTTTATTTTTTCTCGTTTTTTTTTTTGCTGTGATTTCCTTTTCTTGCTTTGAGTTATTGCAAATCATAAAGTACATTGTAGGGGATTGTATATCATAATTGCTTCTGTACAAATTTATATAAAGTGTGGACAAGGAAAACAGAACGCATGTAACTTTGACTTATTTAAATTCAAGGATTTGTGTCATAGCAAGTCAATGATGGATGGATTCTAGTTCTGCTGGTTTACGTTTACTTATAGCTGGTGTTTTTCCGATTCATTGGCTGCACTCTCTGTCTCTCTCTAAAGAATGTAGATTAATTTTGATTGTACCATATAATCACTATATATAAATTGAGATGTGCATAGTTTTCAACAAAACTTAGTCCATCTGTGGTTTTGTAGCTGCTGATATCGTACTATGGAGAAACAAGCCAATGTCAGGTGGTATTCTTGCTGGTGTAACTGTTGTGTGGCTTCTCTTTGAATGGCTCGGCTACACACTCCTCACACTTGTCTGCCATTCTCTTATACTTTCCCTGGCGATTCTATTTCTCTGGTCAAATGCATCATCATTTGTGAACAAGTATGTTACAGATTTTTCTATTTGATTGGTTGCATTCTTTTCCTAATCAAACCTTCCTCTTCATTTGTGCCCATAAAGTGTAATTTCTACTCTATTATTCTCCATTTCTGCATTTATTTTTAGTAGTGACTGCTTGTCTTTTACAATACATTTTTACGATTTATTCTCATCAAAGAAATTATAAGATGTTGATTATATAATCTCACTGTCTGTAATAGCTTTCATTGTTAAGTCCAATTGCAGATCCAGTGCGGTAAATGTTTTTCTTTAATAAGCTTTCGAACTCCTATAACATTAGGTGTGGCATAATATGATATAGAATGAGGTTTTTCAAATATAGCTAATAATATTACATAAGATAGATCTCTTGAAAAAATTTGAGATCCAGTTCTGTAAATTTCAGATTTTGTTATATTAGACTTATGTATGATTAGTGTGCTTATGAAGAAATAATCCAGTATGAAAGAAAAACCTGATATCTAAGTCCATCAAGCATGATAAACCTTTAAACTTTGCTGTTATCTTAATCTATGGAGACCTCTCTATTGAAAGCAGATTTTGCAGTATTTTGATTAAGATTTATGATGGCTCCTTGGATCATTAGGATGAAAACTGCTTATATGCTTTGTTCAGTATAAGCTCTCTCTTTTTTGTAATTGTGAATTATCTGCCCTTTTTCTTGCAGTTGTAGCTTGTAGGGGACATGATACATTTTGTTTTTCTGTGATTAGGTCTCCACCAAAATTTCCTGAGGTTATCTTGCCTGAAGAAGCTTTCATAAGCGTAGCTCAGTCCGTGAGATATGAAATAAATGAAGCTTTTGCAACATTTCACGATGTAGCTTCAGGGCAAGACTTGAAGAAATTTCTGATGGTAAAATTTGTGATAGTATATGTTATGTTTTCTGAAATTTGATTTAGATTAAATCTTCAGTGATCTTTTTGTGCAGGTGGTTGCAGGCTTGTGGGTGCTCTCTGCGGTTGGTAGCTGGTTCAATTTCCTGACTCTTTTCTATTTAGGTCAGTTCCCTTTCTGCACATATGAATGCCAAGATGCCATATATTTGTAGTTTATTGTTTTAGGTCCTTTGATTTGTTTTTTTTATCACTTTAGTTGAGGTTACTGGTTGATCTGAAAAAACACCTGAGTTCACTTATGGAGATGAGCACAAGCATTGGTGGAAGAAGTAATTGGTGTCTGATATTTGGAAGAAATCGGTCGTGTTATTACATGCACTTTAGTAAAATTCTTTGAAACATAATTTTGTTATAGAAATTCTTTTTATTGTTATATTATATAGTATAGCTTGATTCTGACATGGCTCACATTTTTGTGGGAAGAGTGAATTCACACAACCCATACATGCCGACTATAAGTTGATGTGCATAGGTGAAGGGAAACAATGCTGCAGTAATTGCTTCAATGCTATTCTTCCTTTTTAGGGTTTTCTCCTTGCCCATGCTGTGTGTGTGTTTAATGGACTTGTTTTGGAATTGAAAACAAGATCAAAATTAAGTACACTGAATGATATACTATACATTTTCTAGTATATTAGACATTTTAATTTATGAAGGTTGGAAAGTGATAGTAAATGGATAGACCGAAAAAAATTGTACAATTTACAATGTATAGTTGTTTTGTTTTTGTATGTGAAAAAATTGTTATCTTTGTGGGTAATAATGTTAACATTTCATTCACATATTCATTCTTTCTCCCTGCACTGCAGTTTTTCTCATCTTGTATACTGTGCCTGTGCTCTATGAAAAGCATGAGGATCGGGTTGATACCTTTGCTGAGAAGGCCAAGGTCGAAATCAACAAGCAATACGCGGTGCTTGATGAAAAGGTACTTAGGAAGCTCCCAAGATGCTACTCTTTCAAAGATAAGAAGCAACATTAATAATTATTAGCTCTAAATAAGGGGGAAAAGAGGAAGAAAACAACTACAAGAGAAACGTACACGCCTTTTTTTAATTTATCAGTACATGTATTGAGATTTCGCTGCACTCTTATATATGTTATTGCTTTCTGAACTGATGATAGCTTTATTATTTATGTTTTTCAATGATCCTGTTGCATTGCTCGACTAGATGAATACAAAATATTACCAACATGAAAATTTTGTTATTATAAATTATGTTATTGTCTGGTTAATTGCTTTCTAATACTTAATGCTGGCCTCAATCTACCATGCAAGCCAAATGTGACACATGGAAAACACAATTAAATAAACTCTGGTCTCTTTTAAACAGACAAACCTACTTTAAAAAATTGTAGAAGTTACACAAACTCTGCCAAAAATTTAGCTTATACAAGGCTATAACTGAATGGCTATTGCTCCTTGGGTGTGCTGGATCCTGGAGGAAGAAAGGTTTCCCACCACCCGGCCTCATATTTCGGGTACGGTGCCACCCAATTCTTTGGCCTTTCGAAGTGTAGGTCTACAGGATTGGAAGCCAGTGCTTCTTCCATGCTCTCTGCCTCGTAACTCTCGCATAACACTCGATCAAGCCTCAGCTTCATGAACCTGCCAATTGCCTCCATGGGTCAGTTCTTTCAACAACACCACACTGAACAGAGTGTGAAACTGAGACCTCTGCTTATGCTTAGCTCAGTCATCGTTACAACATGACAGACCCAAGACATACCAAAATAGCTACAACTATAGTTAAACTTTCTTCCTCTTTTTTTCTGACATCTCAAGTCACCACACACAGAATAGCAGCTATGGTTTATCAGGATAGAAGTCGGACTTGAATTCCGTGTAGCATTGATTCCTCATCACCCCAAAAAGATGGATTCCGTGTAGCATTGATTCCTTATCACCCCAAAAAGATTACTTGACCTTAGTCAAGAGCCTTGCACTGAATTGTTGGGTCTGATGTCAGGTTGAATGTCAATCATGAAAATTATTTGTGAATCCATAGGGCCGGCCTTACAGTGATGGATGAGGCTTATTGTTTAAGGTATGGAGCATTGTCATAAGACAATCTTGAATGTCACACTAGAGGCTAGTTTGGTAACCCGGTACAACAAGAATAGAATCCAATTATGATAGATTCCATGACGAGGAATGAAGGGAATTTTGTTTGGGTTGCCCAAGAATGTTCACATAAATAAAAGATTTCAAACATCATTCAAAGGAGAATGAGAAGGATTATCTAACACAAAATCGTAAGAGGAGAATAGTATGAGTGATTACGTGATCCAGGTAGCGTCGGTGGAGACGAGAGCGACAGCGGGTCTCTTCAACCTCTTGGTGATGTCGGGGAACCTGTCAAGGAACTTTGGTTCGATGACCAACCAGAAATCCTGCTCCCTGTTCCGCTCCCCGAAGAGGCGCAGCCTCTCGAACAGCACTTCCTGGAAATGCTCCTCCTCGTCCAGCATGAACTTCGCGTTCGCCACCACAAAATGGTACCTCCTCGGTTTCTCCTGATCAAAGGTTTCCATAATTTAAGGTTTCCAAACATTACCAATTTGGGGTTGCTAAAAATTCAATCTTTAATTGGGGGGGGGGGGGGGGGTATTAGTGGGAGTACCTTGTCGAGTGATTCGGAGGAGCCGAGCTGATCGGAGTCAAGAGCGACGGCTCTTGTGATGGGGAAGGTTTGAAGGGAGGGTGTTTGAGAGAGGAGGAGCTGATGGGGTTTGTTAATGGAAGTCCTGGGCGAGCTGTCGAAGCGGAGCTGATGAGGTGCTCGTTTGGGTAAGAATGACTTCTCTGCTCGGATTGGCGCCAGTCCGGCGCAGGAGCCGACCGCGAGAGGCACTGCTGTTGCTACCATAGCCACTATTTATGTGTTTTTGAGTCTGTGAAGAGGAGAGGACCTTATCCTGAATGGAATGGTTATTTGCTTGCATTATAAAGAGGGAGGGCGTGGGGGATGTCGGGGGCTTGTGGGTTCTGTGGACTTGTATTCGGTGGGCTCTAAAACCATGAGGTGGGGGTGCCGCAAGGTAAGTGTTGAGATAAGGGATAATTATGAGGATAAATGAATAAGACAGTTTATCAATGAAATGATAGTTTATTCCTGGTTGGTATAATAAATAATCAGAATAAGCCAGTGACAGTTGTCTCATTTTAAAATAAATAAAAATAAAAAATATATTAATTTATCTAGGTGTGTATGGCTCATTTGACGAACAAGAAATAAAGTGATGTTTAAATGAGCAACTTTCTATTTCGACAATTTGAGGGCTAGCAGGGAATGAGATATGGTCATGGTGTTGGGGGAGGTGGTAAGCATTCAAGTGGGAGGTGTCACTTGCTGCTCTTTGTGTGAACACCCTTTTGAGGTTTTCTGCATTTTTTTTGTATCTCTTTATTTCTTCAATTCTTTACCTTCATTCGGACAATTTCTTTGAAAAAAATAACATTCATTTTCTTCTTTTATAAAGTGAATGAGCGATTTAATTATTATCTTTGAGATTCAATATCTGACTTGATTGTTAAAGATACATTCTGGATGAAGATCGAAACACTGTCAGATGCACATGAATTGGTATACCATAATAAATAGTTCCTTGTTGATTAAGATTAATTAAAAAAAATAGAATCCCGATGAAATATTGCACATTGTGACAGTTATATCACTCTATATATCGATTACAATTTCACACACCCACATCAATCTTCACAATTCACGTGTATGAATCCACACTCCACACTTCACAATTATGAGTCCATATATACATACGAGTAGCCCCCTTCCACTCACTCTGATAGTCCAGATCCGATAAAAAAAAATGCAAAGAAAGCATGTGACAGTCAATAAAAGACTATCACGTAAGCCGTTTTTTTTTAATTGTATTTGATACACTGAACACTATTCACACTCAACTCCTCTTACACTCCAACCGCCGGACCCTCATCTCCACCACCCCAACCACCACTGTACAATCCGACACCGCCACCACGCGCCGCCTCACCAGCCCAAGCAGCAACCTCACTTCCCCTCCAATCCTCGTCGCCGTCGTCACCACTATCTCCCCCTCCATAACATCCATCACCAACCTCCCCAGCCCCCCACCCGCCGGCGCCGCGAACCTATCAGCCTCCACCGTCAGCCTCGACCGCACTCCCTCCGATCCCCCCGCCGGGATCCTCCCAGCCGCCACGTCAGCCTCCCCGACCTGGACTCCCCTGTAGTACATGAGGGTCTCGCCGGGGTCGTGGTGGAGGGAGAACCGGTTCGGGTTGTGCATGAGGAGATCCACGTGGATGGTGATGTTGAGCTCCACGTGGACGCTCGGGAGGGTCACGCGCGGGACGGCGCCGGTGACCCTGGCGGAGATGACCTGGGTCTTGGGGTCTTGGACTCTGTAGATGGTGAAAGCTAGGGTTAGAGAGACTGAGAGGAGGAGGAGGAGGAGTGCAAGAGAGATGAGGATGCATGGGAGGTGTGGGTGGTGGTGGAGGGGTGGTGGCGGTGGAGGTGATGGTGGGTGGTGGTGGTTTGGGTTGGACTTGTATTGCTTGGCCTCCATTAGTGGGTGATGGGTGAGGGAGGAGGAGGTTTGAGAGGGGGGGGGGGGGGGGGGGGGGGTTGTCATTATAAGTTGGGGAGGTGTTAGTGGTTGATGGTTTTGATGCATTGAATGTTTTTTTTTTTTTTATGAGGGTCAAGATCAATACTGGTGGGATTCAACTATCATTGATTAATGGTAGCTTGGGTTCTTTATTTTCCTTTTAAGGCCTTAAACATCAGTCAACCACATCAAAATCATATGAATTGTGACATATATTGCCCAGAGAAAGCAGAGCAAGCCAGTTACCCAGGTGAATGGATCCTATGCTTTTTAACCCAAATTTCATCTTAAATTAATCCATTTATCACACATGACCTAATAGTTAACCTCACCTAATAGTTAGCCTCCTCGGCTACTAGAAGAGAGGGTTGACCGGTTGAGTTGTTTTTTTCCGTTCATGCCTATTTTTTTTTCCTTTCTCTCTCTTGAGGTTTGGAAAGCATGTTTTCTTTCCGATTCAAATCGATTGTACAATCTTTTCTGTTATAAAATATTTATGTTTCATCTAAAAATTTCTGTTATAAAATATTTATGTTTCATCTAAAAAAAGTATTTTGATGAAATAAAAATAGTTTGATTTAACTAAACTATTAAAAACAAACACAAGCTAATGACAAACATGCATAGATTTGATGAAATCATATGAAGGTAAAAATAATGGGATATTGTGTCAAGACAACATGTCTTTTTTTTTTACACTCCCCCAACAAATTGGTCATACAGGAGAGAGGGTGAATTTATACGTGGCATTTGCCGTCAGTTAAATAAGTATAGTGTCGGCAATCAAACATGTCATGTGTCTTCTATAATGTTGTATTACTTTCTATAAACAGGTGATCATAAACGACAATGTATACTACATACTAGTAGCGTCTGACTTGGACGTCAGATATTTTATTCATTCATTTTTAAATTTCATAATTTCTCTTTCTTAAATTCTTAATGTATACATACTAGTAGCGTCTGACTTGGACGTCAGATATTTTTAAACATAAAACAGGTGTCATTCAAATCACTGTTCGACCTATATCACTGAAGTCACAGCCTCACAGGACACCCGGCCATTAACTCTAACGTGTATAATGTATAAGAGAGAATTCGTTTGAAAAAACGTATTGAAAAGTAGTTTTTGTAATAAATCTATTTTTTAATATGATTTTGATATTGACTATTTATTGAAATTTTTTTTTAATTCAAGAATCAATATTTGAAAGAAGCTGATGTTTGACAGAGAATGTTGTTTTTCATTTCAACAAATCGATTCCGATAAAAAAAACAATGTTTTTGAGTTTTTCAAAACACAAATTTTAAGGCAAAAATTAAAATGAATTTAGTTTCCGATTGTGAATTAATTCACCCTGTTTTGCTGCACGATTTAAGTTTTTCAGTTTTTCAAAAAACAGAATATGCCCCAACCGCACAAGTCTATTTGACAATGGCATGTGACATATAAAATTAATGTGTGCATTGTTCTTACCATGTGCATGTCCTGCATTCTCCATGGTATCAATGTTCTAAAAAAATCAAACAATTTCATTAAATCACCAGAAAATGCGTAGATAAAAAATCAGAAGTTAAATTGTTAGGTTAATCAGAATTATATGGTGACATTATCATAAGATAATAAATATATTAATTGTTATTGATAATTAAATAATTTTTAAAATTTTATAAATATCAAATCTTAATGTTATATAACATAGTATAGCATGATTTTATTATATAAAATCTAAATTTTAATTAAATTTAAAATTCTAACAACCAATTGAATCACAATTCTATAAATAAGACTATATGAATCATGATATAGTATGTTTTGTATGATATTTAAATTAAAGATAAATAAATAAATAAACGTTTGATTCAATTGCATTGATTTTTTAAAAATTTAAGAACTAATCATTTTGATTAACTCGTAGCCAGTTCTCAATGAACGCCCGTTGATCTACTTTTATTAATTTTTCATATCACCGCGTCTTAAAAGACAAATCAAACCATAATTCATATTTGTTGAAGGTTTAACCGGACTGATCGAATTTGTTTTTAAACTCAATATCGTATCCAATACATGATAAATCTAAAAAAAATGTTAGGCCAAATCATTTTTACAGTCTAAAACTCAGACAATGCATGTTTTTATTTTTATTTAAATAGTAAACATAAAAATATATATTATTTTATTTTAAGTTAAATTAACTCATTTTCAATAAATGTAAAAAAAATTTAATGAGATATATATATAATTTAATCATATATATATTTCAATTGTTTTCTAACAAGATATATAAAATTTCATTTTCAGACTCTCGTAACCGTTGATCAAAAAAAAAAAAAAAACCAGCACCATATGATCTAAATCATGTACCCTGCATTTGATTGTCAACACATACAAACCAGAATAATCAATAATCAAACCATTTTATTATAAAAAAAACTCACAATTTAAAAAAAAATCAAAACTTGGCCTTGTATGTACAATCCGAGCTCCCAACCGTCTGATTCCTGACATCCACCACAACATCACAATACGTGTAAGACACCATGTGATGCTTAAACACCCCCAACAAAGACACCTTCCCGGCGATCCTCGTCGACGTCTTCAATGGCACCTCTCCGGCCAACACGTCGGAGTAAACCTTCGAGTCCGATACCAACCGGTCGGCGAACACCGTCACATCCACCCTCGTCTCCGCCGTCTTCATCGGCCCGATTTCCCCCGCCGGTATGTCCGCCACCCCGACGACCACCCCCCTGTAGTACATCTCCGCCGACCCTTCGCCGTACCTGAACCCGGCGCGATTTGGGTTCTCGACGGAGACGACCAGGTGGAGGGTCACGTTGAGGTCGACGGTCAGGCGGGGGACGTCGAGGCCCACGCGGAGGCCGCCGAGGGTCACGGATTTGACGGTCGTGATCGCTTGATGGGGTTTGAGGAGGGTGAGACCCAGAATCAAGAAGAGGAGGAAGATTAAGAAGATTGAGATGGAGAGGCAGAGACAGAGCTTCTTCTTCTTGTTGTTGTGGGCTTTGATGGGTCGTTTGGTTTCGGAATCCATGGAGGTTTTGGGAATCGATTGTTGGGTTTCGATGGGTTTTTCGAATTGAATCTGGGTTTCGAATGGGTAGGTCGATTTGGATTGAAAGAGTGAGTGGATTGGTTGTTGATTTGATTTTTTAGTTATTTTTATTATTTTTTTGCGTTAAAAAACAGGGGAGATGATTTTGTGGGGACCAGAGCTTTTAAAAGGACGCTTGGCGTGGCTATTGCGGTAAGCATCGTTGCGTCGCGGAACAGCCTCATTACGCTGGTTTTCTTTCTTTTTTTAAATATATAATAATAGCTATTTTTTATGTGACTTTTTTTAAAAAAAATGGTACACATCATCCTGTAACCAATTTTAGTATAAGTGTGTTGTCATTTTTTTTCCTTATTGTATGGGAGGCTTATATAAGTATGTCTATTTTACAGTTTAGTATGTAGTTTTATACATTATGATAACACATCATTAAAATGTATGAAATTTCTCACAATGATGTAAATTTTTTATTTATTTTTTTAAAACGAAAAAAATATACTAATGTATTTTATCAATATACATTTAAATAGAAGTGTATGATTTAAAAAAAAATGTGGATTATAATTGGGGTTGCAAAATGGGCTCAACG
The DNA here is from genome assembly GCA_030737845.1 of Acorus calamus. NCBI lineage: Eukaryota > Viridiplantae > Streptophyta > Magnoliopsida > Acorales > Acoraceae > Acorus > Acorus calamus. Next base: position 322,091 of record CM060877.1, on the reverse strand, counting down.
TGTCATTTTTACTTGGTGTATATATATCAGTTTAGATTACAAAATTAATTCAATTTATTTGTTAGTTAAAAAGCTTTAGATAGGGCCATATTCATTTCTTGTTTTTGAAAAATTGGAAGGAGAACCTATAAAAATAATTTTTTATAAAAAAAAATTTCTGCTCGGTGATAAAATTTGATTTTAATTAGATTATTCTCAACAGGTTTTTTCATAAAAGCAAAGTTATTTTGTTATCTTTTGTAAACATAAAAAAAAATTTAAAAAAAGTTTTAAACTAAACGTTTGTTTGAAACATTTTATGTATAGAAGCATAATTAGTTGCATAAGTAATAACTAATGAGACGAAGAGTCACTAGTTATATATAATAAGTAAATTTATCAATTTGATTACTCAAATTTATATATTTATCAATAATGAGAAGACATATCATTCAATTTTATTTTAGCATACATTTTTTTTAATATTGGAGGGATCCCATGATTGACTTTATAGTCAAGCTGGGAAGACTACCATAGATTTTCTTTCTTCTATTAATTATTCATAAACTATATTTATCACCCATTCTTTAAGTGTCTAGTAGATAAAAAGATTTAATTTATTTATTGTTATGCAAACCGATTTTTTATTTGGATTTTACCACAAAATATTATAAGTTGTAAGGATTTGATTCAATGATTTTGGGGTTTATTTCTTTAAGTATTATAGCTTGGATTTTTATTTTTATTTTTACAAGAAGGGTGATTTCATGAATTCAAACCAGTCTTGTATATGATGTAAAATCGAGTGAGATCATGCAAATATATTATTTAGGTGGTAAATAGTGCAGTTGTTGGTAGTGGTTGGGGGTTGCTCACCTTGGTCATACACATATATACCAGGCATTCTCAAGGGTGGTTGCTGATCATGGACTTCCATCAACGGTCCATCTACCCCCCCCCCCCCCCCAAATATTCTGGATTCAGTTAGACATGGATATATATCATCAGTATTGCATTGCATGATTTATTAATCGAATTACACAGCATATGAATCAACCCCCCCCTCCCAAAATAGTCTGGATTTAGTTAGACATGGATATATATCATCAGTATTTGCATGATCTATTAATCGAATTACACAGCGTATGAATCAAACTACATGGGATATACACAGTCACTTTCTATGCAGTTCGATACATATATCGTGTAGCTTGATTAATAGGTTGTACAATTCAATACTGATAGTATCCAGGCCTGATTGGATCCGAACTCTCCTTCCATCCACGTGAGTGGTCATGCGCATTCTTCAAATATGTTTTTTTTTTTTAAGTTGATTCTTCAAATATGTTATGCTTCAGTTATATATGTGTGTGCGCGTTTCTTACACGTTTGATTTTCAGTCATATATCTCCACTAACTTTGGAGCATTAGAGATGTGTTAAAAAATCCAGGAAACCATAAAAAATAAGGGGTTGAAAAATACTCAGAATTATTATTTTTTTCTTTAATTTTGAAGCATATAATTGACCAATGAAGTTTATTATTTTTTAAAAAATGAGATTTATAATTATATGAATTGAATGCACATATTTTTACATTTTTGTAACATAATATATATTAAAATAATAAAATATATATTGTGTGGGAGGTGAAAATGTCCTCCTTCTTGGATGGGCTGGATTGGAAAACGGTCCAGGCTTGGTTTGAGTAGATCCGCGAAAAATTACCCCCCACATATTGTATTAATGAATTTTATATACTATATTAATGACCTGATGATTACAAATGAAATTGTAAAACAAATTGATTGTACAACTGCTATGTGAAGGTGTAAAACTTGAAAGGCTGACATGAATAGGCCACCCTATTGAACGGACCACCCAATTAAATTGAGTAGCATGAGCACGTTCGTCGATTAGGAGCGTTGATACACTCAATCTGTTTTGCAACTCTATCTGCAGCCCCATATACTATGATATACTTCGTTATCATGGTGTATAAAATTCTAGCATAGTGTATTATACCATAAAAAATTTATTTTTTAAAATAAAAAAATATACTCTTATATCTCTTTATATATATATATACTTCATTTTGTAGAATAGCATGTACTCGAATGAGAGAGTATATGATTTAAAAAAAAAAACATTGTGGATAACTATTAAGGTTGCACAAGAAACTGCACTTATCATTTTCCATTCGACGGGTCAGGCTGAGATGGGCTGTAACTTACATAAAACGCCAATAACTTCTGTTCATTGAACTATTTTTAATGAATAAATTCTTTAATAAATGATATATTTAAGGGGAGCTTTTTTTTAACATTCGTGAGAGGGCTACATCTAATATTGCGCTCTCTTTTTATTTGCCGAATGTACATTTGCTGCTGATTGTTGGCACTTAGTACACCCTTCCTTACTTCCACCAAGAGGATTTAATAAGGTTGATTCATGGGCCCAAGCTTTATCTAACTCAACCTGGCAGATCAATGGAGCTACAAATCAAGGTAGAGTGTTCTTCATTTTAATGTTATGGAATATATGGAGAGCACGTAATTATCAGGTTTTTAGACAATAAAAAATAACTCCCCGAGCGGTGGTGATGCGAGCGGAGGCATATTTGCATGAATGCATGGATGTGCAGGTGGCAGCTGATATACAATTCTCTTGGCAGTTGGCACCTAGAATTAACACAAATGTAATAGATAGACCGTTAAGTGGTCCGGAAGCACTCACTAATAGTGGGCGTGTGTTTGTTCTATCGGATGGTAGTGTACACAATACTACCCGTTAAGCAGGAGCGGGTTTTGTAGTGATAGACGAGAATTCAAGAAAAATTGTTAGTGCTGGTTTCCAATACTGGTTGTGGGCCTCACCAATCCGAGCAGAAGCCATGGCGATTCGAGGTGGACTTCAACTTGCTCGTGAGAATGGTATGTACAAAATATATGTTTGTTCCGCCTCACAATCACTAATCACACATCTACAAAATCGTCGATCTGGACCGCAACATTTACAAGATTGTGTTCAAGACATCTACCAGCTTTCAGACCATCCAGACATGGTGATGTAGCGTGAAGGGGTCACGCTCTTCTGCTGACTCGATCGACCTTCAGGAATGCGAGATCTGCAGGCTCCAACAAGGCTGTTGATTCTTCAATAGAAGGATACCAGGGATGTTGGATTTCAAATATCTGTTGATTTCCTAAGAAATGCCAGAAATTTGGTATTTCTATATAAATGTTAGTACTCCTAACAAAATACAATAGATAAAATAAATAAACTTTAAATAATCACTAATCTCTCAATTGTCAATTGGTTTACATGCTTATTTATATAAGAGAATCCTAACAAACTAGGATCTCAACTAATTATCTAAATCTATAAACTAACAAACAAATCTAACAAATCTTTATCTAATCTTAACTGGGTGCGTTTGGTTGCGCGATTGCAAAACTGATTCTGCAGGAATCTGCGATTGCAAACCTGATTCTGCAGGAAGCTCACTTTCTCAGCTTTTTGAAATCGCAGCTTTTGGGCACTATTTGCCTGCAATCGCTGGATTTAAAACTGCGATTATAAAACTGTTTGGTTGCGCGATTGCAAACGCAGCTTCCTGTAATCGCAATCGCAGCGCAATCGCGCAACCAAACGCACCCTAAAATTCAAATTTGAATTCAAATAATGATTTGAAATTCAAATCTAAACATAGTAATTAAAACAAATAAAAATAAATCCTAACAAATAAAACTAAAATACTAAAAATACAAATCATCCAGAATCCTTCATATGGTGGTTCTCAACATTGATTGAATGGTTCATGATCGTGCTGCATCACATGGTCACCTTTTGTAAAGTACCACGGAAGGTGGTAGCTGGGCCTGATGCTTTGGCTCGACACGCGCGTTGATCACGATCGTCTAGATCAGCGGCCTTTCTTACAGATGATTTTATAAGACTTGTACTTCAAAACACTATGCATAGTATTGATTTTTGTATACGGGGCATCCAAAATGCTTTGGAATCCCAAGAAATAGATAATATACATGTATCTGTTTTATGATGTAGTAATATAAGCCCACTTGGGCCGTTTCACCAAAAAAAAAAAAAATTGCGCTCTCTTTTTTTATTCTTCTTGTTCGCACATTAGTGGTTGTTAAAGATATTAGATTAGATTTGTTATTATCTTAGTTTGTTATTATATTAGTTTGTTATTATCTTAGTGTGTTACACGTATAACATCATCTTGTACTATTATATAAAGGGTTTTAGTCCCTTTATAATAAACAACAGTTTTAGGGTTTATTATTATTTCTCTCTCTCTTATTTCTAACATGGTATCAGAGCCATAAATCCTAGATCTACCTAAGTTTTTCTTTTTCTTCCCCGCTCCGATTGGGGAGTCTTCAATCAGAGCGGGGGAGGACTTCTGACCATCATCGTTGGGCCGCCATCTTCGCGCCCATCACCATCGTCATCTCGTCATCGGAGCGGGAGAGGATTTTTTTAAATACCCATATTTTCTTCCATTCTTTGTGTTGTTGTCATCGTCTTCACGTCGTCAACGACGCATCATCATCACTACCGTGCACGAGGGGTGGAGGAATTGTTGATCCTCACACCAACGTGTCCCTCGAGCACGGCTTCAGTACCGTCTTCACTAATCAGCCCGTCTTCTTCGTATTGATGTAGATCGGCTTCCAACACGGATTATACCAAAAAAAAAACTTTCAGGTCGATCACAATGTTCTACTATCGAGGTTCCGCGCAGAGCACCGCCTCTTTGCACCGCGTCTGTCCGCGCAGAGCGTCGCCCCGTCCACGCTCGCGTGCCCGATGAGCTGCCCTACCGCACACACGCGCACCGCTGCCCGTGTGCTCCCGTGTCCGCGCGCCGCCCCAGTCCAGCCCTGCCGCGCCCAGTTGTGTGCCGCCCTGCTAAGCCCACGCGCCGCCGCCGTCCTCTTGCGCTGCTGTGTGCGCTGCTCGTCCGAGCCCCGTCCGAGTCGCGCGCCTCATCTACCGCGGCCCCATCCAGATCTGTCCAGTCCGGCCATGTAGCCTCGGCCGCGCCTCGTCTGCAAACCGTCCAATACATCTCTAGCTAAATGGGTGTCTGTGCTTCATCTCCAATGCTAGGCACCACCATCAATGGAAGGTCATCATCAACAAGGGAAGCCCTTCCAACAGCCAAGGTGATCCACGTGACGGGACTCTCCTGGAGTACCCAAAGCCAACCACTGCCCTCCAAGTGGTGCTGCAGAACCCTAATCACTACATGTGCCACTCCGAGTCCATGCACGTAGACTGCATGGCCCCGCACGTGCCGGAGTCCACTGCCCCGCTGCGTCGCCCCAACACATCCTGGGAAGATCACGCGTAACGCACGCGGAATCCCAACACATTCCGGGAAGATAACGCGTAACTCACGTGTATCCGCGCTCGTCTGCTTGTGGATCCCGCGATCACTGCTTGGCCCACAAGCCCGGATCCGTCAACTCGCCAGGCCCATCCGTTTGACCCGGATCCAGTAGCCCGTCCGGACCCGGATCCAACAGTCGAGAACCCAGATCTGGTTACTCGGATCCGTTAGCCGGCGATCCGAATCGTCAGAGACCGCCATCTGGCAACCACCGGCCTGTCGGAGGCCGTCCAACGTCGTCAACCTCGTTTTTTGATGCGTTTCTTTCCTGGACTATTACGGCTTCGTTTGGACTCCAAATCTAGTCATCTAGGTACTCATTTTGTTCAGTTTTTTATTCTCTACGCATCCGTATATGTTTTTTTTTCCCATTTTCTTCTGATTTTCATCAGTTTCAACATCATCATTTCTTTTCTTTCTTGGATCTTCTTCTTCCTTTGAGATTCACTGTCGTCGTCGTCGTTCGCCAAGTGGCGTCGTTTTGATGCAGCATCGCTGCTTCTGTGCGCCGTTGTTTACGCGCACCGTTGTCTCCGTGCGCCGTTGTTTTCGCACACCGTCGTTTTCGTGCGCTGTCGTCCTCGCGCACTTTCGTTTTTTGGGTGTTGTCGTTGTATTTGGGCACTGTCGTTTTTTATTCTTCTTCTCTGTCAGCGCACCTCTCTTCTTGCGCTAGTTAGCACCGTTTGCGTCGCGTTTGTTCTACTTCTTCTTCTCCGTTGGAGCATGCATGTGCTCTTCTGCGTTAGTCGCCACTAGCCGCTCATTGCAGACACCAACCTCTATCACCGTCGTCTCATTTTTATGCAAACTCTGAAAGATAGATTATGCATGTGATATGCACAATGCATGTTGTGTTTATGCACTGACTTACCTCTCGTGTATTGGTAAAAATTGAAAAAATTTCTATAATACCAAAACACACATACAAAAATAGCCCACCAGCACCAAAGCTAATTAATTAAATGCTTTCCTTTTTATTGTTTAAATGACTATCATCATCGCCAGTGGGTGAATGTTAGGGCACCAGATCATACAACTTCAATCAATAGTTTAATACAGATTTAGGTGTAGGACTTTCAACTTTTAAGCAAAATTGAATTGGGTTTTAGTCGTTGGACTCAATATGAAACCAAATCCAAACAATTACCATCCAATTCTGATTGGGTTTGATTGAGATATCAATTTATTGGGTTCAACTTGGATTTTATACATGTGAGACAAAATCTGAACCTTCTAATTTATTTTTATCCTAAAATCTATCTATTATACTACCTGAAAGTGTTTAAGTTATCTTGTTTGTTAATATTTTCATTTCCCAATTTTACCGTTGGTTATTTATGATATTTGATTATATATTAAAAAGTAAGAATGAAAAAATACATATTTTTAATATTTTAAAAGATAACATAAAATATTCATCAAATCTATTATTTTTATTATATTTAAATTGAGATAATCTATTATTTTTTATTAGATTTACATTGAGATAATCGTGGGTGATAAATAGCTAATTTCAGGTCAAATGTGAATTTCAACATTTGATCTCATTTTTTATCATACAATAGTCATTTTTTTGGAATAATCTTTTTTACAATTATAAGTATATATTAAAAAAACTCTTTTCAATTAGTATTGATCACCCCAATCAGAATTATACTTGAAAAGTTATGAATTTTTAAAAATTTTGGATAATAATTTAGTTCTTGATTTTTATATATATATGAAAATCCACATTATTCAAAAGGGTTGAAATTATACATGAACATTATTTTTTATATCTTTTTTTTCTATTCATTGGTTTGAAAGTTTTAAATTGGGTATTTTACATTATAGGATTGGTTAAGGGGTATATATGCAAAAAAAATCATTTTCACTTGTAACACATCTCTTTTATGTGAAATTTTATAATAAATATTATAAAAAATTTATTTAATCACTGTAAAAATTTCGGTCATATCTTTTTTATATATATTACATGGTATACTATATTGAATATAAATGAATTAAAATATATGCATTCAATTTAAACAAGTATATATTTGATTTTTATGAGAGGAGGTAATAAAAATATTTAAAAATAAATGTGTTAGATGCAAATGGGATTGCAAACTAGACCAAATGTAAGGTTTTTTCCAAGGAAAATTTTTCCTGGGTAATATATATTTACTTGCATAATAAATAGTTTCATACCAAAACTTTATCTATGAAATATTTTACCAAAGAATATTTTTTTCGTAAGGGATATGTTTGCCGAGGAAAATATCATTTCGATGGTATAAACAATGTACGGTGTCTTATCAATCATCAACTTACCAATTCCTTGATAATAATATTTACCAATTAATTAATATCATTTACCAAGGAAATATTTCATAGCTAAACATCATTTTTCTTGGAGTGATTTTTTTTAGGATATTCTTGGAGTGATTTTCACCTATGGTTTTTGTCTTGGGGGCCAGGCCCGGCCCACCACCCTTCGCTCCACCCCTCTTTATATGTATACATATTTAAAAGGTTTGACGATACTGACAAAAACTGACAAAACGTTTGGTCAATTTTTGTCCGTTTTTTCCAGTCAAAAATAAAGAAAATTGTTCATTTCTTGGCTGGGCGTTTTGCAGATCGACCCTTATTTCTGTTTCACAATCACACCTCTATTTTTGTTACAAACAAGTCACTGATATTTATATCAAGGTCCCTAACAAAAATCAACAAATTTGTGTTTTCTAGGCTATTGGCGAATGGGCCTCCATGCTCTATTGTTTCACAATCAGTTCCCTATTTATTTATACCCAGGTCCCTAACAAAAATTGGTTAATTTTATCCTTTTCTGGGCTATTTGTTGATTAACAGGTTCTACTAGTTTCACAATCAGATCCTTTTCTACGTTATAAATAGGTCCCTAATCTACATTTTTAGATTTATAACCAGGTCCCTCACCTCAAAACATGATTTCTCAAATTTCAAATTTTATGAAATTTCATCCAATAATTTTTAGTCTCATTTAATAAATATTAAATATTACAAAATAAAATAGACTCATTTCAACACAAAGATATTAATGGAAGTCTTGCTTTTGAATTTAAAATTTCTTATGTCTTTTGTTTTTATATTGATTTTAGGTCTATACATCACTATTTATTTGATTGTGAAAATAAATACTCTTTTTTTGGGCAGTATTTTTATTTTTTTATTATATTGCTTTTTAGATTTTTTTTTTGGGCGGAGTAGAGCATTAGAAGTTTGGAATTTGGTATGATGGTATGTCCCTCCTTTTCGCAGATGCCCAAGTATTATATATGTCAAGTTTGTTTCGTTGATCTCTTTTTTATCTTGGGCTATTGTTAACTTGTTATCGACTGACTTTTCTTTTTGGGTGCAGTGTGTGGCTATGATTGTATTGATTTCTTGATAGAAGAAATCATGCTTTTGAATTTAATTTTTTTTTCTTGATTGATTTTGTGATGAAATTGCAATATCAATTGATTTAACTTAGTTAGCTTACAATGACTTTTTAACACGCGCATTTACATGTGTATTTAACTAGTATATACTAACGTATTTAATTTACATAGTTTAAACCCAAAACTTCCATTTATCAAATGAGTGTCTCTATTTGTACCATTTAATCTATTTTGAACAATTTTTAAATTCCTTTAATTTGCACATTTCTATATTTAATTTTTTTTCTTTTCTTTTATTTTACAAAACTCTCATTCACATGCATCATCTCGTATGTACACCTTTTAAACCCACATTGAGAAGAAAAAAAGGAGGAAGAGGTGGACGGCCGATGAAGAGGCATGACAGATCAAGGAGGAGGAGCGGCAAACTAAAACTCCGTCTGAAAATGGGTTTGAGAGTTAATTAAAAACTAGCTTTAGATACTTTTTTGCAAAAACACATGTGCAACTATTAATTAAAATATTTTTGTTTGAAAACAAGTTTGAAAAACTGATCTTCTCAAATCAGTACGAGAAAGAACTTGTGTTCCATGGACTGTTATTAAAAAAAAAACCCTTCAAATTGTAAATTGAAGGTGCATACAATAAAGGGTTTTATTATTTTTAAGTCCCCACAAACTGATCTCTCACTTCTCTCAATAAAGGATAATTCATTTTTAGTCTCTGAGAGACCTATCTGTAAATTATTTAATTTTTTTTAGTCCCTGATATGTACTAAAAAAGAATTATTTTTAAAATCTGAGAACTAAAACTCAAAAAAGAAGAAGTGAATGATCAATATTTAGAATATGATGGTATTTGGGGTCTTAAAAATAAAAACCCCACAATAAAATATGAGAGTCCTTCATCAGCCGGTGATGTCACCCGTCACGCGCTCATCAGGCGATGATTCGGAAAAAGTCCAGTTGGAGGAGACCAGCAGGTTAAGGCCCAATGATCGGACAGTCATCGTTGGTGTTCTGCAGAATTCGTATCCCTCCCCATCGGACGGTCCACGTCGTCCCAATTCCTCCTCTCCAAATATTTTAGGTCCCCCTTGCGTTTTCATTTTTTATTTTCTTAAATGACGATTTGAGTCTCTACTGCGATGGAGTCGACGTCGACGGAGGTGTTGGAGAGGCGTGTTTTGGAGGCGGCGAAGGCCGCGGAGGAGAGGAACGACCCGCCGTCGGTGTGGGCGGTGGAGGCATCGAGATTCGCGCGCGAGTCCGGGGCGGGAGGGGTCCCGAATCTCGAGATGGGGAGGGCTCTCGTCGCCGGTCTCTGCTTCTCGAACAACACCCCCTCCTTCTGGAAGTACCTCGAGCAGGCGCTCTCTTCACGACTCCTCTGTCCCCTCCACGTCCTCTCCCTCCTCACCCCAAGGTACTGCTCACACGTGCGACCCTCTCCGCAGTCTCCCCATGCGATCTTCGCAAGTTTTTATTTATTTATTAGGGTTTCTTGGAAGTCCTCATATTGCTTCGTTTTTATGATATTTTGTTTTTGTTAGTTTTGATATAGGTTTTTGAGTGATTGTGTTTGTTCAACTAGTGCGTTAGATGTTGCTTACATTGCTTGATAGTTATTTTCTTCAATGAAGTGAATTGGTTCGATTTTGAGTTGGTGACATAAGAAATGGATAAACAAAAATTTGATATTTGATTAAAAAAGAGGTCCCATGTACCTATTGTATCTAGTGGTTGTACTTATTCTGTTTTGTTGGCATTTGATATCGTGTTTGTGCTTCCTTTGCTTTTATTATATCGCGTATATGATTGTGCTTATTGGGTTTTGATCAGCATAAGGTAAGGTGTTTGCTAAGTGCGTTGATCTCTCACCTTTTTTTTTTATATACATTGATGTGTATGCAGGATAATTCCTCACCGTCAAACTCAACCTGAGGCTTACAGACTCTATCTTGAACTCTTGAGCCGATATGCACTCTCATTTTCTCCAACGGGAACACATTCTTGTAGAGAAAAGTAAGTCTTCCTTTACCATCCATCTGGAATGAAGCTTCGTTTCCATTTGTTTTCAGGGACAATTTTCTCTTAATGAAATGCTCCAACCCCTGCTCAAACAAAAAGGGAAAAAGTTTTCTAACTTGAAGTTCTCATTTGCAGGATAAAAGATTCAGTTGATGAAGCTTTGCAGCTTTCAAGTACATACGGGGTTAATATAGCGGAGTACGGACATGCAGTTGTTTTTTTTCTTTTCAGTGTGGTCATCAGTTTGATTGATAGCACGCTGGAAGATTGGGGCATTCAATCGGCATTCTCTGAAAAATATGACAGTCTGTATGTCAGTGCATGGTCACAGGAAATGGATATTGATGTTAAAATGGATTCAAATGATAAGAGAAATGAGCATCGGGAGCATCTCCGTAGAACAAATGCTCTGATGGCCATAGAAATGGTGGGGATACTTACGGCAAACAAGAAGTCTCAAGCTATGCTTCGCCTTGTTCATTTGAACCTGTATGTTACTTCACTGTCCTTTTACTTCTTGGTAACTTATTTGGGGTTTGAGATTTACGCTGGTGACGCTTTGTTGATTGTGGATTTGTTAAACATGTTTTATTTGAGTATGCTGTCATCTCTGATAATATTTTAAGATCTTCATCCTTTTTTCTTAAAAAAAAGTCTCTGAGCAATGTATTTCTCATCATTTTTAGTGGGGACTACATTAGAAAAATATGATTGCTGAATCCACCTGTGAAGAAATTGTCTCAAATTTATTGTTTTAAATTTTGCTAACATGAAAAAAGAAGACCAGGATTTCCCTTTAACTGTATTATATAGAATCTGTGCGCTTTCAGTGTTATATTTTATTCAACTGAGATGCAATGTAATATTTAGTGGTCAATAACTGAGAAAACATGCTGTGAAGAGGAGGAATCTAGTGTCAGCATATATTACTAAGGAGAAAGCATAGACTATTTTTGAGTGATAGTTGATGTTAGTAATGAATAACTTATAGCATAATATCTATCAGATTATCAACACGCCAATAAGTCATTATTTTTTAATCCCACATGCAATTTCATAATTGATGGTACTAATGATTAGCATAATATTCAGATTATCTGCACGACAACCTGTAATCCAATAAATTGATTTTTTTAATCCTTGTTGGGATTTTCATGTGAAAAACATCAAAACAATGATGGAACCAAGGTAGCCCAAGTAGAGCTAGTATGGGTCTCACCACAAGATGTTTATATAAATTGATGGTTTCAAACTCTGTTGGAGTACAAATCCATCCATCTGATTCTGAATATATGATCTTCTTTAGTAGTAAACATGCTTTTTTATTTCATCTCTTATCTTTGAGATAATTCAATTTCCAAATATCTCTTCATTACAATTTTGTCTAAATTGTCGCTCTTATTTAATCTATTGGTTCTTTGTATCAATAGGCCTGAAAAGTTTGACAGTCTACTCCAGAGATTGCAGCTTCTCAGAACACATATATCATCGAAGAACTTGATATCTTCAAATAATATTTTGGTGAAATTGTTTGGGAACATAGAAAAAGTCCTTGATGGGGACTATCGGCCAAACAAACGCAAGTTGGTAGGGGTGATGATTGATATTGGGTCACGTGAATCAGTATCTTGCCTCAATTTTCAAGCTGGACGTGATACTTGTTGGGTCCCTTTAGATATTTACATGGAGAGTGCAATGGATGGGAAGCAATTCCCTGTTACATCTGCTATCGATGTGCTTTCAGGTGCGTCTTCTTCTTCTTTTATAAATAATGATGGGATGTCCACCAATTTTATTAAATTGAAGAATGTCAAGTTACAAGGAAAATAAGCAAGGGGAACACGAGATGTCTCTTCTTCTACAAAAACAACCCAGTTCCATTTCAAGAAAGGAACTTCCTAAAACACCCATTCAAGGAGATAATCTTATTCAATGACATCTTCCATCTCCACCATGATTCATCACGCTTTCTGAAGATGACTCCACCCTGAGAGTCCCCCCCCCCCCCAACACCAAAAAAAAAAAAAGAAAAACTCTACATATTAGCTTTTCCTTGAAAACAATTTCACACTTATAGTTAACTATAAGCCTTGTTACAGGACAAAAATTCGCAATGTGGTACAATTCATATCAAGTTCAAAAAAAAAATCAGGAAAAGTTTGGAAAAATATAAAAATGGATTAATTACTTATGACATGCAAACAAATTCATATCTCTCAATGATGCTATGTGTGAGACTTCTCTGTTCAGGGTAAAATCACAAAGCTGAAGCCTAGACGAACAAATTTTGTTCTTTTTGGTTTTGATTATGTTGCACAGGTAAAATATGTTTGAAAAAAAATCAGGAAAAGTTTGGAAAAATATAAAATTTGAAATATTGCTTATGACATGCGACGAAATTCATATCTCTCAATGATGTTATGAGCGAGACTGCTCTATTCAGGATATAATATTTGAATTAGGTAAAATCACAAAGCTGAAGCCTAGTCGAACAATTTTATCCTTTTTGGTTTTGATTATGTTGCACAGGTAAAATATGTATCCTGCTTTTAATACATATTTAATTCTATCCTGCATTTAATACATATTTAATTCATTTCGTACATAAATTATTCAATAAGAAATGTATTGTGCACGAGGACATGATTTAAACAGGAATTAATAAAAAGTGTTCATATAATACGTGAATTTATCAATATTTCGGAGCATTTGGTAACACAAACCATAAGAATAACTAAACCACATGGGACATAACCTGAATAAAATGCTCATTGATCATCTCCTTTCTTCTCAACGACACCCTCCAAACACTACCCCCCCCCCCCCCAAATAAATAAATAAATAAAATAAAATGTTGCATGGATTGAAAGGAAACCAGTTTGTCTGTTACCTAAGAAAGCTTTAATGTTTCCACACTTTTTGGCTGAACTTGTGCCTTGTCATAAGGTGATCAGTAGACTCTGCCTCCCCTCCACATAGCACACAGTGTCTCTATCTTTCCCTGTTCTCTTTTTTGAAAAATTGTTATGATGTAGTAACCACATGATTGTCTTCATCTTAAGTGGAGATCTCACATACTATATTTTCCTGAAATCTGGAGTCATGCTCGAATTGCCAACCACACATGCTGATTCATAGAATGAAACATTAAATGATTACACTGGAATCCCATTTTGCAGCTTTCTTTTCCTCACCACCCTGTCATCTCTGGTGTGTTTATAAAAAGGAAACTTTGCTTCTCCTTCTAGTTCATTGCTATATATCTTCTGCAATCTTCATGAAATATGCGGGATTGATAACATTGCTATTCCCTCGCTATTATGATATATATGTATATTCAGGTTTTGCTTCTGGATGATATATTTAATAACATGAATAACCACCAACTGCAGAACTAACTAAAACGCTACAAGTTATTAACCAGGCCAGCTGGCAAGAGACATTCCAAGCTCTCTGGGTTTCAGGCCTCCGTCTTGTGCAACGAGTTGAGATAATCTCTAGTTACTGCACTTCATTTTTTTCCTTTAGAAAAAAAAATGTATAGCTTATCTTACAAAATTATTGATTTTTTTCAATGTAACCAAGCAGGATCACGATCCACTTGAAGGACCTGTTCCACACCTTGACGCACGACTTTGTGTTCTTTTGGCTTTTATACCACTGGCAATTGCTCGTGTTTGCCAGGATGATGGCGAAAAAATGAAGTTGAGAGGTTTCAGTTCATTGAAAAGTATGGGAACTGGAAATGAAACCAGTACTGAAGGGGATGGATATTATCCTAGAAGACGAGGACTAATGTCCTCTCTGCAGGTGCTGGGACAGTTTTCTTCACTTCTATCACCTCCTGCATCAGTGGCTGCCGCTGCTAATGCTGCTGCTGTGAAGGCAGCTGCCTTTGTTTCTAATTTAAAGAAAGGGACTGACGGCTATAATAACGTTCTTCAAAATGAAGTCTCTTTTAAAGCAGGTGAACCTTAGATTTCTCATGAATAATAACTTGTGTTTTTTTTTAAAAAGTTTAGTTTTATGTTGACTGATGCTAACTTGCAGATTATATAAACTTTACATGTTAACATTCCATGGTCAAGATTGATTAACTGGAAAGGGACCCTTAATAATCTTTTTTACTCTAAATATTGTATCATCACTTTGGAAATCAGATAAAGCCTTGAGTCCAGCTTTATCGGGTTTGTTGTGAATAACACTTACTGTTTGTGTGAACTGCTCTTGGAGGACAAACGTGGGTTATGACTTGTATCAATAAGGAGTGGGTGTCTAAATTTACTATGAGAAAATGAGTTGTTAAATGACCCATATGAAAAAAAAAAAGCAATCTTTTTTACTCTAAATACTGTATCATCACTTTGAAAATCAGATAAAGCCTTGAGTCCAGCTTTATCTGGTTTGTTGTGAATAACACTTACGTTTGTGTGAACTGCTTATATCAAAATTTTGGCTGAAAGCTTCTGCTATCTGTTTTATATCTTTTTGAATGCTATCTGTTTCAGATATTCTTTGCCGAAAACATTATTTTGATCGATATGAGATTCTTTATCCCTTTTCATCTAATCTTTAACACTTTATTTTTTTATTATTTTGCATCTTTTTATGTGAATCATACTTCTTCTGCAGTTGGAAATATGCGTCATCTTGTAGTTGAAGCCTGTATAGCAAGAAAACTAATTGATACGTCAGCATATCTTTGGCCGGGTTATGTGTCTGCATCTGTAGTTTCAGTTAAAGATTGTGTACCACTTCAGGAATCTTCTTGGTCAACCTTCATGAAAGGAGCTGAACTGACAGGTCCTCTGATTAATGCCCTTAAGGCTACACCTGCATCGAGGTACTTCAGATCAACCTCTCGCAATGAATTTAGTTCATTATTAGAAAACAATGCTATAAATTCACCTAATGGTGTTCCGATTTATTTAGCTTTATAATCTGAACATATCTTTATGTCTTCTAGTCTCCTGGAGCTTGAAAGATTATATCATATTGCATTAAGTGGCTCAGAGGAAGAAAAATCAGCTGCTGGAAAAATTTTATGTGGTGCTTCTCTTGTTCGTGGCTGGAATATACAGGTAAGTTGGAGTAAGGCCAGAGAATGTGTTTGCATATCTTACAAGTTCAATATGTATTGCATCGCTTCTCAACATTTTACAGTTCTCCAGATTCCAATGTGTGATGGATGTTCAGGAAGCATCATTTGTTGCATGATAAAACTGTCAAATCCTCCATTTTGCACTGTAATTGGTTGTTCATGCAAAATACTTATGAAATTTTTTGAAACATCTGGGGGGATCCAAGTAATATTGCTCTGTTATTGTGATGCTCCTAAAATTTTGAATTTTCTTGATGGTGCTATTAAGCCATATGTCAATGTTTCACATACAAAATATCGTTGATATCAGCTTAATTTTACTTTTGGCATTATGTAGCACTTGCAGATCAGAATTAGTTTGTTCATTGATATTTTATTGTGCAGGAACATGTTGTGCACCTTGTGGTCAAACTTTTATCACCTCCTGCACCTCCCGATTTTTCTGGACCAGGAAGTTACTTAGTCAGTCATATGTCCATTCTAAGTGCAATTCTTTTTGGGTTGTCCTCTGTTGACACTGTGCATATTCTTTCTCTGTTTGGCATGGTAAGAAAAGGAGGTAGTGGGTTTTTGTTTCCTATGTTTTTCCCCTTTACTTTCTTACTCTTGTTGTTTAATCTTTGGGAATGGGAGCTACAATTGTTTAGTACTTTCAACACAACTAATATTGCAAATAGTTTTTTTTTCCTTTTATTTTTACTCTTTGTTGGTGAAATTTCAGTAATGACAAGCCAATGGCAGACTCCCTGAGTTAGCAATTATGGAGAACTGACATAAATAGGTGGATAAATGCATTGTAATTAGTATTGACTATTGAGAAGTGATATCCATTAAAGCACAAAGAGAAATCCAGGAACTTCTAGCTTTGCCCAGAGCAAACTTTTTTTTTTATGAAACACATCTAATTGGACATCAGGGTGGACAGAATTATGAGCCTGACGTATTATTTTTTTTCCATTTTCTGAGTCCTGAATTCAATAAGTTCATATTCAACTGGACCTAGGCAACCGATCGTACAACTTCCGTTACAGGCTTGATTTAACCAATCGATCGTTTTTATTTTTTTCATTATCCTCTTTCTTTCTTTTTTTTTCTTTTTTTTTAAATAAACACTCGGGAAGATGGGATACCCCTTTGTAATAAATCTATTAAAAAAAAGTCTCTGAGAGTTTATTTGATAACAAGACTCACATATGGAGTTTTATATGGTTTTACTTTACACTGAGGTAAGTCTTTGAATTTCTAGTCGCTATCATCTATCATGTGCTCTTAGTTTTGTGTGAATTTGGATGAGAATCGATGATTGGCTGAGTGATTAGAACTTCAGAAGTGTTTCCTTAGCTTGTAATAGCTCATCTGAACTTGCCCATTGACTGGTACTACTATTACTCCTACAGGTGCCCGAAGTTGCGGCTGCTTTAGTGCCACTTTGTGAAGCCTTTGGGTCTATATTACCCACTTCACATCATCAATCGACCAGTGACTGTGAACCCTCCTCTTATATGATCTTTTCTTGTGCCTTTCTCTTTCTTCTTCGTTTGTGGAAATTTTATAGACCCCCTTTTGAACATTGCATGTCCGCGCGAGCAGGTCCAACCTGCATCGAACTAAATCTGGAATATTTACTGTTGTTGCATAACAATCGAGTTGCCTTACATAGTGCGATTGCAACAGATAGAAATAACAAAGATATGATGCCACCTAACACATCCTTAGCTCAACCGCTTTATATTGAATCATTTCCAAAGCTCAGATCTTGGTATAGTCAAAATCAAGCCTGCATTGCATCAACGCTTTCTGGCGTCTGCAGTGGGAACCCAGTCCATCAGGTTGCTAACAAGATCCTAAACATGATTTATTGGAAGATGACAAAAGGTGATAATGTGTCTAGCAGCATGAGTGGGTCTATGGAAAGCTCATGTGAAGAGGCATACCAGAGGCCAGTGCTTCCTGCTTGGGAGGTTTTGGAAGCTCTACCTTTGGTTCTTGAAGCTGTTCTTGCTGCATGTGCTTATGGAAGACTTTCCTCTCGTGATTTGATTACAGGTCAGTTGAAGATTCATTGACCCTTAGCATCAGCATATTTCTTATTTGTCTCATTTATATTTCGAATGCATGCTTCTTTTTTTATTACTTTTTGTTATGATTTGTTCTTCTATATTATTTGGTATGGGATCCAGTCAAATCCCATTAGTACTGGTCAAAGGGACTAACACGTGGCACCTCACATATTTCACATGTAATGTTTTGTGAAATTTTGGACATGTATCAATCCCTCGTTGGGTACTTATGAGCACTGATGAGATCCAGCATTGACCGGATATTGGGATGGGATCCCCTCAGTTTTTTTCATTCTCTAATGAGTGGTTAGCATGTGTCACATGACATGTTTAACACGTGAGGTTTTATGACTAACCATCTTGGACATATGTCCGACAAACACTGATAGATCCAACACCGACTGGATCTCATCTCATATTATATTTCCTTAATAACAAGTAAAAAATATGAATGTCAACATTACCTACTCATCATAAGCTTGTTTGTCTTCCTAATTATCATCTGTTAGTCATCCCTCGTATTGAATCACACCTTTTGTGTTTTTGCTTTGAATTTGAGATTTTTTGCTTCTCGTGCAGGCCTAAGGGACCTCATTGATTATCTACCAGCTTCTCTTGCTAATATTATTAGTTACTTCTCGGCTGAAATAACCCGTGGCATTTGGAAACCTGTTCTGATGAATGGAACTGACTGGCCAAGCCCTGCTGCATACCTTCCATCAATAGAATCTGAAATAAAGGAAATACTTGCTTCCGTCGGCGTTGATGTCCCAAACTGTCATGCAGGTCTGCATTCTCTTATCTTCCATCTCCATTTAAATTTATTTCCAAAATAATAAATTATGAAAGCCAAATTTTGGGAAGTCACCACACACACAATGTCTGTCATGCATGTGAAATATGGTGAATTATACCAAACCACCTGGGTTTGAGTTTTACTGATGTTGATAGGATGATCTAATCAGAAAATAAAACAAAACACTTACCCACCAACAAAAAATATAGTGAATTATGGTGTCAAGGGTAAAATGTACAATTCTCAATGTGATGGACATGAATTTTTTGTTTCCCAGGAGGAACAGCACCTGTGATGCTTCCATTGCCAATGGCCGTGCTTGTCAGCCTGACCATAACATTCAAGCTCGACAAGAGACTAGAATACATCCACGCTGTTGCGGGCCCAGCGATGGAGAACTGCGCGATGGGCTGCCCGTGGTCCAGCATGCCAATCATCGGGGCCTTGTGGGCCCAGAAGGTTCGCCGGTGGCATGACTTCATAGTCCTCTCGTGCTCACGCTCCCCCTTCCGTAGGGACCCGGAGGCCACATCCCAGCTCATGAGGAGCTGCTTCACCTCCTTCCTTGGATCCCCGCATGCCTCAACATCCATGCTCGAGGCCTCCGGCCGGGGAGTGAACGGGCTTCTAGGCCGGGCCATCTCGTCGGGTGGGGTCCGGCTCCCCATCGCGCCGGGCTTCTTCTACCTCCGGACTTGCAGGACGATCCCCGACACACACTACATAGACAGCATAGTGCTCAGGCTGGTCACCGAGTGGACCCATGGGCTAGGCTCTGGATGGGCTTGCGGACTTAGCGCGCGCCTGATGCAGGGCCGGACGTCACTGGCATCGGCCGCGGCTGGGGTCAAGGAGACAGCCACACTTGGTGCCAGCCTCATCTGCGTTGCAGGTGGGATCCCTCTGGTCCAGGTGCTTTATGAGGAGACCATGCCCACCTGGCTCATGTCGAGGCGGGTATATACAGACCCTGGTCCCAGCCCAACGGCCCGGATATTAGAAGGATATGCCATGGCTTATCTGATGATTCTCTCCGGGGCATTCATGTGGGGGCTTGGTGGGTTCACAGCAATGAATCTCCCGGTGCATCTGAGGCAGGCCCGAGCGTTCCACGGGCACGTGGAGTTCATGGTGGCGGCACTCGAGGGGAGCGTGTCCCTCGGGTGTGACCCTGCGACGTGGAAGGCATATGTTTCGTGCTTTGTGGGTTTGCTGGTGGGCTTCGTGCCTGCGTGGATAGTGGAGGTGAAACCGGAGATGCTGAAGAGGTTGGCGGCCGGGCTGAGGGGGTGGCACGAGTGCGAGCTGGCCCTCGCCCTCCTCGAGCGAGGGGGGCAGTCGGTCATGGCTTCTGCTGTTGAACTGATATTGTGAATGGAGGATCAGTTCCAGATTTCTTTTGTTTGGATGGAATGAGATTTAGTTGAGCTAACATCTGCTACTGACAAAAAAATTAGGTTAAATCAAAGGGAATGGGGGTTCAAGCATAGACATAGATTGCTCTGTTATCCTGAATGTTTGGAAAAGTTCGACAATTGTATACCTTTCGTATCTGTCATGTATATCCGTCGAACATATTTAGATTCACTGTGCTTCTGATACCTTCAGAATCTAGGTGTTCATTCTGTCTGGAAGATTTATTATATTCTTTGTAATTCAAAAAAAAAACTTAATATAGATTTATTGCATGTATTCCTAATATTTATGATAAATTACACCTAGAAAATATTTTAATTATCTTTACACTTCTATCATATTTATCCCGTATGAAATGTACTTAAATTGACTACAGGTTCAAGTTGAGTTTGAATGTAAAAGCCTTGTTCTTCATTTTGCAGTAGTTTAAGTGGTTTAATGTAACTTATTTAGTCTCAGTTTAGTAAGTCTGGTCTAGAAAGAATAGATTCCGTGAAAAGAAAAATTTTATCTGTAATGTTCAGGAATGAATACAAAAATAAAAGATTTTAAATGTAATCAAAACAAGATAACTCATTCTTTTGAATCCCACCAGAAAATCAATAAGATAACATGTCTACTTTTGATTGATTTCAAATGTGTTGGATTAAAAAGTTGGTCTAATTTTTTATCACCGGATCAACGCCCATTTATCATTACAACTTTACTCTTTTGGTCTAATTTTTTTATCACCATAGTTAGTTCTTAAACAAAAAATAAAAATGATAGATATAACCTCAACATAATATTTGTCATAATGTAAATAATTAAATATAATAATCTAATTAATCTCTTAATTTTTTTCAAATCAATCTTGAGTTATTCAACTTCATCCCTTCTTTCATTTTCTTCCAATCAAGATCTAGGTTTTTTTAAAAAAAAATTATTTTGTAATATATATGATTTGTATGTTTCGATTTTAGATAAATTTATCACTTTCAAGTTATAATTAATATTTTTTATTTTTATAAATATTGTATTTGATAAGATAAAATATGCAAAATAAAAATGGGTTATTTGGATTAATCCAATACTTTAACGGTTCTAATAGAAATTTGGATGGAAATTAACTAGGACGATAAATATACATTATTTCTAGGGAAAATGACCAGAAAAATCTCCTAAGAGTTTGAAATACTCAAATCAGCTATTTTTTAAAACAATAATTATTTTTGGGCCCCAATTACTAGACCCCAACATAAGCCCCATGTTTGAAATGCCTATATTACCCCCCAACTAATATCACTGTTTTTGTATAACTGTCCCAATTAATTCTGAGTTAGTTACGATTTATTTTTTTTATTTATTTGATAACCGATCCTTTTCCTTTAATGTAGGAGCGGTTACAATATATATTAATCTTTTTTTTATTAACCAATCCAATCTACCATTTTTGATCGGGTTTTTTTAAGAATCACAAAATCAGCGATTTCAGAATGTGTAACAACAAGATCAGATTATTGGCCCAAAGATCTCGTCAAGATCAATCATCAACAGCAATTGATTCGTTCTTCATTGGCTATCAAATCGATATAAATCAGAGAAGAAAATAAAATATCTATCATTTTTTCCAATTGATCATATCTGAAATTGATACATCCAGGTTAGATTTTTCGGATCCAAAAAATTACAAGATTTTGCATTTTTTTTAGTTTTCAGATGGATCAGTGGATTTGAAAACAAACATCGAATTTTATTTTTGTTTGGAGAAGAGAAAAATTTTTATTCATTTAATTTTATTTGTGACCAGTTTGTAATGTAAACAATGACTATCCATTCAGGCTAATCATTTTTCGATCTGAATATATTATGTTGATTTTGATTTTTCGTCATTCATTTGAATCATCATATACATGTATTGAATCTGAATTTTATTTTAAATTCAGATACATGGCTTGTATCTTGATTTATATGCATTGCTGTGTACCAAGTATGATCTGTACAATCGTTTATGATTGTGTGCTTGTATATAATTATGCATATTGTGTCATTCATCGTATTTTTTTAGCTTTGTATCAATATTATTCGACTCATTCAGATTCAAGATTTTCAAATATAGTGCATATTCACTTATATGAAATGTGCATTTTATTTTTTAAGATACATGTGTATCTTAAAAATTAAATCAAAAGTTTTTAAACAAATATAAGAGAAATCAAAACCATATATACCATCTATATTTCAGATACATATAAACAAACTAATCTTTTTTCGATCTGAATATATTATGTTGATTTTGATTTTTCGTCATTCCTTTGAATCATCATATACATGTATTGAATCTGAATTTTATTTTAAATTCAGATACATGGCTTGTATCTTAATTTACATGCATTGTTGTGTACCAAATATGATATGTACAATCGTTTATGATTGTGTGCTTGTATATAATTATGCATATTGTATCATTTATCATATTTTTTTGTTTTGTATCAACATTATTCGACTTATTCAGATTCAAGATTTTCAAATATAATGCATATTCACTTGTATGAAATGTGCATTTTGTTTATTAAGATACATATGTATCTTAAAAATTAAATCAAGAGTTTCTAAACAGATATAAGAGAAATCAAAACCATATATATATCATATATATTTCAGATACATATAAACAGTCAAATTCCACATCAATAAATGCTACCAGATATTTGTTATTTCAGATACAATCAAAGATTTAAACATGTTTTATACGACAATTTCATATACAGTTGATTAAGATACATACAATGTTTATAAAAACATTAATCTATTTTCATCAAAGGATTTAAAAAAACAATTGAGTATTCCAAAATATAAGATTGAAGTTTTTAATACACTAGGCTACTTTCTAATTGCATGTAATGTGACTAATGAGATCTATATTGCTACATAATTGCGTCATATTCATATTTACTTTCATAACAGGTTTTCAGATACAGGTATAGTTAATTAAGATACATGGATTGTCCTTCTATAATCTTTGTATATGTTATGTTGGAACGCTAAAATTCAATTTTTTTCAAAATATGTTATGTGGGGAGCCGATTTAATAGTGCCACGTTTTGTGGGATTCAGTTGCAGGTTTAATGAGGATGTTAGTTAGTTAGAGCCACTTTTTAAAATTATAAGAAGGGTAATTTTGTCATTGTAATTTTGGTAGTTAGAAAAAGTCAAATAAGGAACCAATAAGAAAGTGCCACCTATTGAGGCTTTCAAATGGGGCTTAATTTCTGGGGTCCATGTAGCAGCACTGTTTTTAAAATTATACCTAAAAAAGTCTTATTTCACAGTTTTGGAAACACAAAAGACTAATATGCCCTTATATAATTAAATTTTTAGTATCCATCTTTATTCCAAACTAAAAACTTATTGTTCCTATAAAACAATAACAAACCAACCATTTTTTAAAATTATACCTAAAAAAGTCTTATTTCACAGTTTTGAAAACACAAAAGACTAATCTACCCTTATATAATTAAATCTTTAGTATCCATCTTTATTCCAAACTAAAAACTTATTTTTCCTATAAAACAACAATCTCTCTATACATGATAAAAATCAATCCTCTTAGAGGTTTTATTGTTATATATCATACTGTGTGTTTCTTAAATATTTATTACATGATATTGTTTATCATTTTTCATTGTGTATAATCATAATATATAATTTAAATATGTGTTGTGCCCCAATGCAACAGATGATATTTTAGTATTCTAAATCTTTATTCACATTTTTTTTTTTTGGCTATTTACATATTTTTATGATATCATTAGTACATATCCATTTTTAAAAAAAATTTTAACTTTTTAGTGGAATTCATCATAAAAAACTCAAATTATATTGGTACATTTTTCACAAAATCTACCTAATCACAAAGAATTTACTAAAAAAAAAGTGATCTACATGAAAATACGTGAAATATATTAATAAAATTAAGAGGGTGAAATATTTTTAAAAAGTTAAAAGATATGGAATGTATTAAGAATCTAATTGCATAAGGTTTGATTAGTCTTTTATGTTTCCAAAATTGTAAAATGAGATTTTTTTATGTATAATTTTAAAAAGTGACTGATTTGCGTATTTGTAACTTTTGAGAGACTTTTTTAGTCATTTTCTCTTATTTCTACTTATTCCAATGATATAATAATAAATATGTTATTTAGAGTGGTACAAATATAAATAATATATTTTTGGATGGTGTACATGCAAAAAACCTGTCTATTTTCTATTCTAAAATTTCTAATTAAGTTTATGCAATCAAAATATAGAAAGAACGTGTTGCTATTTCCATCATGCTTTCAATTATCACTTGTTACCTAATATAATTGACTTACCAATAGTTAATATGCCTTCAAGTTTATTGCGCATTGATTGCAAGCAAATGATTTTTTTAGTCAAATGTAGCCATTTTTCATTCCTTTTAATGACTTTTTGTTGCCTAAAATGTAATGTGTTGTAATATTAATATTGTGGACAAAAATATATGTGAAGTTTTATCTCAGTTTTGTAGCATAAAAATAAACATAGTATTTTTTTATAGTATGGAAATAAATATCATAATATTATCGTAAATTCAAATAAGAAACATTAAAACATTTTTTTCTCTCTACAATTTTAAGTATTTCAATAAATAGAAAATGAATAAGTTGTTTACAATCGCATAAACAATAACATGTTTTAAACGGTAAACATGTTTTAAAAAATCCAAAATTTATATACCAAGTCAATCATTTTGATAATGAGATGAGCTCGGATCTCGTCTGATAAACAAACACAAAAAAATAATAAATAAATTTTTTATAATTAAATACATATTTAAGGCTCTGTTTGGCGAAGCGGTTGCAAAACGTCGATGACAATGGGCGTCGACGCACACGATCGAGCATACAAACGGGTTTTGCAACATTCGCGTTGATAATCGAATAACCCATTATAGTATTCGTGTTTTTAATAAATAGAAAATCGAATAAGTTGTTATTTGTCTCTTCATTTTGATGATTTTTTTAAATCTATTTTGTTATTAGACTATAGTAATAATTTTATATTAGTTTTTATTCACTCATGATGTGTGTGTAAATAAAACAAAAAAATTTAAAAAATTACTCTTTCCTCATTTTCATACACAATTTAAACCTTTTGAGGAGTATTCAATGGGATTTTGGTGGATATGGATTTGATATTATCCGATTTATATATATACACGTATATAAATAAATATATTTTTTGTTTCATATTTATTCTAATATAAAAGCAAAAGAATAAAATCAATAAAAATATGATATGACATGATCAATATCATTCATTTTATGTATCTTTAAAAATATTCTTTGTTAATAATACAGATGGATAGATAAATAAAATATACATATATTCACACGTATAATTGTTAGATTCATCCACACACATTTATATTCATCTTAAACAATTTTTTTAATTAAATCTTTTTCTTATTTCATCCACCATCAAATTGAGACTCAATTAAACATATAAATTAAAAAATAAAAATAAAAATAAAATTATATTATATAAGATATTTATATGTGTTTGTCACACAAATAATATATACATTGAATTTCTAACATCCTGGATCTCCGTCCATTGTAATTCTGTACAAACGGCGTCACATGAAATCGACACAAATATATAGCGTGACCTACACTTACGCCGTCAAATCTCTCTCTCTCTCTCTCTGATCCTCCTTTCGTTCATTCGATTTTTGAAAAACAGATCTCAAATTCTTTTGAAAGCTCTCTTTTTTAATACACACCTAATTTTCTATACATAGTCTCTCCGATAGAGGGAGGAGAGAGAGAGAGAGGGATTGTGTGTTTTCTTCCTTAGATTTTCCAACCCTAACTTTCAAAACCCTAGATTTTCGGCCTCGTAGGGTTGGAGTGCAAGTGGGGTTTCTTCCTTCACAACATGGGTTCAATGGGGGATGATGATCTTTGAGTGTCCGATCTTGTAAGATTTTTTTGCTTTTCCTTTGCGGGGGGGCGCCGATGGAGGGTCGACGGATCTCGGTGAGCCCGAGACCGTGCAACGGGCGTCGGATCCTCGCGAAGAAGAGACCGCGCGTGGAGGGGTTCGTGAACAGCGTGAGGAAGCTTCAAAGGCGGGAGATTTGCTCGAAGAGAGACAGGGCCTTTAGCATGAGCAACGCCCAGGAGAGATTTCGCAACATTCAGTTACAGGTTGCTGATTCTGATATGGGTTTTTGTTTTTCTGTGGTTTGGTTTCTTGTTCTTTGACTTTATATGGGGATTTGTTGTTCTTGATAACAGTTGGTTGTTACATGGGATGCAGTTTGGTTTTCTGAAGGGATATGGGTGTTTTAGTGGTTGGTTTTTCTTGTATTGTGAATTGAGTTGGCAGATTTTGTGCTGGTGCTGATGATCTGAGTTTAAGGTTCAAGAAAATATTTCAAAAATGGGTTTTTCTTGAATCATTTTATAGTTTATAGAAAGATTTTAGTTTTGTTAATTTTGAAACTAAATAAAGTGTGATAGGTGAGGACATTTGAATAAGATTTTTAAGTGGCGTTCGATGGAGTTTGACAAGTGAATAAAATGGGTTTTCGCATTATTCATAAAAGATGAGTGATGTTCACTCATTTCAAAAATTGGGTAAACAGAATGGCCACAAAAATGGGTGTGTTGTTTTTGGTTATGTTATAAGTATGCATCTTTGTTATCTGGAGATATGAGTGTTTTAGTGATTGGTTTTTCTTGAATTGTGAATTGGGTGGGTGGCTTTCTGAGAACCATGCTGTGATCATGGTCTGACGTTCAAGAAAATGTTTCAAAAAAGTGTTTTTCTTGAATCTTTTTTGTAGTTATGGAAAGGTTTTAGTTTTGTTAACTCTGAAAACAAAAGGGAGTGTAATTTTTTTTGGTTGATAGATGAGGAAGTGCATGTTTGGGAATATCTGAATAAGCTTTTAAAGTGTCCCTTGACGTGAATGGGTAAACAAAATGGCTACAAAACTGCTTGAGTTGTTTTTGACATGTGAAATATGTACAACACCAGTATGCAATGGTTTTGAGAGAAGACGGAAATGGTGTTTGATCGGTCCATGATGGAAGTAGCTTTTTATTTCTAACAAGCCTTTTTTGTCACAGCTTTGAAACAGCTTCCGTGATAACTTGCAAAGTGTGCCTCTATTTATATTTGATTACTCATCTTGTTCTTTATTCTTCATTGTATTCTGGAAGATTAAATTTTGCTGCTTGAAAGTAGAAGCTGTGTTATCTTCTTTTGTGACATCTATTGTTGATCAATCATGATTTCAAAAATTGAAAGATTATGGAGTTCTTTGATGAGGCTCTTGGTTGACCAGAATTTTAAAGTGAAGCCGTCTTTTTTTTTTTACATGTCTCTCACATTTATGCTCAGTTTTTTGGTAAAACCAATAAAATTTTGAATTTTGTTTTGATCGTCAGATGAATATGCCAAAAAAAAAAACTGTTCTTTATGTGTTGGAAGATTTAGTAACCTAATTTTTTTTTTTTGAAGGTAGTGACCTAAAAAAATATTAGCAAGATCATTGAAAGCCTTGAGATTGCTCCTATTATGTGGAGTGTCTCCTAAATGCTGGTATTTCTTGGTTATCCGGTTAGCAAGTCCTACCTCATTTTAGGAGGTCAGGGATTTAAATCACGCCCCTACTGGATGTGCAGGGGTTTATGTCTTTTCTTTTCAAATCGATGAAGCTATATTTTTTGGGTTATCATTTCCTGTGATCATTACTTTCTGTTGATATTATGCATGGAAATTTTGGTTTTCCTGTTTGTGGTTTGTTGATTGAATTGAAACTCCACAAGTTTTTTCTCTGTCTGTTCATGCTAATTATCTTCAATGCTTCTTTTTATTTCTAATTGTAATTTTTTCTCACCAGGAAGAGTTTGATACTCATGATCCTAAGGGAGACTGTATCTTAAATTTACCCTTTTTGAAAAGAAGGTCAAAGATTATTGAAATTGTTGCTGCTCGTGACATTGTGTTTGCTCTAGCACAGTCTGGTGTATGTGCTGCATTTAGCAGAGGTCAGTAACATAACTATTTTGAAGAATGCTATAGCAGTAAATTTGTTTGTAAATTTAGTTTCTGGCCCTTAACACCTTTGCATCATTTCAAATGCAGAAACAAATCGAAGAATATGCTTTCTGAATGTGAGTTCTGATGAAGTCATTCGAAGCTTATTTTATAATAAGAATAATGATTCACTCATTACAGTTTCAGTCTATGCTGTGGACAACTTTAGCTCCTTGAAATGCAGGACCACAAGGATTGAGTGTGTATTGTTCATGAAGTTTTTCTTTTCAAGTTTATTCAGTGCGTGTGTGTGTACCTATGCCTATTGAAGTGCAACCATTTCAACTCTTGCAGGTATATACGAAGGGGAAAACCAGATGCTGGATTTGCTCTTTTTGAGTCTGAGTCATTGAAGTGGCCTGGCTTTGTAGAATTTGATGATGTAAATGGGAAGGTTCTTACTTACTCTGCACAGGATAGGTAAATTTATTTACTCATGTAATTTAGCAACTCCTATTGGACTCTTTATCTTTAGGTTTCATGTTTTCTAGTCTTTTATTTCAGTGTATACAAGGTATTTGACCTCAAAAACTACACGTTGCTGTACTCCATATCAGACAAGCACGTTCAAGAAATTAAGATAAG
The DNA here is from genome assembly GCA_030737845.1 of Acorus calamus. NCBI lineage: Eukaryota > Viridiplantae > Streptophyta > Magnoliopsida > Acorales > Acoraceae > Acorus > Acorus calamus. The sequence goes on along the minus strand of CM060877.1, from coordinate 293,181 downwards.
GTCACTTTCTCATCCCTCCTGTCTTAGTATCTTTTATTTTTCATCTTCCACCATTAACATTCTTAGGGCTTTTGTGTGCTGTTACTGTAATTGTTGTGCTTTTCCAGCATGTTAATTATATTTTCAATTTCATGTGTCAATTGAAATTAAATTATCTTGCAATTCTCATGATTTATGCTACTACTGTGCATTGACTGTGAAGTATTCCCTGAGAGACGCCTCAATCCCCCCCCCCCCCCGTTCTTCTGATTAAATCTGAGAAATGGCAGCAAGGTAACTTATAGTATCATTGTATTTGATGTCAATATCTTTTTCCAGTAAAGAAAAAAGTGTTTGAACCTTATTCCTATGTTGGGTTTTATGATTTTCCTTAGTGATGTGATGGTTATCCCATTTTCCCCGACTCCTAGCATGCTGTGGTGTTCCCTTAAATTGTGAAATTGCCCCAGAGATCAAGAAAATTGCTGTGAACAGTGCCGGTGCAGCAACAAACTTTGTTTGCCTATTATAAGAAATATGGATATTTATTGATCAGGTAGTTCTTCTTCTTGTTTTTTTAAGGGAAAAAAAGAAGAGAAAGTGAAGTATGTCCCATATGAGTTACATATAATTATCCAAAGAGTGGAGGAATATCATATATAGAGATTTGGGGATGCATTTTGATCAGAAGGATTGTAAAAGGAAAAAAATAGACAGTTATATTTTAATGAATTGAATGCACTCTTCTTCGCATAAAAAAACCTTCATCTAACGAATTTAAAGCAGAATAAGGACTGCAAACTGCACTGCATATAAGGATTGTGTGTGAATGCAGAATCATTTTAATTCTCACCTTTGTCCTTGACTCCTTGTACTTGAGTGTACTCTTTTTTTCTTCTGATTGAGGCCTGTTTCCTTGAAAAATACCATTATATAATTTTCTCCTTGCCAGCATTGCTTTGAATATGTATGCATTTTTCATTGACATCTTAATTTATATAACTGTGATTTTATGAATACAACAGTAATTTTTTGGCATGTGTTCATCTTACACTTTGGTTTTTCATGCACCAGCCCAGGGATAATGTTGCTAATATTTTCGAGAGCCAGTGGTCATGTCCCTCTGAAGATTCTTTCTATAGAAGATGGAACCGTTCTTAAATCCTTTAACCATGTTCTTCACCGTAGTAAAAAAGTTGACTTCATTGAACAGTTTAACGAAAAACTTCTTGTGAAACAGGAAAATGAAAACCTCCAGATTCTCGATGTAAGATTCCTCTTTTCCAATAGATGAAGAAAGAATTAATGCACAAATATGATTTATAATATTCGATTGCTTTTCTCATAGTTGCTGACTCTTTTTGTAGGTTCGGAACTCGGAGCTCACTGAAGTGAGCAGAACAGATTTTATGACTCCATCAGCATTTATCTTTTTGTATGAGAACCAATTATTCTTGACTTTTCGGGATCGTACGGTGGCGGTTTGGAACTTCCGGGGAGAGCTTGTTACCTCCTTTGAGGATCACCTGTTGTGGCATCCAGACTGTAACACAAACAACATATATATCACCAGTGATCAGGATCTTATAATATCTTACTGCAAGGCTGATTGTGATGACTCATCACCAGAAGGTTGTGGTAAATGTTATATTTTTTTTCTTCTTTTGTACTGAAATCATGCTTATCCAACAAAGATGATGAAATTGAAGAATCCGTAAGTGTACATAGATGCTAAGTTTAAAATTTTGAAAAAGGGAAGTTTGTTGGGTGAGGCATTTCTTGCGTAGCATGCAAGTATTACATTAAATGTGGGACATGTGTATCATGTGCATAGGGAACTAATTCAATTATGGAAAAAAAACTATTTACTGCAGCAGGAACAAAATCTGATATTTTTGACCGTTGTAAAGGATTGTGTATGCGAGGAAACATAATTGTTCACAGTTTTGAAAATTCACCATTATTAATGCTGATTACCGCATTCTTGCAGCCATCACATTACCTTGACTGTTTTCTTTTATATTTATTGTTAAAAAAAATAACACTAGTGTTTTATTTTAGCTGTTCAGACTGAAATCCTTATTTAGTTTTTGTTTGAAGATCTGTCAAGACTATTCTATCATCGTATTGTATATATTTCCTGTCCTTGTTAAACTGTTTGGTTTATGTTGTTTGTTTGCAGCTGGGTCCATCAACATCAGCAACATCTTAACAGGGAAATGTTTAGCAAAGATACAGGCAAGTAATTGCAACACGGAGGAGGGCAAGGTTGTGTTGGGTCCCAAGAGGCTGCGAACACGTACACGTGCTTCCAATATACGGAGTACAGTCGCAGAAGCCTTGGAGGACATAACTGCTCTTTTCTATGATGAGGAACGCAATGAGATATACACTGGAAATCGTCATGGTTTGATTCATGTATGGTCTAATTAATGATCATACAAACTCAATTAATATGTCTACCAATTCATATGAATCCTGATACGGCCGAGATGGACCAAAAAAAATTGGTTTGCCTATGCAGAAATGAATTTGTTGAATCTGATGTCTCCGTGGCTCTTGCCACATTTGTTTTCTTTATTTCATGTTGTATTTTAGATTCCAGACTAATTTTGGGTAAGATATCTGAGTGTTCATTTGTTGTACGCGTAGTGTCATTGGTCAACTGTTTCAATTCTTTCTTCGTTTTTTTTGTTTTTTTGTTCTTTCACATCTCTGTTGTCGATGTAAGCAAATACAATGTTAGATAGAGTGAAGAAGACTCTGTATTATTTTTTTTTTCTGGTTGTAAACCATGAGGATTCAGAAGTGAGCAATGTTAAGCCAACTTGGGTATAATTTTTAATTGTGTTGGTTTCACAAGATGAGTATGAGAAGTTGGATTTTGTTGGTTGGCTATAAATGTTTTTCATTGTCTTGGATGCCTGATGTATTCACAATTGGAATTTAATTAGGGGGGGTGGGGGAGAGAATGGTTTCAAAATCAAGAGATCTCTTTGTTTCTTGAAAGAGTGTTGTTAAACATGGTTGTTGGCATTGTCTCCTCTCGCCCATGTTTTACTTTCTTCCATGAATCAAGAAAACTCTAACCTGTCTCATTTTCACCGAATATTATGATTGCAACCATATTTCTCGTCCTAACAGGTATAATCATTCATTCATAATATATAATCTTCATTTAGTATCTAAAATCTCTAATATAATATATAATGAAATATTTGGTTAGAAAAAATAAAAATATATGTATCATGTAATTTATTTATTTATTTTGTATGGAAGGAAATATGTATTAGATAATCAAAATGTGTTAATTGAAAAAAAAGTGGCTATAAATGCAAAAATGATATATACAACCCACCCTGTCTATAATCTTCAATTGTTTTGAATATTTTTAATTATATATCCACATATTATGAAAGTTGAAATATGCAACTAGATAAACCAGTATACATGTATATTATTTTTTATAAAATAAAAAATCTAATATGAGTATATAATATACTAATGGAGTATATGCTACACAGTGATGATATATATATACACTCTTTTAAGAGACCACTTACAGACCTACACTCCTAAAACATTGGCTTCTTGAGAAGGTGATGCGCATGCACAACAGCAGCAGTGTCCAGTCCTTGACTGGAAACAGAAATGTTTTCCGGTTGTTAAGGGTGCACCGAAAGCACAATCCCTCGCTTTCAAGGGATCTCTTCTTCTTCTCCTTCAATTCCCCCAATCATCATCATTTCCTTCTCAACCAACCAACCAACCAACCAACCCACGTCGGTTGTCTCTCCTCTACGCCACCGTATTTTCTTCCTAATATACCCACCCCTCTTCATCCTTCTATAACAACCCATGTGACCGACCCTTCCTCAGCATATGCTTTCTTCTTGATAAAAGTTTTCTATTTATTCCCCAAATGATCCCCACAAATCAAATAATAGGCTTTTAAGTAATCTTTAAAAAAAAAAAACAATTGTTTTCGAAGACTGTGGCGGGGGCATTATGGGAATATGTCCGGGCAATATTTGTTTTTTCTTGGTCTCTCCGCTTTTCAATTCCTTGAATCCCTGTTTGGATAGTGGATTTGAGTTATTCTGAATAGATAACTATGTCAGTATATATAACAAATATACATGAATAAGATATTTTCTGTTTGGTTGTGTTTTTTTTTATTCTCATTGAAAAACGTAAGAATAAAGGTTGAGTTGTTTGATTGATAAAGAATAAAATATAAATAAAATATAAAAAAGTTGATTTGACATGTAAGCCCTTTGATATATAAGAGGTGTTGATAGGTGATTTGATGTGATAAAATGTAAAAAGTTGATTTGACATGTGGATCCATGAGAATTGATGAAGTGAGTATAGCTTATCCTAGGGGTTACTTAGAATTGTTATACTCTTTTATACTCATTTAAACTGGTTTAATAATACCAAATTATACTCTGCAAACAAACAATTATTTTCCTTATCCATTCTTATACCACCCTTATACTACCCTTATACCCGCCTATTCCCCTTCCCACACGGGCATAAGATACGCAGCAATTCAAACACCGCAATCTACGGCACCGAAATGACAAAAACACCCCTACCGTGCACACATAGTGGCCCCTCTGGATTTACTATCACCACCTTTTACGCTGTACGCCCCCAAGCTGTTTATAGGAAGTCCATCCATCAAACGGTCCATAACGGTCTGATTAAATTAGAGTGGCCTTTACACGTGTCCATCAGAATTACAAACCATGTGAACCCCAGCTTTATTGCCGGCACGTGTCTCTGACACTACCGCACTAATCTTTCCACCCCCAGTGGCATAAACGTAAATCAATCTAATATTTCGTCCAAAAATTAAATGTCGACGTGACGCAGATCCGACAAACCAACGGAAAGAAAAAAGTGTTGGATGTAAATATTCTGAAGATTAAGGGCATTTCCGTAAATATTCACTTCCCTATATGCGACCAGTGGTCGCGTTTTTTCGCTATCACACAGTCGCTTGAGTTCTTTTTTTTTTCTCGTCTGTGTGGAGAGAGAGAGAGAGAGAGAGAGAGGTTACTGAATCGTTTTTAGGGTTTGTACGGATTTCGATCTGGTGATCTCACACTGCATTTTCTTTTGGTACTTCGTAATCCTTGTAGGCCGTCTCAAAATTGTTCCTTTTTTTGTTGTTCTGTTGTCGCTGTTCGGATCTGACAATGTGCGTTGGATTTTGACTTTCAGGGGACGGTGACCTCGGTTTCTAGGAGGAGAAGAGCTTCGTAGCTGAACCTGTGATCCGATTTGGTTAGTTTGGGCTGTAAAAGTTTCTTTCTTTTTCGCTTGATGTGATGGGCATTCTTTGAAATGTGACGTGCTAGAGATTTGGATAGTTTTGGTTGTAGTTGGAGTTTGGTTTCTTTTTTGGAGAAGATTGAGGTGTTTGTCCATCTCATCTCAGGATTTTTGTTGGAATTTCACTGTCAAGAGGGTGTCTTTTTTGTTTGGTCAACAAATCTCATATTTGAAAATGTTGGCTCTTTTTTTTTTCTTTTCTTTTCTGGAGGGGAGGTCTCTGAATTTTGTTGTTTCTTGGAGAAGATCGTTTTTTTAGTATATGATCAAAGATCAAATTCAATCTCAGTGTGTTGGTGGCTTCTTTTAAACATTTGTGGGATTTTTATTTTTCGTTCAACTATGAAGTTTTTGTCCAACGGGACTTAGTTTAAACTACTTTGTTTGTTATCAATCCCATGTGGTTGTCTAATAATTTTTTTGGTTTTAATTGGGAGCTTTCTAATTAGTAACTAGTTGTATATGTTAATGTGAAGGCAGATTATGTCAAGTTCTTGGGATACTCACATTAACTGTGGAGCTCCTATGTGTGTCTGATAGGAATGGATGGGTTTGAACCCATGATTATAAGATCGATACACTGAAGTTCTTTCTGGATTGAAGAATTCAGGGCCTTCCATTGATACATAATTGTTGCCAGCAATTGAAGCATTTAACGGAAATTTCTGAAGATTGAGACCTGGGTACAAGTTGCATCTTTAGCGATCAGGTTAATATGACGGGAGGAATAGATGCATACGCACCATTGGATTATGCTTATTTTGATATTTTGCCGATCCAAAACAGGTGAATGTGAACTTTTCTTTACAATGGTGCTTCATTTACACACTTCCTTTTCTTTTTCTGCTTTTCTGAAAAGCACCACTTCATTCCATCATATTGCACTCTTAAATACTTTTGTTGCTAAGCAGCATTTTATTGTTCGCATATATTACTGTTTGTTTCTACCATTTTTCCTGTATGACATGGTTTTTGCCATCTATATTACCCATGGAGCTATATTTTCATATCTAATTCTACTCTGTCTTCTTTTTCTGTAGCTATGAGGCATTTATATGCTGTAATGGCAAAAGAGAAAGACTTATCTCTGGTGTACTGCATCACCTGGCTTCACATTTACCAGAAGCAAAAAGCTTTGTCTCTGATGGATCCACTGGCAGCTTTAGACTCCAGCTATCTGAAGGATATGAAGACTCGTCATGGTTCACCAAGTCCACTTTAATGAAGTGTGTATTTGAAATGTAACATTTTTCTTTGAAATGTCTTTTTTTTTCAGAAATAACTCAAATGTGTTTCCATTTCCCAGATTCCTCCATATTGTTGGTGCACCTGAGTTATTAGAAACCGCCAATTCAATTGAACATGAAATGTCTCAGTTAAATGATGCCAGAAGTTTCCATCTTACTTTGTACTCCAAGGTGAGTTCAAATCCTCTTGTTCTAATATTCTTTTTTCTGAGAAGAAGTACGAGTAAATCAGCTTATTTAACAAAAACAGTTGGTGTTATGCTGTGATTGTGAGCATGACATGTTAATATCTTAAGCTCTAATATGGCTACTTTTTATATAATTGGCGCCAGCTCTTCACTAATAACTGTAGTATGTTCTATTTTCAGGATAATCTGGCTTCTTCTGAAAGTGTGACTCCAGGTATGTTAGTATCATCAACTATATTGGATAAAATGATGTTGATAAACCAAGTTAACTTTTGTGTGTCATTGGTAATACAAATAATTAGATTCATGAAAGAGCTATGTAATGTCATGAAAGAATATATTAATCTTGGCATTCATAGTTGTGTAAATTGGTAGCTTTTGCATTAGACTAAAAATGTTGTGCTAAAAAAACTCTTTAGTACATGCATCTTATTTACGCATTGTGAGATTAAACATTCAAGAACCTGAAAGATACGGTCCTCTAATTCTGCCCATTAACATCAAATTTGTTAAGTTGTTGTGTTTTGTGAAGAAAAGGCCTTGGCTATTACCTCTTTAAAAATAATTATCACAGGTAAATTGTGAGACTAAACATGAGATTCAAAGGATTTGACAGATATATTCATATAACTCATTCCATTTTTTCCTAATTCAATAAATATGATTGATGTTCTGCCTTATTGTTCAGCTGTTGCTCATACTAGTAAATAGATGACGACAATGCATATTGTCCAGCTTCCGTTATTAAGTTTATATACCTTTATCTTCTGAGATTCTTTATAAAGTTCATGAGTAGGGTATATGTTTCATAAGGCAGTTGTATCTCTGAATTTGATACATATTCTGAATTTGACAAGTTCATTTTCTGTAATCCTGCAGATACTGATTACAAAAGAGTGTTGGCACCGGTGGAAACAGCATCATCTGATGCTACCAAGTAACTCACATTTTTTACATATTGTCTGTGGCAGATTTTTCTGGTATTGTATTGGCTGAACCCAAAAAACCCTATTATTTCAGGAATGAGCTATTAAAAGCGATGGATCTCAGGCTTATGGTACTAAAAGAAGAGTTAGCTTCTGCATTCAATCGAGCTGCCGGTGCCACATGCTCTATTAAACAAATCTCTGATTTAGCAGCATTTATGCAACACTTTGGAGCAAAGGATCTGAGGTGTCTTTTTTATTTTAAAAACCACAAATCTTTTTATAAAAAAAATTATTTTGATTAAAGAAATATCAATTCATCTTGGAATCTGACATGCATTTACAATTTTGACTTTTATTTACCCTTCCGTTATCCTGAAAGCAAGTTGACGAGCGTTGATAGTAACAATTGATTGATATATAACTGGTCCTATCTTATTGCATGGAAATGTTTTGTTGTGGAGATTTCTATTTTCTAATCATGTAGAATTCTATTTATCTTTTTTTCTTTCCTTTTTTTTTTCAGAGACACACTGTGCAGATATCTAGCATATAGCCCCCAAGATCAGCACACTGATTATCAGCCTCCAAATCATAAGCAGAGGTCTGGCGGTGAAAAACTACTGGAAGATATGCCTCCAGCATGTTTTCAAAAAGGAAATGCTAGCACCGAGGGTATATCTCCTGCGAGAATTGCACGAGCAGAGCGCCATAGTTCATCGGAAAGTGAGGACCCTTCAGACTCGGAAGAGAAAGATCGGCCTTTGGGTGGAAGAAGCAGACCCATGATAAGATCTGCGTCACCAAGAAGGTCAGCATCTCCCATGCGCCGAATTCAAATTGGGAGGTCTGGGTCACGCCGCTCAACAGCTCTAACCATCAAAAGTCTCAGTTACTTTCCAGTCAGTCAAAGGGCTTTGTCAAACAGGGATGTCACTGGGAACAGTAGTGAGGATGAAGAATCTGCTGACCAGCCACCTAAGAAAACAGAGAATTCAGTTAGAAGGATGAGTGTTCAAGATGCAATCAGTCTCTTTGAAAACAAACAAAGAGATCAAGGTTTGGATGCTCAAAAACGGAGATCATCTGAAGTTTCTATGAACGCCAATAAATCAGTATTGAGAAGATGGAGTGCAGGCATGAGTGATTCTTCCACAAAGTGTTTGCGGGAAGATACATCCAGAGACAGTGATATGATGCCGGGGTCTGAGCAGAAGAGTGTAATACTACCAAAATTCAAACCTGATTTACCTACAGAAATACCTAGTCAACCAGATGATGCTCGGTTGGTTGCATCTTCAGGGGAGGAAAAGAAAGTGTCCCTTCCAAGGGAGAGTCCCACTGCTCCTGTACCTGTAACAAAAGCTGCAGAAACTCAAAATCGTGAAACAGATTCAGCTGAATGGAATCGGCAGAAAGAAGCTGAATTAAATCTAATGTTGATGAAAATGATGGAATTGAAGCCCGCTTCCAATGCTAATGTGACCACCAGCAGTGGAGCGAACAAGGAGGTGCCCAGTGAAAAAAGAGGTGACTTTTATACTCAATACAAGGAAAAGAGGGAAGAGAAACTTCGAGGAGAAAATGCTGTGAAGCGTGCAGAGAAAGAGGCACAAATAAGAGCGATGCAGGAAATCCTTGATCAGAGAAAATCCGAGATGGTCTCCAAAGCCAGTGGGTTCACTGGAAAGCAAGATTCTCCAGCTAATCATGAGAAACCACGTAGAAATTCAACTCCATCCGCAGTTCCTAAAAAACAGACTTCTAAGCCCGTAAATACAAGGAAGGCTTCACCCAAGGCGTCACCATTGCCTGCGGTCTGGAACTCGTGGCCGTCAGCACCACCACATCGATCCTCCGTTACACCACCAACTAAAGCCTCCTCGGGTTTTTCATCATCTACTAGCACCAATTCAAACCGCCGAAAGCCACAGCCTACACCATCTCCAAATCGATCAAGCCCTAGAACAGAGAAACCTGCACAACAGCAAAGATCTATGAAGGCATCTGAATCTGTAAACAGCAAGCCAAGCATAAAAGCCCAGGAGGAGAAGAAGCTGAAATCTGTGACAAACAGAGGTGCCAAGAACACGAAAACAAAACCTTCAGCAGCTTCTAGTAAAGACGCTGCAGTTGTTCCAGCCAAGCCTAGCTTTTACAACAAAGTCACTAAAAAGAGCAGTGTCGTACCATTGGAGTCAAAGCCATTTTTGCGGAAGGGCTCAGGAATTGGTCCTGGTGTTGGCCCAGTTCTAGCTAAAACCAAGGTCTCACAATCTGATGAGTCTTCAAAGAATGGCGGGAATATAGTTGATGATCAAAATAAAGAGCATGATGATACTGAGACAGCTGAGACTCCTCTCCAGCCAGCAGAGGAAATCCCAATCCAACTTAAAAATGAAGAGTCCTTTTCTGAAGTTCTGTCAAGTAGCGATTTGAAGTTGGAGAATTTGGAGGTTCAAGATCAGGTAGTTGCTGAGGATGATGATCACCTCACAGAATCTGTCGAGCTTCCACCTGCAGAGATTCAGCCTGAAGAGGAAGAGTCAATCTCATCAGCTGCTTGGGTAGAAAATGATGGCCACAAATTGCCTATTTCATGTGATAATGACCCGCCACAGATCGAAATCTCTCCTGAAATTGAACCAGCATCTACACGGAGCCCCCATGTCCGTCACTCCTTGTCACAGATGCTCCAAGCTGACAATTTTGAGCCAGAGATTGTTGAGTGGGGAAATGCCGAGAATCCTCCTGCCATGGTGTATCAAAAAGATGCCCCCAAGGGGTTTAAGAGGCTACTAAAGTTTGCTCGAAAGAGTAAGGGAGAGACAAATTCAACTGGTTGGGCGAGTCCATCGGTCTTTTCAGATGGTGAGGAGGATGCGGAGGATCCCAGGGCATGTTCTAAGAAAAATGTTGATGGTTCATTAAGGAAAGCTGCTCTTCAAGCTAAAGCTTTTGGACTGCAGGGAACCATTCTTAGTGAGAGCTATGATGGTGGGAACTCAAGCAGGAGAGCCATGGATTTGGCAGCCTCTCATGATGTCCTATCAGGTAGTATTTTGAACACACTATTGTTACTTCTTTCTGTTTTGGTAGGTTTGTTATTTCTGAATTAGTTTACTTTTTTTCCTATTCTATATAGACCTCGAGTCTCAATCAAATTAAAAAACTTGTTCCTTTATTAAGGGGAGGAAATACTATAGGAAATACTATAAAGAAATGAGTTTTTTGTTAAAAAGTATTTGCTTTCTTCTTTTTAAAATGCCATGTAATGCTCATGCATGTAATAAAGTCTATGTTGTCACTAATATGTTCGAAGGGTTGCAACTTTCAAGCTTTTCTGGCCTGAGCTTCACTAGTCAATTTTGCACTAATCCTGCTAGATAATTATCTTTTATATTTAATAATGCTACAGATGCATATATTTTTCATCAGACGGTTTTTTTGTTAAGTAAAGGGTGGCAAATTACCCTGATTTTACATCAGACAGACACGATTTATTGTTATTTCTGCTGAAATAAGAAAACAGATGTAAATGAATTGTTCTGCATTACATAGACTGCATTGTCATGATTTTTGTTACCAGCCAGTAGCATGCATCCTCTCATTGTTTGTTTCTATAGGTCTATCAAGCTCAAGCAATAACACACACAAGGTGCGAGAAGGGATCATCTCCACCGGGAACTCAACAAAAGGTAAATTCATCTGATTTAAGAACTGTTGTTCTTTGATTGTTACGTACTTACATCCTACTGTTGAATTATTCATGTACGCTTCAAATGCATTCTCATTATCTTTCCTTTATTTCTTATTGGCTAATCTCTGCAGCAAGGTCATTCTTCTCTCTGTCAACATTTAGGAGTAGCAAATCAAGCGACACAAAGCTTCGATGATGTATCGTTTCTTTAGTCATGGATATGACTCAATGCAACATGACAACAGGGATCCATGGAAACATGTTTCATTTCATTGATTTTCTTCATTTTGTGATGTGTGGCTTACTATCTGATTATAATCGCAGTCTACCATGTCAAATTATGTAAATGGGATTGTTTAACAAAAAAAAAAAAAGGTTTTTGCTCTATTATTTTTGGACATCATTTTAATTTGATGCAGCAAGTTTGTAAGAGATGTTTGCTTAGACTGTAACTATACATAATGCAGTGTTACATCTTCAGCTTTCGTTTTAAATTATGAATTCCTTTTAATTGTTGCATTGAATGGTCACAAATGAAGAAAATTTTGGTCGTGCTGAACCGGACCAATAGCTTGTAGATGGTCTGTGCGGGGGCATCCTGACGGGTCGAATCGCCCTATATGTATTAATAGGTTATGGGCACATGTAAAAGCATTTATACAGTCTCTCATTTTTGTAAGATCTAACACATCTGATAAGAAAAATGAGATTCCATCATTTGATCTTGTGTTTAGCATGCCAAAAACTTGTTCACAAAGCTGTTACTGTACAATTTTTTACTGTATGATCAACCCTGCAAAAGACAAAAAAAACTGACTTGTCAAAACTGTCAAAGTAGGGGTAATCCTGGGCTGATATTCTTTTTGCAGGATCATATTGCAGCATTTTCTGCATGATTACCTCCCTTTATATATATATATATTCGAGTGATTAGGTGCGGTAGCTGTCCGATTGTGGGTCCATCGCATCCAACGGTCGACGTGAATCGCACCCGATCGTCCGATGCAATGGACCCGTGATCGCTGCCGCACCGTGCGGCCGCCGCACCTAATCATCCCTCATATATATATATATATATATATATATATATATATATATATATATATAAAGTCAGTTGAGGAACTGAATCCAATTCTGCTTGACGTATGTTGATTAAATATATAGGGAGGTAAAATGCATTTTTATTAAGGTAAAGAAGAGGTACTTACAGATAAGAGGTCAACTCCATTTTGATCCATGTTTGGAAATTCAAGTGCTATGGATTTAGGTTTTCATTGTGGATAATCATGCCAGGCACTGAGCGAGCGAAGTCCTGGCAATTGTTCTTCAGTTGGAGTTCCAAGCAATCTTCTTGAGATCCTTGTCCAGGTATTTGAACACCAGACACAGCGACGTCTTCCCGTCCTTCATGGATCATGATTTTGTCCACATCGAGCAATCTAAAAGAAGGAACAGATATTCAGATTCAGATCAACAAAGAAGAAGAGATCATCAGATGAAAAAGTGAAGATGGGATTTGGGGATAACCGGACGATGTAATTGGAGTGGGAGAGGTCGTTGAGGAGGGAGACCTCGCAGAGGGTGGTCTGTGGGACGCTCTGTTTGTCGTTTTTGGAGCTTCAATTTCTTGATCACTACTATCTGCCCCGTCGGTTTGTCCCGCGCCTTGTACACCTTCCCGTATGCCACCTTCTCGAGCTTCTTGTACTTCTCCTTTCACATTCTCTATTTACTGATCCATCGATCGATCGATTTGTCTCTGTATCTCCACCTTCTCGAGCTTCTTGTACTTCTCCTTTCACATTCTCTATTTACTGATCCATCAATCGATCGATTAGTCCCTGTATCAGTGAGAGTGCGCGAGAGAGGGACAGGGAAGGGGCTGCTGATTTTAAACGGAGAGAAAGGGGGAAATGATGGAGATGGGTGGGCTATATGTAATGTGGAGGCCCAAATAATAGGAAGCCCATCATCAGTAGAGATGAATAGATGATGGAGCTTCTGTTCCTTTCCGAGAGCGAGAGCTGATACACTTCGGTCCGTTTTGTAATGCAATTATAATCCATCATAGTGTTAGTGTAAAACAAAATGAACCACCGTCATGATGTGATAGCTAACATTCACAAAATAATGCTAAAATCATAACAACAATTTTTTTTTAATTATAAATCCTTCTCAAATTTGCTAATAATTCTTGTTAGGCTCAAAAGTGAAATTAATATTAAACCCATAGTTATTTTTAAATGTTATCCCAGATTCTTTTTTTCAACTTCACACATTTAGTCCGGTAGCAAGATTTATCTTTTTTTTTCAATAAAATAAAATAAACACACATTTAGAATGAATATATATACATTCCGGTATAACCGAGGATACACATACACACTCGGGTGTAACATTTACCATGTGGGAAATGATTAACAGCCCCACCTTATAGGCTCTAAGTAAGCCCCATATGCATAATACATATTTTACCCTTTTTGTGATTTTTTTCTTTATTCGGTTACCGTTTCCATAATTAAGGAGACAATTATAATTACTCCTTTCCACCTATATGTGACAATAAATCCTTTCCATTTATAATTTACGTTTTTTGTTTTTTGTTTCATTCCAATTGAATTATTTATACATCTATAATCAATAATTCATTTCTTTTTTAAAACACCATTATTGTTTTTAAAAACACCTAGTAGAAGATTGAATTTTTTTTTGAAGATCCATCAACCACTGATTTGATTTGAATGATTTTAATTATCGTTTTAAAGTCGGTCGATTCAGATGTGTTTTTTTATTTGTGTGGTTATGCAATTGAGGTCTAATCATCTTATTTTTACATATTTTATTTTATTGAATTGATGTTAAATTATTTTTTATTGGCATGTTCTTTTCTTTTTAAATAATCTAAAAGAAATAATTTTCATTCGTTTAAACATTTTGCCATATAATGAAGTTCATATTAATAGCTATGTGTGTAACATTCGTAAGTTAGTTATATGTAAAATTATTTTGATCATATTATGCAATATATTAAAAAGTTAGTTACATTTATAAATGTATGCAATTGACTTTTACTATATAAGTCAATACTTGAAACTAATGTCAAAGCCAAAATATAATTGATCTTTTTCTGTGAACAATTGACTGATTTGGCTTATTGTTTTAATATCTGTCGATTTAAGTGTGACATTTGTTATTGTTTATTCTTCCATTTATTACATTTTTTTTCTTCAATTTGGTGTTTGATATTAAATCTGACAGTTTTTTTTTTCTTGCTTTTGTTTATAATTTTTTCTTTGAATATGACATTTGATGTTAAATTTATTTTTTGGAGAATTTATAGAGTTTTGATATTGTATTGGTATGTGGTTGTGTAACTTTTCAAACTAATTTTAACATTTATGCATTATATTTTATAAGCTAATTACATTCTGAAATGTAATTGATGTTTATATGTCTTATATAATAAAAATCAGTTATGTAATAAGTTACAATCACAAAATGTAACTAACTTTTTATTGATTCATCAAAAGTCACTTACATATGGATGTGAAGTCGGAAAAGGTGGAGTCTCGAGAAAGATTGGAAAGGCCTCTCATATGATAGAAGGCGACGAGAGGAATCTAACGGTGGTGACGCCGGTCATCGGAGATGAATAGGTTGTCCGGAATGTTTTTTTTAAGTGACAAATGTCTATAAAAATATAAGTTAGATATTTTTGGGGTGGAAGAGGAAACAATAACCGAAAAAAAGGGTTTTAGCGTGTTTCAAATAGGAGTAGTTTTATATTGGGTAAAATGCATTTGGAATCCCTGACGTTTTTGAAACCTGCACAAACACCTCTTAAAGTTTAAAAACATGCACTTACCCCCTGTCATTATATTTTTTTCATTAAGATGTGACAAAAATAATTTAAAATTTTTGTTTTACTCTTAACTATCTAAATATCAATAGAAAAAATCAATTAATTATATATATGCTTTATGAATATTAATTTGTACAACAATTAATTCTTCAGATACATCTGGCTGCATTTTTGTGATAATTAAATTACATAATAATTAATTAAAAGGTGAAATAACCAACAAAAAAAGAAAAAACATGATAAAAATTTAATTAAAAGAGTAAAATTATACTTTTATCTCATCTTAATAGAAAATCAAATTGTAGGGGGTATAATTACATATTTTTAAACTATATGAGGTGTTTCTACAGGTTTAGAAAACTTCAAAGAGTCCAAACGCATTTTACCCTTTTATATTTTTATTTTTTATACTTTTGTAAAAATCAACTAAGAAACCAATCATATATTAACATCTAATGAGACTTGTGATTAAGGCCTAAATAATAGGGCCTAGATAACAGAATTCTTACATGTTGAAAAGCTTGGATGCCGGAATGCATCACTCACAAGTCACATCCAGTCAAGGCCAACACTGGTTGGTGAATTTGTTTACCATATTCATTAAATTTTAAAAATTGCAAACTAAAATTCACCCGAATCAATCCAAAGTTTCTTCATTTCTGCAATTGACAATCATCTCTGACCAAAATATGAAAAAATTATTCAGATCAACAAAGTTCCACCCATAATTACATCTTACATCCCAAACAACCAAGATGACAAAACAGGAGTGAGAGTCAATCAATCAAGCCACAGAGAGAGAGAGAGAATTATCAAGGGCAGTTCCTACATGATGGATGACAAACCCATAGATCTTTCTTTTCAACCCTTCAATCGCTTCCTTTGGTATTGTCTCACCCTCCCTCTTCTTTCCCACCTCTTCCACCCACTCATTCACAAGTTTCAACTGCGACAGCACTGCTGCAACCCGACTGTTATCACCATTGCATGAACCATCATCGAACAAACGAAAACCTGTATCCAATGCATCCTCAACAAACCTCAAGAACCATGTCTGCATTTCGCGACAGAGATTCCTTGCAAGCTCAACTGTTTCTCCCATTCCCAGCCCCCTAGTCCATGTCGGGACAGCAGATTCTGTTGAGGACATTGAAACCTTAGCATGGCTTTTAGCAGGTGTGCCAGCCAAGTGCCTCTTTGATGCAGTTGGCTTTGGAGGTGATAAATGCTTCACATTGATCGATGTGACGGCAGATTTATCAATATTTGGCTTTTTTGTGGGTGACTGTACTTGGTTGTTAAGCAGAGATACAACTCCAAGATCAGTGGCTAATGCTGCCTCGACCCAAAGAGCTATAGATTTGGACCTTTCCAGGTAAATCGAACTATCAAACTTGTCAGAGCTTCGATTGGCAGCAAGAGACTCGGCAATGGAAACAGATTTCACTGCATCTTTATAGATGCAGAGGAATTGATCGATTGATGAGAGAGGATTTCCAGCTTTTGAAGAAGTACAGAGCTGAGAGAACATGCTGCAAGAGGGAAAAAGAGGAAGCAACTTTAATTCTACATATAGCATAACTGCATAAGAGTGTACAACGACTTCATGGGATGCATATTGAAGGATATAGTGTAAAAGGTATTGGATATTAAGAAGACTACAAACTTAGAGACACTAATGAACATGCTACCACATGCAAAGAGAGAGCGAGGAAAAGAAATATCTGTTCCCAATCATTTTCTTCGATCTAGAATCATAGCATTGAGATGATAAAAACAGATTAATTCGCATTCTAATTTTTAAACTTATTCTACAATCTGTCATCAACAAAATCAGAAAGAAAAAAAAAATTCCAGATATTCCTCACAACATGCCAATATGATCTGCCACTAACTCCTTGCAAAAAGAAATGAAGCTGCTATTAAGCAACAGAATTCAAGGTTTAAAAATAATTATGCTCATATACTTCAAAGCAAAACCATCAGTGAACAGTTCTGTAAAATCTGATCATAATCAACCAAAATCAAGCAATTGACACAAGATTGCACTGATCTTTGATTGCGTATGGGTACCAATTTTTAGGGTCAAACTCAACTCTATGATAAAACATGTAAATCATAGATCCCATGGTTTTTGGTGCTATGGGGGCATAATAGCAGAACTCAGCTCCAAATAACAAAAAATTTGGCGGCACAAGCAAGAAATGCTCTAACCTTAAAGACCTGATAACCAGTTCAGCAGCACAGGACTCTTCCAGAGCCTCAACTGCAGCTGTTGAAGCAAGAATTTTTCTTTCCATGGCCTCCTGTATTCCATAGAGCAAGACAAATTATTTCATGATCATGGTTCCTTCAACCGTAAGCATATGCTAGTTTAAAATAAAACAAAATATTAATCCATTCTGGTTATGTTTCCTAGTGTTGTACCTTGCCAAGTTTCGCAAGATTGCCAGGGAGCGAATCTAGTGGAATGCTTCCATTTGTCCACTTACAATCATAAATGGTGATTTTTGGGGCTGAAGATTTAGGCTTCTCAGGCATGGAGGAACTTCGAGAAATTTTGTTTGACACCGGCTTCTCAGTTGCTGATGGATCGGCCTAATTGTTTCATTGTTCATCACAAATTCAACCATAATTATTGAAAGAGAACAAAAACACTCATGTGACCATGCTATCAACCACAACAAGTTAAAGCATTCTGGTGCATCTCAATGCATAATTATCATACAAGGGAAATCGTTGTATATAATCTTAAATGCTAAGAGAATGCATGAAATTGGCATGGATCGACTGCTCAATCATGCACTTTAATCAACAAATGACAAAAACAAAGGTAAGGTTGTTGGTTGATTCAAAAGTGTAGTCTGAGCATGGATTGAAATAATAGCACTCAAGGGAGAACCTGGTACAATTGAAAAACGGATGACAAGGATCAAACAGCTTCAGCAAAGGATTACATGAAGAAGAAACTTCTCTCAGAATGAAGTTCATTAGATGAATATGTACCGTACATAAATTGAACTAACCTTAAAAAAATAAGGCCTTTTTGCCCCCAACACTTTAGCCTAGTTCCTTGCAATGAGAATAAAGGTGGTGGAATGTTGAATACATGTAGAATTTGGTGGACAGATCATTTTAAACAGTCTTGGCTTTAATTTCCAATGAACTGTCTCCAACATCTAGGTGGGCAGCACACAACATATCCTTACCCAGTTACCATCATGTTAGAAGTATCAAAACATATAAACACCCAATTAAAGCTATTACTATTCTAGAGTATTTAAACCAATAATCAGAAGAGTTAGTATGTTAAGCTAAACATATCTCTAGATTAGATTGCTGATATGACATGCCTTAGACATTGGTTTCCCGTATTTCCTTGGGCATTCCCTATGACATAACTTAGGCCGAACGCCTATCATTTCTCTCTCCCTCTCTCAAAAAAAAAAAAAAAAAGACATGCCAAGCAACAGAGACCCACGAATTCAAATGACCCCATGAGTTTTTGGAGAGAAAAAAAAATCAGTGAGAAATAAATAAATAACACAATTCCCATTCCCCCAACTCCCCTAAAAGAAAAATCAAGAATATAAAAGCAGCCATTTTTATTGTATCTGCAATACCTGAGCCCGCAAAACAGCTTGCGAACTGGGTTTCTTCTTCATCATCTCTGTTCCCCTTTCCTTTGATTCCATTGCAGAGGAGTTGGACAAAGGATCCTCCCAGCTCTTCCTGTCCCCTTTAGCAGACCCCGCCGCCGATGCCCCCGACACCCTACAGATCCCCGCCGCCACTGCCACAATCTTTTTCTTGTTTGAAGCGGCGGTCGCCTCCACCGTTCCCCCCGAAGCAGGAGAGACCTTGAACCCACCGGAAAGCCTCCGTCCAGGAGACATCGAGCTCCTCCTCGAGCTTGAAGACCTCCCGCTCGTCGGGGATGGCTGGCGGTACCGCGACGGGACCACAATTGCCGGCTCCCTCGCTGACTTCCTGTTCTCCTCCTTCGCCGCGACGAGGCTCGGCACCACGCACTTTGACGGCACGGGCGACGAAGATCTCGAGGCGCTCCGGCTGGTCACGGCCGGCGATGGGTCCCGCTCGGGCCCGCCACTGCTCTTCCTGATCTTCGCGGCCGAGGGGGACGAGAACCGCCGCGGCTTCTCGGGGACCGGGAGCACGTTCTCTCGGGCGGCAAAGACGGTCCTTTTCGCGGTGGGGCCCGGCGGGGGCTCGGAGTCCTGGCCGGGCTGGATGACGAAGCCACCGCCGGAGGATCGGGCGATCAGGGGCTGGAGATCACCGCCGAGGAAAGGGTGGCGGCCGGGGAGGGGGCGGAGGCCGACGGCAAGGGGGACGGAGGGGGAGAAGGAGGGATCGAGGGAGAGGCGGTCGACGTGGACGAACTGGCCGAGGTGCAGGCGGTTGGAGAGGACGAGGTCGTCGGAGGCGGGGCCGAGGGCGACGTAGGTGGAGTGGGAGGAGTCGGAGAGCTGGACGTAGAAGCCGTGGTTGGGGTTGAATGGGTCGGCGGAGGCGGAGGAGGAGGAGGTGGTGGAGGAGGAAGAGACAGGGACGATTCCGACGATCTGGAGGAGAGCGGAGCGGTGCTCGCCGGTGACCTTGGTGT